>BJKM01000079.1:995000-1440000 GCA_015082035.1 Chaenogobius annularis
GAAAGAGAAGCAAATAGGGTCATAGCAAACTTTAAGTCAGAAGTTTAAAAAAACCTTAAAAAGACACTCTTCACTGATCCGCTTTGTCTGACATTGTGGAGTTCGTGGGGGTTGTGAAAGAACATGATAAAAAAAGTAATTACAATATAAAACATGAACAAAACATAAAATATAAGGTGTAAAAATACAATGCAATACAAAACAAAAACATTAAATAAAATACAATTATTATTTAAGCGAGTTAACTAGATTTTAATTGGTTTGCTACTTGAAATTCTAAAAAATGAAAATAAAAACAGTGGAGGTCCCAGGTTGTTGTGGCTTGTCTATGTAAATAAATACATACAAAAACAAAAGTAAAGTGGTAAATAATGTGGGGCAAAATCTGGTTCTTTAGGTTTTACTGGACAAATAGTGTTAGGGTTAGTAGTAGTAGTTAATAGTTTTATTTGTATTTTACCTACAGATACATTACATAGAAGACTTTGCCATAAATGTTACTTTTCATGAAGCTCAAATACAATATTTAAGTTAAAAAAAAGTGTCTTCTTCTATCTTTTATAATAGAAAAAGCAAATGATCTGGCATTTCAAGCCTGGAAATTCAAAAGTGTTTCATATTTTTGTTATAAAGCCTTAAACCCGTCACTTTTTAGGTCTGTTAATTATTGAAAATGTTTACATAATTTTGCCTCCATTGTGACATTTTTAACATTTGGATCATTTTAAAAAGGGCTCTGTCAAAGATAGTATTAAGCCCTTTCCGGGGGGACTTTAGAGACAATTTAGAATAAATAAAAAATTAGATGAACAAATAAGCCTGGACCAGATCTCAACCAAAACTTTAAAAATGAATCTGGGCCTAAACTTGGAAGAATTAAACATTCACAAACTACTAGATCATCAGAGACTCGTGTCATGTACCACCACTTCTATCACTACAACACTGGAAGAATCCATAATACAAATTCAAAATTCAAAATTGGAAATAGCCTCACCTGTTGACCTGCACTGAGGACGAACGCTTGGACAGCTGATGGTTTGAAGAAGGCGAGAGGAAGGCAAGTTTATCAGATGGGCAGATGATGTAACCGCTCCCTCCCTCATCTTCATGGGGCCTCCCTAAAAATATACAAGTACATTTACAACACATTTACTTCAGATCTCCCCTTCCAGCTTGGTTCCTTCACCCATTGCTAGGTTGCCACAGTGAATCAGCCCCATTGTGATATCCTGTCGTAACCTGCTATACTCATTGAGACTGGAGGGGACAGTGAAGTGGAGTGTCTTGTCCAGCTACATACAATGGGGCTACTTGGGCTTTGGGCAAGTACTTATCATGCACTTAACTCATTCTGATAATACATTGAAAGCCTAATATCATTTTGAGTATGGCAAACTTAATTAGATTACAGATACCTATTTTTTTGGATTAATATGGGCCTTTATTTATAAGTTCATCTTTGAAAAGTCTTGTGTATGTGTATTTATTTAGGATCCTTGTTAGGAAGCTATTATTACACAGTTTATTTACTTATTCATTCATTCATTCATTCAATATTTCATCAGAAAGTCAGTTGAGAACACATTCTCACAATTTGGTTTCAAAAACGGCTTATCATGGTGAGTAGTAGAAAAAGAATCAGTTGTATCATCTGGACTCTGTTTTAGAAAAACAAAACGTTTCGACTCTCATCCAAGAGTCATTCTCAATCTGATTAACATGATGAGGGTACTTTATTCTTACTTTTAATATATAAATAAAGTAACAGTTTTTGTGTGTGTGCATTTGTAACTTTACGGAGGTGGCACGTCACCTGCATAATTCCATGGAAATAGAAAATAAAAACCAATACTTGTGTTCTTAACATTCTCTGCGCAGGTTTGAGGAGAAGCAAACAGTATACTATAAAGTCAATGTTGTTTTTTTTTCAGTGCAATACACTCCAAAATGAAAAAAGCATGCTTTATTTGATCTATTTTTGGCTAAAAAGTGGCGTACTGGGGCTTTAACATGATTACGTTACTTTTCACGTTTAAAAATAAAGATAAAGTCTACCTACCAATTTTCTTTGGAGTTCAAACTTATTTACCCTATTTTAATCGATCCGTAAAAATATAATAGATCCATGAAAAATATTCCGTTAGAAAGAAACACCTTCCGGTCCCATCTTCTGATTGGCTGTTGAAACCGGAAATCACCCCAGGCGCCAAGATGACACTAATTTAGCCACAAGAACGCCAGTAAACGCTACTCTATTACTTTAAATTGTTCTTTGACGTTTTGTTTCGCCATTTCAATCGCAAAAATGTTTGTGTAGTGGTTTTCTTTTTGTCCAATGTAAAAATGGCTGAATACGAGCTGGACAAGCGTGATTTTGAGCCAGAGAAGTTCACCTGTCGCGTCTGTTCAAAGGTACTGGCGGATCCTCCCACTCTTCCATGCGGACACACTTTCTGCTCCAAATGCGTCACGAAACACTGGGATGGAGAGGACACGCAGCAGCCGCCTCGGTACACCTGCCCCCAGTGCCAAAAGACATTCAGCCCGAGGCCCGTCCTGGTCCCGAACTCCCCTATGGTCCGGACAATAGAGCAGCTGATGCAGAACTCTGACGGGAAACGCTTTGCTGGGCCCGGGGACACAGTGTGTGACTTCTGCTATGGCAAGAGGAAGCAGAAAGCGGCCACGTCCTGCCTCAGCTGTTGGTTGTCGTTCTGTGAAAGCCACCTGGAAGTTCATGCAGAGCGCTATCTTTTAAAAAGGCACACACTTGTGGCGCTTCGTGATGATCTCCACGACAACAACTGCCCCCTCCATCACCTACCCATTACTGCGTCACCGACAGCCACATAGTCTGCAGCAGCTGTTCCGCCACCAAGCATAAAAGTGTAACTGTTTTTGACGTTTAGATGTATTGCAACGAATAAATGAATGAATGAATTACATTATTGCCACAAGGGGAATTTGTTTTGTCTGGAAAATCTATACAAAGACATAGAGGCTGCAGAAGAACACAGATAGAAGATGTTAAAATACTACAGTCCATGTGTAATTGTGTACAATGCTCTGTAGTACTTGTATTATGGGACACTTGACTTCAGCCACATTGCCTGGTATGAATCTAGTGAGCGAGTGGGCGAATGATTGGTGGTGGTTGAAGGGCCTGATGGTGCAGATTGGCAGCTTTTGTCGTAGCTGTAGCTACAATAACTTACTATCAACAGGTGTGGAGTGAGTGAACAATGCAATGTAAAGCATCTTTGTCTGAAAGCATCGTTATTATTATTATTACCACCATTATTTGTAGCCCAAATGAGTTTAATAATGTAGAAATCATAGCAGGAGATGAGTATATACAGCAGATACTTGCCCACAAATACGTAGGGTGGTGGTGATTTGACTGCTGCAGCTGTAATCTCATTTTGTCTTACCTTATATCTATTTGTAGAGAGAGATATATATATATATATATATATATATATATATATATAGACATGCCTTCTATTCTTCTTCTATGGTTATGTTTTGTTGGAATGTTCCACAAAATGGCACAAAACTTCTCCCCAAAGTCTTAAGTCAATAAAAAACTATATTTGTAAGATGGATAAGTTCAATGCCATACTGTGGAGCATTCCATGCAAAGCAAAAACATTTAATGAGACCAGCAGTTGACAGACCTACACCAGAAAAGTTGAATACAACACGCCTTCTGTTCTTTCCACAGGTCATGAGTTGAACTCTGCTAATGTAGAAATGGGGAACTTGAAGCTACATCTTCTTTGGCAATGACCAGTTGGACAAAAGGCTGGAATACAGTAAGAGGAGCTGTTTGGTATTGAACGTAGTCTGCAGATGCTTAAAGCTGCAACAGAACTGGAGCTGAGTAACTGTGATGGACGTTACAAAGAAGTCCTCGATCTGATGGCGAAACGCAGGTTTGACGTGGAGAAGAAAATACAATTTCAGAAGAAAACCACACAGACACACTCCAGACACTTCAGGTATAATATACAAATGCCTTGGATCAGGTCCTACTCTTCTATACTGTTGTAAACATAGAATATTTGTGACTAAGACGATAATATTAATGTTATCACTTTGCTTGATACTTGATTAAATTCTGCTCAATGATACAATAGAAAAAAGGCTGTTTACCTTTTAAAAAATGGGCATATGAGCTGCTTGACTTCCAATAGAGGAGAACATAATTCCAAAGCCTGGTGTAAAATACCTCTGTCCATAGTATGATCCTCAGGTGTTCCTAAAGGCACAAACTGAGAAATTGCTTTGGCATTAAGGTGTAACACACAACATATATATATATATATATATATATATATATATATATATATATATATGTGTGTAAAAACTGCACCATCATCTGCACTGGCAGCTTGGCTTTCTTTACCTGCCACAGGAAGTACATCCTCTGCTGGGCCTTCTTGATGAGGGAGCTGATGGTGGGCTCCCACTTGAGGTCCCCCATTTCCACTGTCTTCTGGGTGTTGAACTCCAGGTTGTTACCACTGCACCAGGACACCAGCCGGCCACCAGAGCAGAGGAGAAAGTACACAGCCCTGTGGAGCTCCTGTGCTGACAGTCCGAGTGTCTGAGACATCCTTCCCCAGCCGCACGCACTGCCTCGGATCCGTTAGGAAGTCAGTGATCCACCTGCAGGTGGAGTGAGGCACGTTGTGCTGGGAGAGCTTGTCCTGGAGCAGGGCAGGGAGGATGGTGTTGAATACAGAGATTAAGTCCACAAACAGGATGCTGGCATAGGTTCCCGGGGAGTCCAGATGCTGCAGTAGGAAGTGGAGTGCCAGGTTGATAGCGTCTTCTACGGACCAGTTAGATCTGTAGGCAAACTGCAGGGGGTCCAGCAGGGACGAGGTGAAGGACTTGAGGTGACTGCAGACGTCAGCGCCACAGGCCTGTAGTCATTAATTCCAGTGATTCTGAGCTTCTTGGGGGCAGGGACGTTGATGAACGACTTGAAGCAGGCTGGGACATGACATGACTCCAAGAAGGTGTTATATTTTCTCCCCTGCACAGTGTCTCAGGGTGGAGGGGGAGACACAGTCTGGTCCAGCAGCTTAGGTAAAGCTGGGGGGTAAAAGTTGTCGAGTTCTTCGGCCAGTTTTTCGGTCATATGGAGCGTGGGGGGCTCTGAGCTTGTAGTTGGTGAGAAGCCGGAGCCCACACCACACAGAGGCAGGCTTTTTTTATGAGAGCTGAGCTGTCCAGATGTGTATTGTACTTAGATCTAGCTCTTGACACCTCCCTGCTAAATCCTTACTTTGCACCTTTGTAGCGATCTCTGTCACCAGCCCTCTGCTGCTTTGAAGGACCGATATTTTTCAATTACTTTTCAATTACCGCTGTGCGTGTGCATCTGTTTACACCCCCACCATCTCCACTCTAGGATATGTCACGGGGTGAGCGGGGAATGCACGCTCACGCTGAGACTACATCACGGTTTGGGCGGAGGGAGGCGAATTGTTCTTCGGGAGGGTGGGGCCAAATCTCGAACTGAGCCGTTTGCATTTCCGGGTAGGAGAGCGGGCTCAGACATTTTATAACTGTTATGTTATGGGTGTAGCAGAATGCTTATTATTATCCACATTGCCCTTACGTTGATTGTCTGTGAAACGGGAAAAATAGCATAATATAGGATCTGCTTCAGTTTTGGTGTGAACCAGGGTTTGTCATTATTGAAGGTGACTTTGGTGTGTGTAGGTATAATGCTGTCCTCACAGAATCGTATGTATGATGTCACAGTGTCCGTGTACGCATCCAAACTGTGGCAGCTCTGAAACCCTCCCAGTCTGTAACGTGGGTGGCTCATGAACTGCCTCACAGGTCCACTTCTTAGAAGTCCTCACTACAGGTTTGGAGAGATTCAGCCTCTAACATGCTCTTAATACATGTATTGCTATTGTAAATTAATAATCAAGTTTGTTTGTTCTGGTAAAGAGATCTTATGTGACCATACTGACCCTTAAGACATTTTGATGAATGTTTTATGCATTATTGTATTGGGTTTTTGGGAAGTATGATAAGGAGAAAATGACTCAAACAATAATTCTAGTTCTTTGTTGTGTACAGGACAATCTGTCCAAGCTGAAGAGGCAGCAGGCTGAGCTGAACTCTGTGTCTGACACAGGATCCAGCTCAGTTCTTACAGAAGTTTGAACAACTCTCTGAGCTAAAGGAGCAGCCTCAGTATGGCAGTGACCGAATCCCTCTGTGCTTTATTAAAGAGCTCACTGAAGCTCTGTCCGACATCCCCCATAGACTTCAGAACTGCACCAGCATGGGACTGTCTTTGACCCAGAACCCACTGCTGGAGCAACAGCCCATCACCAGAGAGCAGTTCCTGAAATACGCCATTAACATCACCCTGGACCCCAACACTGCACACAAACGACTGGTGCTGTCGGAGGAGAACTACAAAGTCACTGTGGTGAAGGAAGAGCAGGACTATCCCAAATTCTCCAGAGCGGTTCAGGCTTTGAACAACCAGGGACTAACAGGGCGGTGCTACTTTGAGGTGCAGTGGCTGAAACAACCAACGTTTTTGGGATTTACGTACAAGAAGATTGGAAGAAAGGGGAAACGTGCGGAGTGTGTCCTGAGAATGAATGATATGTCGTGGGCTTTGCATTTCGACAGTTCAAAGATCTCCCTGCGGCACAATGGAGAAGAGCTGGAAATGATGACCTTTTACCTGAATTGAGTAGGAGTGTATCTGGACCACACGACAGGGAACATTTCCTTTTATGCTGTTGACAAAGAGATGTGCCAGCTTGCTAAACTCCAGACTGTCTTTCAAAAGCCGCTGTATGTTGCGGCTAGATTTACTGAAACGGAGAACTCCCTTGAGTCTCTGAAGCTAAAGTAAGCGGTCTGCAACATCACAAAATGCAGAGCTAAAATGTCTTTGGATTTTAAGATCTGCAGATAGTTTGTGCAAATTCAAACTCAACCAATTAAATTAATAATTTGTAGAAGTTTTGGTTTTATGGTTCCGTTTTATGTTTGCATGACACATTTGTTATCACTCAATCTAAAATAAACACATTTTAATTCTAAATGTTATTCAGGGCCTGTGTTTTTATTCTAAGAAAATGTAGCCTCTTTGGGTGAGGTGTTAAAAGGACTTGTTTGGTAGCTTGTCAAGTGGGACCCTAATTCTGGTGTAGGCTGGATCCTCCTCCCTCTTTCCCCATTTTCAGTAGAAGAATATTTACATACAGAATACATGCATTTGTCACCCATTGGCCGCAATGTATTTTGAATAAGTGCGTATTTGGTTTGGTGTAAGAAAAGGTTGATGAGACAATCAGGCCTGGCACTGTTAAACTGTTGCTGTTCTTAAGCAAAGTACTAAAGCGAGTCAGTCGGCACGTTCAATTTAAGATAGACTTGTGCAGATCCAATCTGTCGCTCGATGTTGGAGTTTTTGGCTTAACACTTTTGATCTGCACTAGGCTGCTGGGCGTTTTTTCTATGCCCTCATTGGTCAAGTTCATGGGACCCTTCTGCTTTCGTTGATCATTCAGACGAGGTGCAGCTAAACTCGAACGTGCCTGTTGACTACAGGTGTAGCCTTCAGGTATTTTTGATTCAGAAGTAGGATTTGATGGAGATGTTCTGTTATGTGAAGCTCAGGCAGTAACCACAAGGCAGAAATAATGGCAATGTTTCTATGTTTTGGAGGCGTTTATGGATGGAGGCTGGTTTTGTCATGGCACACATCTTTTCATTTGTCTGATTTACACTGGGTACATGACAGTGACTACAATAACTGACAGGAAGTCAGGACTGTGCAGGACTGAACATGTGAAACATGCAGCTACATAGTTCTTCCACAAGGAGGCAGAAGTTGAACATCAGATGAAGTAATATTCTGAAGTATTACATTTTAAGATGTGTTGATCTGTTCATGTTTACTGTGTTAGGTTGGTACCCAGTTAAATCCTGGTTCAGTTCTAGTTTTAGTGCTAAATTAGAATCAGCTTTAGTCTTGGTTTAGTCTTGGTTTGAACCTGATTGTCTCGTTTTTAGTTCTCGTTTTGGTCCCTGTTTAGAACTGAATTCATCTTGTCAAAGTAAAGCGTGACCCCAGGCTCACACCACTTTGCATTTGTAAATTGTGGCCATAAAAAGCCAGTAAACCATGACTAATATAATATGACACTTGTTATCTGCCCGCATAGGGAGGTGTCCCACGTTAATGATCCCATAATGATAAAGTCAGGAGTGACAAAAGTAAAGGGATGAATGGTTTTGGCTGTAGTCCCAGAGTACTTTGGCCCAGTTCATATGTTGTAGTAATGACAGATGCGGCCCATATACTGACAGACAGGGGGCGTGTGTGGGAGAGAAATGACGAAACACTGCACTACCTTGACCCAGAGCCAGGGTTGTTGGATTACATCAGAAGAACACGGCACTCCTTTGGGCAACGCTATACTTTCCATTTGATGTCATTTTCATTCAGTCATTATTCAGTCAATGCGCACGGAACAGGCCTCAGAGAAGTTACACTTTTCAAATGTTGGGTACAAACAAGACCTGTGCTTTGGTGCCCGCTGAGGTTGTCATTCGTGGTCTTTATACACACACACTGTCAAACTGTTATGAATACAAATGAAATACTTCTGAGATGGCATGGACAGCAGTGGCGCAGGAGGTTAACCAAACACTTGTACCCTGTAACGAGACTCATGAAGATTCTCAAATTAGTTATGTAGAAATCTCAGGTTTACACGTACAAAAGCAAAATGAAACATATTATTGGACTTTTCAAGCTTGTGTGACTGCTCTCGTTAGAATCTAAATCTTTTCCAATAAGAAATAAGAAAAGTGTGCTTGAAAAGGGCCGATGGCACAGATTGGCAGCCTCAGTTCAACCCCAGGGCAGCTGTGGCTACATTATGAGCTGAATGAATAAACTACAGTGTGCTTTGCCAGTGGTGCAGTGGATAAGGGTGGTTGCACATGAGTTTGATTCCAACCCGCGACATTTGCCACATGTCTATTCCTTCTCTCTCCCCATTTCATATGAGCTGTCCGGTCTCGTTGACAGAAAAATCGAAATTAAAAAAGGAAAAAATAATTACTACAGTGTAACGCTATGAGAATATTACTATAATACTGTTATAACTACTACTATAACTGTTATAACTTACTATATAATACTGTTATAACTAATATTATAATTGGCCCAGAATGTTTCAGTAGGCCATCCATCATTTACTGAAACGTAACTTTTCAAATTATGTTCGTGAGTAGTGATGTCAAGATTATTAGTTTGACTGATAATCATGATTATTCAAGTCACAATAACATTTTAAGACCCAAAAAACAACAATAGTGACAATTTTAGAAGCAAATTTAAGGATTTTTTGTTTAATATATAGCCCAAAAGTAGGGTTGTTTTTGTCACATTTAACTTTATTTTGTCTTTCTGAAAGTTACATTCCGTGAAGCCGGTCACAGACTTGAGGAACATGTTTTAAGATAATGAGAATGAAAGAAAATGTCACTGTTGTTTAGTCGCAGTCTCAATAATAATAATCGTTAAATCGCAATGTTTTTTCTCACAATAATCCTTCATGAGTCCTAGTTTTGACCCTGTTCATTCTTATTTTTTATGAGTAATTCAATATTCAATCACTTTATTCTGAATTTAACCTTGTTTAGCCCCAAAAAACAATCAAAAGCTATTATGACTACATTTATTGACACTAATTCTAATCATTAAACTCAAGTTCTACATAGGCTAGGCTACTGTGCATTTTAGTTGTCGTTGTAGTAGTAGTAGTAACATGAGAAGTCCTTTGTTGTCTGAAGTGTGGCCCCAGCCTGGCCCCCCATCACAACAGCAGCCCTCTGTAGCGCACACACTCGCTGGCACGTTTCCTTTGTTTCTCTTTGTTTCCGGGCGATATGTGTGTGTGTGTGTGTGTGTGTGTGTTTTTCACTCTTTGAGGCTGACTCACTGCAGCTCTGACTCACCCTCCTGCTCCTAGGCCCGCCCCTCACTACGATGACATCACAAACGCACAATTTCCTGTCATAACATCTCCACTGTTTACATAGCAGTGCATAAAGACTATCAATGAAATACTGTTTTATCTGAGCTATAAAAATAGTTTCCGAGTCACATGGTGCTGCTGTGAGGTGTGGTCCTGTAATGACGAGATGTTCAGGGAAATAGACCCATTGTCGATCGGTTAAAAAAAAACTCTAAACTATTGCAATTCTTTTCAAAACATGGAAATGTCTACGAAAATGTGGCTTAGTTGTTTAGTTTAGACTTTTTCATCTTGATTTGAGCAGTTTTTGCTATAGAACTGTTTACGTTTTGACCTGAATTATATGAATTTAAAAATGTATTGTCTTCTGTGCAGTAAAAAAAAATTTGAATGAAAAAAAAAAAAAAGATACTACAAAAAAACTACCATTAGAATATTTAGTTATCTTAAATAATTTAGAGCGTAATAAGAAGTAATTATATTTTCCATAAAAAAAAAAAAAACGGTTCAAAACTGTAATATATCAAGAATATAAGAATGATTTTTTTTTTGATCTGATTAGTGAGTAGTAAAAAGGACAGGCGTAATCAGCTGTGGCTTCAGCCTTCACCTTTTCGGTTGATTTTGGTGTATTTAAAGAAATGTATACATCGTGTACTCATTTGTTTTACTCACCCGAAATAAACCCATCGAATGTGTCAATATTGTAATTTTCCAGTCTAAATAAAAAACAGCTATGGCCATCTGTCCCATGAGTGGTGGTTTCCTTGTATAAACTCCAAACCACAAGTGCATGTTTAACAGCCTCATTTTAATTGGATGGAAATAGTTGCTCACCTATCCTTGCCCCTTAGTAACCTGCTCTGTTTATGGTCAAGTGCTGGAGATATCCCGTCCACATCGTAGAAGACGTTTTGGCCGATGGATTCAGATGGTTTGGACGTGTACCGAGGAGAAATGGTGAATAGAATGACTCAGAGGTTCTATTCTGAGTCATTGACAGAGCTGACAGACCAGAGGAGATTTATGGTTAGTTAAAGTTCAGTTTTTTATGACAGAAGAGGATTCAAAGGACATTTTGTCACGGTACATATTTAGAATTTACTTCCAACTTTTATTCAGGAGGAGATGTAAAACGTCATCATAGCCTCATCATCAAAACATTTTACTGAACACACGTGGGATATGAGAAGGGTCCAATAAAACACGAATGAGTCACTGCTTTTACCCAAATTTGACTTTCTGTTATGAAGAGCTCGAATATGTGGTCCTCAGCTTCATATATTTGTCAAAATCACAATCAATTACTTTGGTCATAATTGAAACACCGTGATTACTTGAACCAATACTTTGTTAAATTTGAAATATAACCTGCAGACAACTATTTACTAATACTAAAATAGTACTCAACAGGGTAAAGTAAATTATAAGAGCAATAATCATGGAGACAAGCAGGGACTGGAGCCTCCTTTATTAAATATGCCCATTTTATACACCCATAGTTTCAACGTAAAACACATAAATGACATTGTGTTTTTAAATAGAAATATAATATCCAAAGTGGTACTTGGATGTGGTTAAGCCTGACTCACTTGGACTCTGCTCTTACTGTACGGGTTAGTCACGTCGTCAGGAAGTAACTTCAAAGCCCAAAGCCAGGCTCAGTTCGGACTTGTCTGCCTTTATTAGAGGTTAAGCCGGCCCTGCATTTTCATGGCAGATACAGATGTGTGGGAGAAACGCAGAGGAGTTTAATAATAAGTGACTCAACAGGAAATTATAGCCCGCAATCAAATGTTAAACCAGGGCTAAAGCCTGAGATGAGCCAGGATTAAACCACAGACCATGTTGAACTTAAGGGACTACCGGAGACAGTGGTAAAGACCCCCCTCTTCAACTGTACAACAAAAACAGAAGCAAAAAAACAAACTCATAATGTAACTACGGTACTAAATATTTGGGATGGTTAATGTTGGAGGATCTTTTCATTTTTTATTTTTTTTACTATTTCTAATGAAAATACACTTTGTTCATGGCATCATCATAATAAAAGTATAAATATTATACATAAATTCAAATGTACGAACAAGAAAAGTGACTTGACTACAACTTTCCTTCCATTTATGGGCCTTGCCGTATAGATTTGTACACATAACCTCCAAATTAGAGCAATTTTAGTACAAACGTTTGTATATGTTTTAAATACAAAACCCCTTTTACACAAATTAACAGTAGTAATTAGTAGTAATAATAACTGCATTCACAATAATGGTTGACATACAATTTACAGGAAGAGGAAAGCAATTGAATGAAGTGATTGGACTGATTGTGACATGTTTACATTATTATTTTTTTTATATCCAGATAATTGAAAATAAAAAAAAACATCCATTGAAACCCTGCAGGCCCTACGAATACAGGGTTAAAGGTCAGATGCTGCGGGCTATGGCGTTTCCCGTAAGGATTTTGCTTCACAAGCCACCATCAGTCAAAGCCGCTGTCACGCGCGAGCCGTGACTAAACGATGGACTGACGAGCGAGGTTCAATGCCAGCGTGAGTCGACAGGACGTGACCCGAGCGCCGATAATGCAAAAGGATGAAACCCCACACTCGGGGTCCTTCCTGCGCAGGTGGGAGTGAGGGATGACGAGAGACCGCTGGACTTTTGACTCGAGGCCAACGCAGACAATCGGCACCAACCTACGGGAGGCTTTTAATGAGGAAGTGTGGGTCCATAAAACACAGCTGCTCCCGTGTTATTCACTCATACTTCACTAATGTCGCCATGTTCAAAAGTGCGCCTGACTTTAAAACACAGGAGCCTGACTTTAAAACAGAGGAGCCTGACTTTAAAACAGAGGAGCCTGACTTTAAAACACAGGAGCCTGACTTTAAAACACAGGAGCCTGACTTTAAAACACAGGAGCCTGACTTTAAACAACATGTTAGAGGCCTATGTACGAAGCAAAATCAGAAAATCTCACCAGTATCTGCAAAAAAGGATTTTACCAGGAGAGATACGCTATTGATTAAAAGGTGTTGAACGCTCCGACACACAATTCTTCTGGTACGTCTTCATCGCCCTACTTATACATCTATCCGAGCCCTTGAAGTCCTGGAAGTCGTCATACCCAATTATTACACTGATTATAGTGTGTGAAATATATCAAATATCAGAAGACAAAAATGCTGTTTACTACGTGAAGAGTCACTTAAATGAGTTCCAGCAGAAGTGATACAAGTTGAATCATAGATGTTTTAATGTTTATATATTGTGAAGAGAGGAATATATTTATGCTTTTATACTTCTTCGCGCCTTTTCATTCACAAATTATAATGTTAATTGTTTAGAAATGTTAAAAATAACTCTTATATTTATATTTATCTTCTTGTACCCCTGACCTGTAGCTAGGCGACCCACTCACAGTAAGTTTTTTGTTCTTGTTATTTTTGTGCAAGATAAACACCTGTATGACTGTTTAATGCCATGCTGTGGAACATGCAAGATAAAGCAATGACATTGCTTAAATATGTAGTGCCTTTTTCTCTCCAAATCCAGGAAAATTGCTCATTCACTTACGGCACTACATTTCCCACATCACTCTGGTCCCTTCACCTTTGTCTGCGGCCCTTGACTTCCTGACCCATCTGTCCTCTCTGTCCGCTCTGTACGCCTGTCCCGCTCTGCGCCTGTCCTCTCTGTCGGCTTGTCCTCTCTGCCTCTCTGCTCCCGCTCTGTCCGCTCTGTCCCGCTCTGTCCTCTCTGTCTGGCTCTGTCCCCTCTGTCCCTCTCTGTCCCGTCTGTCCCGCTCTGTCCCTCTGTCTGGCTCTGTCCTCTCTGTCCTCTCTGTCCCGCTCTGTCCTGCTCTGTCCTGCTTGTCCTCTTGTCCGCTCTGTCCTGCTCTGTCCCTCTGTCCGCGCTCTGTCCTCTCTGTCCCCTCCGCCCTCTCTGTCCCGCTCTGTCCCTCTCTGTCCTCTCTGTCGTCGCTCTGTCCCCTCTTCCTGCTCTGTCCCTCTCTGTCCCTCTCTTGTCCTCTCTGTTCCCTGCCTCTTGTCCCGCCTCTCTGTCCCTCTCTGTCCCGCTCTGTCCTCGCTCTGTCCCGCTCTGTCCCGCTCTGTTCCCTCTCTGTCCTGCTCTGTCCCTCTCTGTCCGCTCTGTCCCTCTCTGTCCCGCTCTGTCCCGCTCTGTCCCTCTCTCTGTCCGCTTCTGTCCCGCTCTGTCCCGCTCTGTCCCTCTCTGCTCCCTCTCTGTCCCTCGCTCCTGTACCGCTCTGTCCCCTCTCTGTCCCGCTCTGTCCCGCTTCTGTCCCGCTCTGTCCCGCTCTGTCCCTCTCTGTCCGCTCTGTCCTCTCTGTCCCTCTCTGTCCCGCCTCTGTCCCTGCTCGTCCGCTCTGTCCTGCTCTGGTCCGCTCTGTCCCTCTCTGTCCCTCTCTGTCCCTCTCGTCCCGCTCTGTCCCTGCTCTGTCTGCTCTGTCCCTCTTCTGTCCCTCTCTGTCCTCTCTGTCTGCTCTGTCCCCTCTGTCCCTCTCTGTCCTTCTGTCGCTCTGTCCTCTCTGTCCCCGTCTGTCCTGCTCTGTCCTCTCTGTCCCTCTGTCCCGCTCTGTCCTGCTCTGTCCCTCTCTGTCCGCTCTGTCCCTCTCTGTCCCCTCTGTCTCCGTTCCCTCTGTCGCTTCTTCCCTCTCTGTCCCGCTCTGTCCCGCTCTGTCCCGCTCTGTCCCTCTCTGTCCCTCTCTGTCCTCCTCTGTCCCGCTCTGTCCCGCTCTGTCCCTCTCTGTCCCGCTCTGTCCCGCTCTGTCCGCTCTGTCCCTCTCTGTCCCGCCTCTTGTCCTCTCTGTCCCGCTCCTGTCCCTCTGTCCCTCTCTGTCCCCTCTGTCCCGCTCGTCTCCTCTGTCCCGCTCTGTCCGCTCTGTCCCGCTCTGTCCTACTCTGTCCTGCTCTGTCCCTCTCTGTCCCGCTCTGTCCCTCACTGTCCTTCACTGTCTCTCTGTCTCGCTCTGTCTCGCTCGTGTCCGCTCTGTCCCGCTCTGTCTCCCTCTGTCTCGCTCTGTCCCTCACTGTCTCGCCTCTGTCTCGCTCTGTCCCGCTCTGTCCCTCACGTCTCTCTGTCTCGCTCTGTCCTCGCCTCTGTCCCGCTCTGTCCCGCTCTGTCTCCTCTGTCTCGCTCTGTCTCCCTCTGTCTCCCTCTGTCTCGCTCTGTCCTCCACTGTCCCTCACTGTCTCCTCTGTCTCGCTCTGTCCCTCACTGTCTCGCTCTGTCTCGCTCTGTCCCGCTCTGTCCCACTCTGTCCCGCTCTGTCTCCTCTGTCTCGCCCTGTCCTCACTGTCTCCTCTGTCTCGCTCTGTCCCTCACTGTCTCCGCTCTGTCCTCGCTCTGTCCCTCACTGTCAAGTCTGTCCCGCTCTGTCCTACTCTGTCCCTCACTGTCTCGCTCTGTCCCGCTCTGTCCCTATCTGTCCCGCTCTGTCTCCCTCTGTCTCGCCCTGTCCCTCACTGTCTCCCTCTGTCTCGCTCTGTCCCTCACTGTCTCGCTCTGTGCCGCTCTGTCCCTCACTGTCTCCTCTGTCTCGCCCTGTCCTCACTGTCTCCCTCTGTCTCGCTCCTGTCCCTCACTGTCTCGCTCTGTGCCGCTCTGTCCCCGCTCTGTCTCACTCAGTCTCACTCTGTCCCTCACTGTCTCGCTCTGTCTCGCTCTGTCCCTCACTGTCCCACTCTGTTTCACTCTGTCTCACTCTGTCTCACTGTCTCCACTCTGTCTGCTGCTGTTTAATGACCTCCACAGTTCACACAGGGCTTTGTATAAGGCACATTTGACCGATCAAAGTCGCCCTGACCGTCACTCTTCATTCCTCCTCCTCCTCCTCCTCTTCTCCCGTCTGTCCTCTTTGATAACTGAGCGCTCTCAAGGCCACAACACTGTGTACAAAGCCCCCTCTTTAGACCCGATTCAGCCCTTGTAATTTGTCAAAACCACAAGGCAATTTTAAGTAAATAAAAGGGTTCTTAGTAGAAGTATTTATTTGGCTGAACAAAGTTGTAGATTCTTTTTTTATCAGAATCAGAAAAAGGTTTCTTGCCAATGTCAGTGACCAATAATAATAATAAATAATAATAATAATAATAATAATAATAATAATAATAATAATAATAATAATAACAATAACAACAATAATAATAATATAATAATAATAATAATAATAATAATAATTAATGATAATAATAATAATAATAATTAATAATAATAATAATAATAGAAAATTATTATTTTTTAAATAGGATGAACTAAATCATAAAAAATAGACTTATACTAAATACTTTGACTGAATATATGCACACAATTTACTGTTTAGTTTTTAAGTATAATTGAGAAAAAATAAAATTCACTTGTAAACATACAAATTCTATCTTATTTTATCTGCCAAAAGTGTAAGAAAATTACACTATAATAATAAAAAAAAAAAAAATCAATAATCAGATAAACTTATAATATATATAACTGATTGATAACTGATTTGAATGCTGAAAATGATTGTCAATGCGAACGTTTTTATGTTAGTTTTTTGCAGTGAACACACCAATATCGACTGTTGAAACTTTTAAGATTATAGTGATCACAATTTAACCTTCACCGACACTACACATTCTTTTTTTTGTTTTTACATTGCTCTACGTGACCACCTTTATGAAATCAAACTTTCTGAATGATAAACGTAAAAAACACAAATCAAAATAAATACACTTTACTTATTTGAGGTATGAAGTGACTAGAAATTACTTTTGCCACCTAAATGCCGCCTGAATAACATGATTATTGATTAACAAAGTATTCTTGACATTTCTACTGTGTAACTTTAGTATGTCCTACTCCCCAGTACACTGATGTCTTCATTCCTTGCCGTTAAACTTACCTGCCGACCATCCACACATGTTTTGTCCGTTCACAGTAAATGCGTCCCCCATGTTGCTGATTAAATTGAGTGATAGTTTTCATATACGCGTGGAATGCGGGGGGCCTCTCGAGCGTGACCCTCCAAGCACACGCTATAATCACTATCGCATGTTTGTACACAGCTGGTTCCTCTATAAGTCCCGGGCCCACTCGGATGAACTTTGGCCCGCACATGTCAGCAGCACCTACTGACAGTGAGCAGGGGGGAGGTACGGGGGGGGAGGCAGAGGGGGGAGGTAGGGGGGGGGATACAAATGCACTTTGTGATCGGTTATCTGCTCTTGAAATCATAGGAATAGTTCGTTTGTCAGATGTCGGTTGGATGTCATTTCTGCTACAGCTTTTTACGGCTGTTTTTCAATTAGGGTTAGACACTTTGACAATAATGCCATCAGTGTTGGTCTTTTGTAGATCATAACGTAACTGAAGTCCAGTCTGAGGGGTCTACTAATCTGAGGGGTCTACTAATCCAAAGTAGAAGTTCGGATTTTTGTTTGTTTCGTTTGTTTCAATTTCAACACCGTTAATCCAATGTTAGACCAGAAAAATGAACAATTACACAAGCAACAATATATATTTTTCTTCATTTATTTCCTTTTGTCAATTATCTGATGAATGAACTCACCAAATCCAAATCACCAAAAATAAAAATAATAAGCCCACAATTCTAAACTATTTAACCCTTCAACACCAAGCTATTTTGCCCTGTGCACAATAGTTGGACATATCCAAATGCATTGCTTATCAAAAGAAGATCTTACAGCCCACATGCTAGTGTGATGCATCATTAGAAAGCTTAGGCCTTCTAGTTTCTGCAGATGTGCATATGAACACTGTCAGGACTTCAGAACTTACACTACAGAGCCCAAACAAAAAAAAACAACATCCTTTTTAGTCTCGCCTGAATATTGTCAATTGTAAAAGGTCCTAAGCAAGACATACTTTACTGTAAAATTAAGCCTATTCACTGTACTTGCTGTTTATCTTGTTTGACAACAACTTGTGTAAAGTTTCAGATCTCTAGTAATAAGCATTTTGTTCTGTTGACCTTTTTGAATCAAGACGTATATTCAGAACAAGTTATCCAAATATGTGCCAACTGAGCCAAACTGATTTATACTACAATTGTTGCTCCTCTATGATCATAAAACATACATTTTGATGTTTTGAGGACCACAAATACCTATTATAACTGCTAAAAACTGGTATGATGTTAATAGACATTCTGCTTGAACCTTTTTTTTTTTTTTTAACGTAATTTTTACTTATAATATATATATAACATGTCCATCAATTAATTTTTTGTATTAAAAACTTTGAACTGCTTTGAAAATGTCAGTCCATACCTCCCAACAGCAGCTTTCCTCCTCAGATTTACCACCAAAATACAACTTATAATGAGAGTAACACTAGAGTAACAAATCCGGAGCGTCTCAGGTCCACAAAGAGCCCATCCGTGTGCCTTTACTCCAAAGGGTTCAGAAACAGCTTCAGTCTGAATTAGGGGAAGTGTAATAAATCACTTGTCATCAATTGGTTGCATAACTGCGGAGTCATAAAAGCACAATGTTTCCATTTGACAACACTAGCATTCGACACGGCGACATCTCCAGTTGTATATGATGTTTCTGACAGACCTCCAGCGGCTTGTGGAGGTGGTCCAGTCTGCAGTGGGACAGGAAGTGACCTTGACCCCCATCCTGAGGCTCTGACCCTCCAGGAAGCAGCCCCCTCACCAAAACTACAGTTTCCAAGGTGTCAGTGAAGCACGGCTAGGAGCACTTCTCTCAACGAGTTCAGGAAAAGATAAATCCACTATAGCTAAATGATGTCTGTATTTGAGCCAGAATAAACTATGGCTGAAGGACTAAATGTGTTTTGATCATGATAAATCATTTGAAAAACTGTAAAACTGTCATATGCACAAAGGATTAGTTTGCTTGGTGGGATCGGGCCCGTGGCAAAGAGTCACTATCGTTTCCCTTCAGTCAAGTGGTAAGGTTTGTGAAGAAAAGGTTAAGGGAAATTGCCAAATTGCCATAATAATGAGTTCTAGACAGAAATCCATCTTTGTCATCAACACTCAAAATTCCTTTCAAAATGCACACACCATTTCCGCTCAAGGAGCACATTAAATAAATCAGAATTGACTTTATTGCACCAGAGGGAAATGTGTCTTGGGCTGGAGCACAGACAGCTGTAACACAACAATAGACTTACGCAACAGACACATAATGCTCATATTTCTTATTGTCTTATTGTTATCATACAGTAACTATTATGTAAATTAGACAAGACTTATGTAGTTACCTAAAACTAAAATCATAAACTTCACCAAATTGTTTAACTCGGGAAAAGTGGGAAAATGCAAAATCCTGAATCTAATTAAATAGTGAATTGTGTAGTGTAACCTGTCATATGCACTTTATTATCTATTATAATATTCTGCCAAATAATACTTAAAACTAAAGACTAAGAAAACCGGTCCAAACCAAGACTAAACAAGAAGGTCTAATCCAGGAGTACTTCAGATCTAAACCTTGAATAAACCAGCTCTAGACCAGAACAAAACTAAATACTAAGACTAAATAAATCATAAGAACGGACAGCTGTGGGGGCAGAGGTCTTCTGGAGCAGGAAGTGACCTGACCCTGTCCTGTGGGAGCGCGGCCCACACGGACACAGGGCCCGTTTCTGTAACATGAAAGTAACATGTGCACGTTACTGCGCACAAGCATCACACCCGCAACCATTTCCGTGAAGCAGAATGTGAAAAGCACAACGAAAACAGCTCACACTATGTTCATATGTTTATGTTTAGCCGTTTCTCCAATACACATATGGTACCAGAAACCCCCCGCAGTGGTCTGAAATCATAATGCGCGCGCGTGGGTTCAAGGTGTTTGCCCAACAACTGAAGGCAAACCGGTCCAAACCTCGCCTGAGCACGTACTGTCATTGTGTCGTTGTGCAAGACACTCCAGTCACATTCGTTTATATAGAAAGCAGGCGTGACGACCTACTTTGGACCAAATCCGACTCTTTCTTTTCATTTGAATGCGCCGTGATTTTGTTCGCGTTTACGTTCAGCGTCTACTTGTTCTTCTCATTTATGCTCTCTGGTCGTTTTGTGTTCCGTCTTATCTGTTTGTTCATCAAAGGGGGAAAAAAAAGCAAAACAGGCGCGAAGTGTCTTGCCCAATGCCCGACTCTGACCTCACAAAACCCACGTATAGGCCCAGAATCCGGTCCGTTTTGCACTTTATTAGCAGTATTGCCCCACTGATGCCCATTATTAGTTTGAATATTCTTGGTTGCGCAACAGGAAGCGGGTCGAGGGTGTTTGATAAGTGACTGTTCGTTTGAGTAAACAGACTCCCATCGATACTGGGAGAAGGTCAATGTGGAAATACCCAGGAGGTGATGAGACGTGACACAGACGGACAAGAGTTAATGAGTTAGGTCAATATTGTGCGTTCTGACTTGTGGCACACTATGTACCTATTTGCACAAACTATTAGTGAAAGCACAGGGTCAATGGACGCATAAACTTAAACCCCAGTAGTACCAATTTGACTTGGAATAGCCAGTAATATGTATGTGTATATACATTGTTTTTTTTTACTTTAATCATTAACTTTAATGAGCTTTTAATCTTGTTTCGGTGTCTCCTCATCATTTTGTTTACTCAAAGTTGTATTTTGATTGATTTATGCAAGTTTGAGTTCAGCTGCAGCTCAGGTTGTCAGAAAATCCCTGTTTTCACCTACCCCCTATCCCCGCCCACATCCCTGCGCTGAGTCGCAATCATTTGAAACGTTAAGACTCAGAGTGACACATGTAGAGTTCTAAAATATCACGTAGCCACTTTTGAAAAATAGAAATGAACATAAGCTGCTTGTTACGGGTGAAATGCCACTATTTCTATTATCAAGTTGTTTTGGATTAATATTGCGGTTTACGATGAACAAAATGCAAAATGATGATCTACTTATGTTATACTTCAATTCTAAGTACCTGAAATGCATGATACAGTATGTGTCCAAACCACCTTCCTCATCCTCCTCATCCTCACACATCTACTACCCTTACTACCACGGTAACCACCACTACGAGTACTCCTCCACACACTGAGGAGCATGAATAAAGAGGACAATTCTGAGATCAAACTAGAAAGAAAATGATATTCATAACTTACTTAAATATGTTTGTACCTGCATTAGGCGATGGAAAAATAGTAGTAGTATCAATAATAGCAGTGTAGGAGCATGCAGTATTATGAGTATTTGCAGTAGGGGAAAAAGTAGCAGTGTGACTCTAGTAATTGGTATTGGTTGTAGTCAGTAAGTGGTAGTAGTTGGTAAATGCTGGTTTCAAAAGGATGAACTGAACAATGCTAAAAGGCAGAAATGTAATAAAATACATGTGTTTTTGTAGTTCTAGCTGGCAGCATCAATAGCAATAGTAGTATTAAGTAGCTTTATCTTGTCTTGTAATTAAAATCTAATAATAAACCTTAAGACGCCTTTACCCGTATGACTCTTCTATCAAAGTGTATTATTCTGGTACCATTTGTAAACGAGTATTTAGCGCACTGAACTCTCACCCAGAACTAGAGGGTTCAAAAACAGGCTCCTAGTGGCGCTTGGTGCCGGAGCCGTCCGCCCACACGTCTGTTTACCGCTCTGTGTGAAGGGCAGGTTCCCAGAGGACCACGGTGTACCAGGACAGGGCCGGGCCAGGACCCATACACGGGCGTTCGGACGTCACAGGGAATCAGAGAGACCAGCGCAGATGTGACTCAGCTTCTGTGATTTCACATCCATACTGCGGCAGGTTTCCCAATATCCTTGATGGGATTAGTGATACAACGTGCGTTCTATAGTACAGTACATTTTCACTGTCACAACATTCAAATCAGTGCAGTAATACTTGGCTTAAAGCATGTTGTAGGGAGGTCACAGATACTTTAGTGCCGTTTTATTGTTGCAGTTCCAAACGTTATGCCTTAATAGTGTCTTCATGTTGCCTGTACTGAACCAGTGAGTTTTTGTAGTGTTTCTATTTCAATATTTGTACAAGAATACTATTAATTTGACGTTGTTACAGTGTTACTGTTACAGCCATTGTACAGTAGTTTTTAATAACCCGTGGCATACAATATTGCTTTAATGAAAACAGCTGACAACATGTATTTTGTAAATGGCATATGCTTGTTATTAAAAAGGGACGGACATATTATGCAAAATCAACTTTTCAGAGCTTTATAAAGGTGTTTCCTCATCATTAGTTTGCTCAAAGTTTCATTTTGATTAAACGTCCTGCAACAGAGGCTCACCATTGGTTTTCGCGCATCAGTTCTACAGTTTTGAACAAATCGATGGACCTGTTTGAGACCACTATTGCGATTGACCATGACCAAAATGTAAAACAATAATCTACTTTTGCTACAGTCCAATACAAAGTACCTGAAAAAGCACAATATGTGTAATGCACAGCTTACGTTAGCAATTGCTGAGTACATTTTGAAGTGGGGATACAGTTATTAATAAAGAGGGTGAATTGGCAATGACTAAAACTCCATTATAGATATAAGGGCCAAATGAATACAGCACAATTGTAAATGTTTGCCAAGCGCTGAGGCCGGTCCCAGTGCAGTCATAACACTTTCCAGACTCAACACTTAACATTTGGTATTTGTTAATATTTAGGGACAACTGCATGTGTTCAAGTGCTGGCTGACTTTCATGTTGAGGATTTTGTGCGTAAATGGCTTGTCCCGGAATGCTCCAGACGCATCCCGCACTAATATTAGTCTCACATTCCTTCCCTTCTCACTCCCGGTCCAAGTCTTCCTCGTTCTTCCATGGTTTTTGGAACCTTCCTTTCAGCACAGCGGGGTGGAGTCTGAGCCGTGGAAGGAGCTGGAGAAGTTTATAAAAGGCGAGAAGGAAACGCGCGTCACGGTGACAAAGGCTGCGCGTCCCGAGCGTCCGCCCCGGAGTGTTGTCAGAAAACGGGACGTGCACATGGCTCGATGATCGCGGGGAATCGTGCTGCGTAAAAGCGAAGGAAAACGCGGAGTTTGGCGAGAACGAGTTGGACACCGACACAATGGGAGTATCCAGTCACGTTTTACGCGGTAAGACACGTTTAACTGTTTTAATTATGGCCCAAATCAGTTATTATGGCAGTTATATCACTTTGACTCGCTGAAGGCGTAATTCTACATTTTCCAACACACTTTTCTTTGCATTTTGGCGAAATTAAGGGCAAAACTGGTGCCATTTGTTCACGCCAGCTCTTCACGGAACCGTGCGTAATGCGCTTTCCGTGCGTATTTTTGCGCTTGTTTCTGCGTGCCGTCCAATTACCGCCCGTGAACACAAACAGTACGTGCCGAGGCGGTGACACGATGCCACAAGTGGGCGCAGTGCTCTGTCATTTCAGTGGCAATGGGAAGAATACGAGGGTTGTATCAACGAGCCAATGTAAGGAATGAACTTGAACTAAGCAAAACCATAGTCTCAATGCCCAATTGTGTTCACAAGTGGAATTTTGGTAGAATGAATCATCTTGTACTATATGGAAATTCTCTAATAACAAGGGTTTAGTAAAAGACTAAATAACTAAACCAATGTCTGACCTATTTAAGCAAGTAGGTCTACTAAACCAGAGCTATTCATTATGTATTTAAACTTGAACTTGTCTTATTAAAACCTTTGCAAAAGACTGGATAGGGTTGTCAAAACTAAAGTATTGAAAAACAGTTTGAGAATAATCTTGAGCTTTATTTCTAGGATAAGACTACATATAGGTAACATAAAGAAAAGTATTGTAAATGTGTTTATTGTCTCATAAAAGAGCAGTTTTATTGTATCATTGTGGTAGACAAAATTGGTATTGCGTATCAAGCCTATTTCTTGTGGTATTGTGACACTAGTCGCACATTATCTCACATAACTGATTCTCTTATTGATTGGTTCATCTACTTTCCACCTCTCGGGCCCAAAAACATGTTTACTGATTTACCCAAATTTATAAAATGCACGGAATATGTTCCATTTTGTAGCAGTGCAAATGAATGACCTGGAAGTCTAGACAAACCCCAGAGCAGCTTAACATAACCAGCTTGAAACTATAATTAACATTTGATTTATGACTATTTTAGTTGTAAACTTGGTCAGCGATAATATTAGTGTAAAAACTAAGACACCAAACTACTAAACCAGGGCAAAAATTGGGCAAACCACAGTAGTATATATAAAATGACATGTTAAAATGCAAGTCTAACCCAAACCAGGACTCAGAGATGACTAAACTGGGACTAAACTAGGATTGTAGGAGTAGAGCCGCAATATTAATGCTGGACCAGGACTAAACCAGGTCTTTAAAGTACAATTAAACCTGAAATCCATTCTAGATGATTAATTCTGGACTGCCCAGTGTCCCCTTCAGCTCTTGAAGACGCCACACTTCATTCTTGATCTCTTTTTACTTGCCGTTGTCTCATAAAGTTTCCGGTTTGATACCATTATCTTGTGTTTATAGTCCTCCCCCCCCCCCCCCCCCCCCCCACTTCCAACTCTAATATCTCTCCAAAAGCCTTGTCATTATCTTTCAAATAATTCAAGACCCTGGAGGAGACCTCTTGAGTGACGGAGAACATCTTTGCCAGAATGATATTATCTTGGCTGCAGAATGTGCTTGTCATTGTTGTGTGAGTGCGAGCAGCAGACGCCTTCCATTGTCCGGTGAGATTTTTGTGGTTTCAAATAGAAGGGCAAAAACAACGCAGTCTTGTGTATTTGGCTACAGGTAGTGGCCGGTACTTTTTAGGAATTGATTCGCTTGTGGCTAAAATGCAGCTAAATCATGGTTAAAAACAGGACTAAAGCGAATGATACTCCCTAAGTTTAAAGTTCTGGGTTAAAAAGTAGTGTTACTAAGACAACAGATGGAATCCAGCAAAGGTTTTCTGAAATTATAATACTACTATCATCCCTCCTCTAGTTTGTATAATATATTTTATTACGTTATTGCAATTATTATTATTTCGTTTTCATCTACTAGTTGTAATAAAATGATAATTATTAAGTAATAAATGTACCAATAAATCAATACAGTTGAGTTTATTGCAGATACTTGGGTTGCATAATATATATCGCAATTGTAATAAAAGTCACAGTTACGATAAAATCACAAAGACTTGTTTTTATAGACACATCTTGTTGTACCTAGTGCTCGGCGATAGTGACAAACAATATTTTTCTTTAAATGGATTAGCTGAGGTTTAATTATAACAAACGTGCAGAAATATCTACATTATACACTGTTATTCGAAAGTTTACAACATTTTGTAGCATTTTTTTTTTTTACGATGAATTAAATATGATCAATATTCAAATTGTGCATGTCTTCTTAACAAAATTCACGACATTATCCAAAGTTATATAGTTGTACGTGTTTATATTTATCAGTTCGTATTTCAGAGTCGTTTTACAACATATCATGCAATACTTAACATGTCAACAGGAACAATAAAACCTACCTTACCTTAATCAGAACCTATTCAGTAGATTTAACATTTACTACCGATTCTGCTTACTCAGTAGTGACAAATTAGCTGCTTATTTTGCATTTGACCCTGTTCAATTTGCACCAGCACCATTAGTCAACCTTCTTCAAAACCCATTGAATCTCCAATGCTTTCTAACCCACATAAACAAATTATTTTCCTTCACTTTTTGCTCCAAGCTCCATACTTTGGGCCAGGCTTCTCGTCACCATGGAGCGTCCCTGTGTCCTAACCTCCTGGGATAGTTCAGGCTGCACCAGACCCACACAAAGCGCCCATTCACGGCTCAGAGTGGCCTCATTCAGGGCAGTAATTGCGGGTAGAATCTGTAATTGTTCTGCCTCTTCCATCTCCGAGCCCCACTGACGGATATGACGCCACGATAGCTTGTTTTAGGGGCATAAATATTCAAATCAAAGCTCTCTGTAGTGGATTTGTCATTGAATTATGCATATGTCAGATTGACGTCCAGCCACAGAGGACAATTGCGTTGTGTAATCGGGTTGTGCGTGGTTTATTCAGCAGTTTTACAGTGAAGAGGTTTATACTTTCAGCTTGGGAATGACATTATGACAAACTATTATAACTTTACGCACAGTTTATGGACAGAATAATTTCTTCAGTATAATAACCCTCTGCACTGTTCCTACAATTGATACAATAAATGCCCCTTCCAACAATGAGGTCCCATTAAACTATACAAAACAGTTTAGTTTGAAGTGTTTTGTAGCTAGATTATCCTGAATTGCAGTTTGTCTGAACGTTGCAGGTCTTTGTGACTTCCTGTCCAAACCTCCCCTCTTTAGGTCACGGTTCAACTTGGTTTTATGATGGGCCGTGCTATGTTTGACGAGTCACTAAAGGAGTGTCATTGGTTTTGTGTGTGATGTGAAGAAATGATCCTGTGCTCAGAATGATGTGCCTGATCTTCATCAGTTTGAGGATGTTTGAGACCACAGCCCTGAGACACAAACAGCACCATTTAGTCAATCCCCGAAAGGCCGTACCTGTTGGCCTGGATGCCTTAAACGTCTTCCTCATCAAGCCCTACATTTTTATGCTGTTGCTCTCGACTGTGATTGTCACAGAAATGTATGTTTATTTGCATAAATAACAATTAAGCATCTGTATATCCTCCTACTTTAGGAGACAAACTTTAGAAGTGTTAGTTCCTATAAATTCCGTTCCTTGTTGGCTGAGTTGACTTGACTTTATTTGCTTTTTACTATTTAAAGAACTACTGAGCTGATGCATCACCAAAAATAATATTTGCGCTTTTTTAACTTTTATTAATCATACTCTACCCTGGACATGCAAAATAAATATATTGTAATCTGCATTATATATTTATTTTATTTATAGAGGGAAAAGCCGATGAGAAAAACTATCTTTCATGGGTACTCTGTTAAAAACAAAAACATTTTAATTGACTTCAGTACAGAATATAATGATTTATGCTGTTAGCGAGTAATTATTAAAGTAATTTATTAAAGTAATTTAATAAATGGTTTATCCGGCGTTATCATTGAAATTTTATTTGAACTGAAGACATTTGCTCTTATATGTAGTTTTCTGCTTGGTTTAAGAGCAACGTTACAATTCGGTAGTTACTTTTGCACTTAGATTTTGTCTACATTTGAAATAGGCTGTCAAAATTATACCAAAATGACAATCTCAGTAGGAGTTTGTTATCTTCCTTTCTATAACACGATCTCAAACTCCATTCTCCTCCCTCATGCTGAGGGAACAGCCTTGCCTTTGAGACGCTGCTGCTTCGGTCTGATCCTGGAGCAGAGCTGGAGGAGGAGGTGGTCCCTGGGCTTCAGAGGAACGCCACACAATCCGCCCTGTTGTTACTGAGGATACAGGCTGTCCATGTGGTTTACGGTCAGGACGGAGAGACAGAGGACAGTGCACCCCCCTTTTGACCCCCCCCTCTCCCCCCAGAGCAGACCCGGAGGTGTGGAAAGATCCCTGGCACACAGAGATAGATCAGAGTAAACCATGTGGTGCACTGTGGTTGAATGGGTAGTGCTTCATAGCAGAACGGTCCCTAGTTCAGTTTCCAGGCCTTTCTGTGAGGACATTGTGTTCTGGTTAATGTTGTCACGATTAGGAATGTAAAGATGTTTAGGTTAATCGATAATCGTGATTATTCAGGTCACAGCATAATCGTAAGAACCAAAAAATAATAATTGGGACAGTTTTAGAAGAAAAATTAAGTCTTTTATTTGTATGTAAATAACTTTTTTATCTGGCTGTTTTTGTCACATTTAACTTTATTTTGTCTTTTAGAAAGTTCTATTTCATAAAGCCGGTCACAAACTTTAGGAACAGTCACATGTTAGACGACGGGAATGAAAGAAAATTTAAGATTTCACTGTTGTTTAGTCTCATTAATCATGAATAATCGTTAAATCATCATTGTAGAAAAAGATTCAGTTGTAGTCATCTGGACTCTGTTTTAGAAAAACAATACGTTGCGACTCTCATCCAAGAGTCATTCTCAATCAGTGAAACAAGTCTGAGAACTCCTGTTTATATCCTACTCTGTGAAAGCCCAGCCCACAGGGCGGGACCTTTTGCTAATGGCCCATTGAAACTTAACTGGGATGGGCCTATTGTTCTATTGTTCCCTGGCATTTGGCTGCCTCACCTCGAGTGCCTGTTTAGCATCAGAATGCCCCGGGCGTCTCCATGGTTTCAGCAGACCATTGTAAACAACTGAATATTTTTCTACAATGGAACACTCCTGGACGAATGAGGGATTACACCGACATGTTAAATCATCATATTTTTTCTCACAATAATCTTAACACTAAAATGTTATATCGTGTGACATCCCTAGTCATGATACTAGAACGTCAAACTTGACTTTGATGCTAAGAAAAAGATCAATTGAATGTTTATTTATACTTTTATTCAACCAGGAAGTCCTATTGAAACCTGGCCAAAAACGTAAACAAATCACATTCATCACACATTTAAACATCAAATGACACACGTTACAGAATTTGAGGTCTTTTTGTAAATGATTTATTATTATTTATTAAGACAATGGTGCTGAGTAGGAAAACACAGAGGCACATTGACAAGTTGTTAGGTAAGGAGATTACTGAGGTTTCCCCAGAACTGCTTTGTAAATGAATATGTACCATTGTTGTTTTCTGCAAATTGTCAATGTAAATATAATATCCAACAAAAATAATAGTAGTTTGTTTTTGTATATCGTTATTATTTTAGGTAACAGCACTCGGTTTAGTATTGATAAGAATTTGGGTGTAGACAATCCTAATTTCCCCCCAAAACATGCACAGTGATCAAAGTAATCCTGATCAAATGCCTAGCTCAAATAATATGGATCATGCTGGTTGTTCACTGAAATTTAGTTTATTTGGGCTGACCTGTCTTATGCAGTCTCTACAAAATCTTAGAAAAAGTACATACAGTAGAGTTGGGAGATATTGTGTATTTCTATAATTAACACGATTTGAATTTACCTCAAAAAGAGACAGAAACGTCTAATGCAATGTCCCAAATAAGGGTACAAAGCTATTTCTGCACTTTTGTGGTTAATTTTATGGCCTATTCACATTTTCTGCCATACTTAAACCACAACAAAGACATTTACAGAAACATTTTAGCAGATTCCGGATGAATGTTAAAATCACCGGTCAAATATCATCAATAAAGCACCGCGCAAGAACAGTTTAATACGCGCTATGATATCCGCTTCATGTTTTGGTCTTCTCTGTGGAACATTGTTTCCTAATGCAGCCTGTATGTTTGTTTTACTTCAGAGCGGCCTTTGACCTCTGCAGCTGTGTTGTACATTCAGTTCCAGATGTGTGTTGTTTACACGTCTCCTCCGTTCCTTTTTTCTCCCACAAACCCTGATTCAAACCGGGTGTTTATTTTACAGTCTGTAACTTGTCAACATGTTTAGCCTTTGGATTTAATGTACTTTTTCTCTTTGTTTCCTGCACAGTTTGTCGGTGTGTGGCCTGAAGCAGTGATGGAGCAAGTCTTGTACCGATACCAGACAACCTTTGACGCTTTTTAGTACAGCTACAATATCTTTTTTTGGTGCGAAAATGGCTGGGAATGAGAATAATCTCTGGGGACAGCACGATCTGAGCAGGTGAGAGGCTGAAAATATGTCACGTTATGTCAGCTATACTCCTACCCATGTGTTCACTGTTCCTCCGTCAAAACGATATACATTTGGTGTCTTTACTTTCCACGAACTCAAATTGATTTTAGAGTTTGTATGCGGCTGTCGTTGGCATTGAATTTGATCAAAGTATCGCTAAACATTGCATTCAATTTATATGTTAAGGTGATAACGTAGGGCCTTGGAATCAAATTGAAATCAAGAGTAGGCTATTTGCTGCATCAGTCAATTACAAAAAATGCACTCATCAAATCTACACCTGCTACAAACGATAATATGCCATTGTTTTTTTGTTGTTGTTGCCATAATATGTTTTCGGCGAACATAATAGAATTTGAGACCCTTGTAAATGAATTGTCGCGATATAACTGAACATCCCAGGACGTGTATGGAGCCTGTGGAGCATATGTTGTGTGTGTTTTTGGACATGTAATGGGTCACCACAGAGCCCCTCGTTAGAAATGATTGACTCTGACCTACACAACCCTATGCTGATCTAAGGCTGTCTTTCAGAGACTGCTTCGGACTAGACATGGACCACAACCTCAGGGGCCTCCACAAGGACTTTGGTGAGTATCACTGAGTTTAATTTATACTTTACTGTACGTATGTTGTATATCGCAATCAAATCATAATCACAATTAAAAAGGTTGTTATGAGATGTTAAAATTGCTTTGCCAGTTTTTATCCATGGTATCAAAATATGAAAAATGATTCTGTCATTATGTTTCCTTGACTTTTCCACTAACACAAGTTGGTCTCCTGCTGTAATGTCTTTGGCACGACACTTCTTTCATGTTTTGTATGTTTATGTGACTGGAAAGACAGATAAAATTGCAGCATGTTCATGCCGGAAAAAGAATGTAGGTTGTAAAACGTTTACAAAGTGCTTCCCCCAGGTTCTCACGAGTTCTCATGATTGGTTCTGTTACAATTTACAAAAAAAAAAACATTTTTCACTCTATTGATAATACACGCAATGCAACTCTTCTGGTCACCTGCCTGATGCTACTACTTTGTTTGACATGTTCCACACGGTATGACATTAGATAGATCCATCTTGCATTTATTCAACTCATTCAAAAACATCTTTAAAATGTCTTGGCGTAATCTGCTTGTCACCATGGTTGCAAATGAGCTATTTAGCTACAATCTGGTGCGGAACATCTTCAACATTGTCCCTTCAAATAAAGACTGAACTACACTAAACTAAACCATGCAAAAAGAAAACCATGCTTTGGAAAATTCTCCATGGAGATACAAGTTTAATCCCATACTCTGTACTTTAGTGCCATATTTGGTAAGTGGTGTGCCCTCCACCAGAAAAGTGACATAGTGCACCCTTAAATACTCACTGAATAGATCAAAACAACAATAATTCCGTAACACTGGCAGTTATAGTATCCAGGCTATCTGTGCCCCGGCTGGTCGGATGTTATGAGAAGGTTCTGGAGGCTGAGTTGCAGATAAAGCGTTAATCTGTGTGTTGTGGCTGATGTTTGACGAAGGGGGCGAGAGGTTAAGCCTGGGTTTTCACTGTGTTTTTGGTTGTGTTTCCGTTAGAAACAAAAACAAGTCTGTAGAGAGCCGCCCCCAGCCGCTGGTATGTGCCCTCCTACAGCCACACAAGGGAGTAGAGTTAGTTTCAGCTCCTACTCCAAAGATGTTTAGAGCCAATTTATTATTTATTGTTCTGGGAAAATGAGCTAATTTGGTAATGTTCCGTCAATCTGCAATGCCAGCCATTAGACATTTGAAAGCACTTGCATTTCATATTCTTTTACAGCGTATCCGTGATGAATATTAAAAAGTTGATTATTAATTGAATAGGCCTGCAACTAACGATAACGAAATGAAACGATCATTTGTATTGTACATTTTAAATACACTTTTAACCAAATAAAGGTTGAAATATGGCGACTGAAGGCTTCTAGAGAGAGGATATTTATAAACTGTATTACTGATGAAAATCTGCTTATTTTTTTATTTTTTTGTTGACACTTTGATTTATTTTTTATTTTCAATTTTTAATGTCTGTTATAAAAAGTTCTTTGCAAATGTGTTCTAGAGACTGCATAGTCCAGATAATGATTATGATTATCAAATTATGACTTATTTTTATGGTTGACTAGTCATGTTTAGTTGATTAATCTTTGCTGCTGGTTAATTGGAATATTTTAGCAATATTATGTATAAATCTGTTGTCAATACTTCTATATTATCCACCTTCTGTTTGCTTATTGTTGTTTTACTACCTATTTATAATTCTGCTGTGCATTTAAAAAAAAGGAACGTAAACAGTGAAGTAAAAAAACCAAAAGTATTTTCCCTTTAACAGATTAATTGTTAAAATAAAACAATTTGGCTAATATTATGGAAGCTAAACAGTTGCATATAGAAAGTTTGTAACCTAAATTAAACATCTCCCCTCTCCATCCACAGCCTCTCTCTCCCAGACGCCTTACTTCTCCGACCCTTACCTCAGCTCTGAATCCCTGCTGCGACCTCCACAAGAAGGGGACCAGGTCGTACCTTCAGCCCAGAAAAGGTGCAGTTTCCTGGGCCAACGAGAGGCCAAACCCTTACCGCCTCTTCCGGATCCCGAGGAGCTCATGTCGGACGAAGCCGCTGACCAGGAGGTGGAGTTCTTCACAAGCGACCGGCGATGCCTTCTCCCCAAGTCCTTTCCCAAAGTCCCATGTAAAGGAAGCGGCAATGTTAACACTAGACAAAACGGGCAAGTGAACTACGCTTATCAGGGCGCATCTTTGCTTGATAGAGACACCGGGAATTTGGCGTTTTCATGGCCTGGATGCGATGACAGACTACCAGCTAGAGGCAACCCTTTTGGGGCCAATAGCTGGGATAGCGGCGATGCATTTTGGGACAAGCAGGACAATTTAACCTCTAGAATGCGCTTTTCTTGCTCCGTACCCCCAATTCCCGACGACAAACCGGAAGTCCCGCCTCGCATACCAATCAAACCGAAAAACTTGACTCTTTCAAATGACGATAAACCTCCAAAAATCCCACCGAGAGTTCCGCTCGTCCCGCCCTGCCCTCCCAGGACGCCAAGTCCGAAAAGCCTGCCCATTTACATCAACGGAGTAATGCCGCCGACGCAGAGTTTTGCAGCCAACCCGAATTATGTTAGCAAGACATTACAGCGACACCACAGTGAACGAGTGCCCAGTACCACGTCGTCGTCACCGTGCATCGTGCCCATCGTAAAAGACGGAAGGCAGGCCAGTACCACACACTACATTCTACTACCTCCAGGGCGACCTGCGAGCGCCAACCGGAGAGACAGACTGCAGAGCGAACCCACTAGGAAGTCAAACGGAGGCTTCTGGAAAAAACGATAAAATATAACAATATGTAAAGGGACTTTATGAAGGAGGTCTGATCTGAATGAGGTCCATTGTCATTACAAAAGAAGACAGTTTAAAGGAGACATATTATGCAAAATTGACTTCATTATTGTTATTAATTTCATCGCCGCTTCGCATTTATCCACTCGAATTTGTATTTAGAGTGATTCATATGTATTTTAGTCATGTAGAAAAAGATTCAGTTGGAGTCATCTGGACTCTGTATTTAAAAAAACAAACTAAAACTTTTTCTACAATGGAACACTGCTGGATGGATGAGGGATTACACCGACATATTTTAGTAATGATAAAAGAAAAGAGAATTCTGTCAACTGGACAAAAGTTTTAAAACAAAGACGTTTTGACACTCATCCAAGTAGCTTCTTCAGTTCCTCTGAGACAATATAACAGACAAGAGTAATATGTCTTCTTTAAGTGAATGGGAGGGATTGTCTTCTACTTCGGGGTATCGTAATGCTCCAGTCAGGTACAGCATTACAACCACTTGCCCAAAATATTGACCCGTAGACTTTGTTTCAGAACAAGGAATAAATATTGGACCCTTCTACCTGCATCACCGGTTTGGTCCACATTTGAATAATACTGATGTTTTTACTTCTCTAGCAGTGGTCATGGTGTTATGTATGATTGCTATATTGCATTAAGCATATAAAGGGATTACATGCAGTACATGAATTAACCTTTGCAAATTATAATATTTAAGAGATAAGGATTTGACATCTGGACATGATCTGAAAATGTTTAATCCTTATATTTTAACGTGTTTCAGATTGGTCTTGGTCTTGTTAATTGACTACATATAATCCCTTTAGGATGTAATGTGTTACCTGCCAGTATTCAAGTATGAACCAAGAAAACTAACATTCCAGTATTTTAATCAATGTTAGAGAGAGATATACCTCCTAAAACTACTATGGATTGGCTGGCCTGTACTACACTTTATTAGGTACACTATTTTCTGGTGCTTCTAAATGCTAGTCACATCGCAGCAATGCCACGGCGGACCAAAACAAGGGACAAACCACGGGACAAATGGGTATGACAAGAATGATGTCTTCCCATGCGAGAGCAAACCTAAGGCTAAATGCACTAAGTTGCTTCAGTCTCACCATATTAGAGGCAGTTTTGAAGTGTACCTAATATAGTGCCTGCACATGTCGTGAAATGAGCCTAACCAGGACTGAACTGTTCCTCTTATGAACTGTGTACAAGCTGGGCTTGTACAGACATGGAGTCTTATTAGGACTTTGCTGCTTAAATTTTACTGTAATGAAATATATTTATAGAAATTACAATTTATCAAATGTATTACAAAACAAATGTTATAACCAATTAGCCACTTAATTGAATTAATTGAAGTAGTTTGCATTGAGTTATAAAATCTCCATCTCTAGTTAGTTAATGTACTTTTTAGATTTCACTTTTAATAGGCAAATTATGTAAACAGTGTCCACACATTAAAACCAAATTCATATTAAGTCATCAATGAATAAAATATTTGCTTATCAATCTTGATACAAATTGTGTCAAATGCACATGAAAACCTATTAATATAGGCTGTTATGGATAGATGAAAAATTCAAAATAAAAAAAACAAATTCTAAATTGAATAACATGACGACTTTATCCGTCCTTAATGTTGTAGATATGTTAGACTGTCAGTGTTTACAGCTTCTTCTGTACATTGTTGTATTGGCAATTTTGTCTTAAAGGTTTCTGAGAGTATGTAACATTTATGTTTAATCTATTTATAGAAATAAAGTAACTTATTCCGACATTGAACCACCAGAGTCTGTCTTTAATGCCTTTTTAGGATTCATTAACTCTACACTGTCTTTGACCGTCTGAAGTTCAATTGAAATGCATTCTATGAATTCAACGACTGGGATTATACATTTTCTTCCACTCTCTTCAAAATGGTTACAAGATGTTACAAAAATATGTTGTGGCAAAGACACTCCTCATATGCAAAACATGAAGAAACTATAGTTTTGTCGAGTAAGCTTTAATTCAAACGTTATGGCTGAGCCGCAAGATGAAGCCTGAACATCAAAACATGACCGATCCACAAGCATTCAGAGAAAATAAAACAATGACACATTAAACGGCTTAAATATCCATTCACGCAGCAGCACGCCCATAACATCAGTCACAGTTCATATAAAACCCACTGGCAGTAGGCACCACGTGAAAACAGCAGAACTGGTGCAACTACCGTACTATGTCATAATATAACAGCAGCACTTTTCATTTTAATCTAATTTTAATTTATTTCTATTCTCATCATGTATAATGCATAACATTTTAATAAATCTTAATCTAGTCATTATTAGTTCAATTTAGTGGCACAATTATAGTTACTAGGGATGGTCCAATATGGATTCTTCAAAGCCAATACCAATATTTGTCTTGCTGCTGTTGCCAATACCGACCAAACCCTGATTCGAATCCACAGCAAAGCCCGCAAATGTTACAGTAACGGGCACACATTTTACTCTCAAGTCAAAATCTGAGAATAACACATGGGCGCACGCAGACTGGGGCAGTTTGGGGGGGAAAAAAAACCCATCATTGGTATCACATACTGGCTAATTGTTCAAAATTGGACTGACGCGACGTTTGGATCAGCAATCATCAATACCGATATTGGAAACTATACATGGCACGTCCCTAATAGCTATAAACCAAAATAAGTTAAAACGCACACATAAATCACTCTAATCTCTTCGTTTCCCCCCCAACAGTGCATTTCCTACACCAAGCTTCTCCTCATCCGACTCGCTCGTCTTTCTCAGTGCAGCTCCAGGGCGCCGTTAGATGGTTGGACGCTTTTGTACATTTAAAAAAGGGGGCGTCGTCGTTGGTTTATCGCCACGCCCGGTTGAGCAGTTTAACCTCGGCTAAGCGTTTGCTGATCATTGTGGCGAAGAACAGAGCCAGCAGGACGCTGGAGATGAGCATGTAGTCGTAATCGTCCTTCAAAACGTCAAACTGCTTCGAGGGGTACACGCGGGTTTGGTAGATGTCCAGGCCAAATGCGACCACCTGAGGAAGAAAGGGCAAAAACCTGAAATCGATTTTAATTTATACTTTGAACTTTGTAAATATGTTTCACTGTGACTAAAACCAAAATATAAATAGTTTGAACGGTCAGGGGTAAGAGTTTGTCTTGGATAGATAGATTTGGAAGGTTCTTTTTTAAGCATTTTACTTCTATCTTGATTTCATCACTGTTTTTGTTTTCAATGTATTCATATTTACACAATCAATCAATCCACCAACCAACAGGACCAATTAAAAATCTCTGTCCATTGTCTACTCACCAGACACGTCGACTCCAGTCCAGAGGGGGCGGTGTGGATCCCTCTGACCCGCGACACGGACTGGTTGTAGTTGACGTACCACTCACGTTCGGATTGGCAGCTCCGGCGCGTAACGGGATCAAGTTCTCCTCCCTGCGAAACACAAAATCAAAAGATCACAAGTCGCGACACACTAAATAAAAAAGTTTGGGCAAGTGTGACAAACTGCCCAGCGCTTACCGGCTTTGCTCGGTCACAATCTCAGGCCTGCGAGGGTCCAGGAACATCTTTGGTAGAGATAAAATGCCTCCTGAGGGCAAACCAACTGACAGAAGACAGACAACAGGTATTTAGATTTTGCTTGGCGAATTAAAACTTAAGAAAAACTAAGACATTTATCATTTTAACACTTTTGGTTAAGGTAAAGGGAGATTTTTGGCATCCGGATCAGATTGGTTTGCATTTTAAACTGCTTGAATACAATACAAGAACCGCTTTAAAAAAAATAAAAAATAAAAATTCCACACTATGCAACTATCTACTTTCTGGTAGATGATACGCCACTTTCTTATGGCTTTGCTAAGAATGTTCCACAGCATGGCATTAATGGTCCTCACACCTAAAGCCAAAGTGGGAAAAAAAAAAAAAAAAGTGTAATTTTGCATGTGCCGAGTCTCATTCGCACCAAGTCGACTGTTCTCATCTCAGAAAGTGTGCGAGTCTGACCGAGCGGCTGCACTTAATGGCATTCGCAGCATAACTCACTGCATTTTGGTCGCCACAGACGAATCACGACAATCCATTTACGGTTTTTAAAAAAAGAGTAAATGTAAGGAATGAGTAAGTAAATACGTAAGTAAGTCACTACGTTTTTCTATATTCTGTATTCATTTGTTAAATCTTGTATGTTGAGAGCCTGAGCGCCTTCCCAGTGCACATAGTGGTATACCAGGAAACTGCATCTAGAGTTTAAAAAAATCATAACACGAAGATTGTCTTGAATTTAAAGTTATTTTTGCTTCTTTTTTTTTTATGCAGCACTGCGAGACTTTTCCCACATTTCATATGTGGATTTAATTCAACAGCGAGATGAAAAAAAATAAAAAATTACTGAATTTTGTCTTTCAGTAATTGCCATCTGAGATATGATCAGGGCTATTCAACTTCATTTTCCTGAGGGCCAGATTTTCCTGAGGGCCAGGCCTCTAGGCCGCAGGTGCACAACACGCCACTGTAACTACTGTAATTTGGGTGGCACATATATCCCCAACACTGTTTCAATAACTGGAGTTAATACAATAAAATACTCACTGATAGATTAGATTTTAGTGAGAAGAAATAAACAATGCTTTGCAAAATTGCCCTGAACAAGAATTAAACTAGAACTAGACTCGGACCAACCAGGTTAAACAGGGACTAGACAAAGACCAAACCAGATCTAAACTAGTTATAACCCAGAATTAAACCAGTAAACAATATTTTTTGTTTTGTTTTCTTTTGTGGAAGCTGGGTCGTGGGCCGGATTAAATCACTTGGAGGGCCTGAATTTGCCCGCGGGCCTGATGTTGAATAGCCCTGTGATAGATGAATGACTTTTGACAATGCAAGCAGCTCACGGAGGAGATGTCTGCTGGTGATGCCCTTCTCCGTCAGTGTGGCCTCCATGGCAGAGATGGCCGAGGGGAAGATGTAGGACTGCTGCAGGACCTGAGGGGCGAACGGTCGGTCCAAGGAGCTGAAGACGGTGCTGTTGTAGAGTTCCATCCCCTCGTACAACTCAATCACAGAGAACTCTACTCTGCGAGACTTGGTGCTCCAGTATTCGTACTGTGGAGCAGACGGGCGAGATGGAGCGGGTGAGAAAACAGAATCAAAGTCCGGTAAACCAATTTAGGCACGTGCATAAAACCAAAGCAAACACGCAATATTTAGTTTTTAATCTATAACCGATATGCTTGTTTCTGGTAGAGCTGGTCGCCTCCCTGATCCCAGACTTTTTTTTTGGTCCCAGTTTCTAATTGTTTGAACCAAACACAACTGGGAATAGTAGTTTATAATTTGAGTACAAGGTATTTAAAACTCTCTGTGATGTAATAGCTTTTTCTTCAGTTACATTTTTCATTATAGGATAGAAGATTACAGTATCTAAAATTCTTCCCTTGGAGAATGTAACACAAAATTCTAAAAAAAAAAAGGCAAAATATAGACAATTCTTACTGTTCACACAATCTTATCCGTTTTGGTATTTTGCAAAAAATAGATGTGTATGTGTTATTTTTCTTGTACCGCACACATTTTCAACATGTGCACAGACTAACACGCAAGATATTCACAAGCTTGAATACATTTGCCTAAATGTGCAAACACAAATCTCACACTGTTAAATTTGAATCCAGCTCAAATAAAACTTGACTAAAGTTTAGCTTGTAATCTTACATCTGGCCTCTCCTACATTGTTACACAAATATGTTCCCCGTCTTTAGCGGCGTGAACTAAACCTCTGCACTTTTCTCCATTACATGTTTACCGGAATGCGGTCAGTAATTGTTAGAAAAATTATATCCTTGTTTGGATGCACGCTGAAAATACGTTGTACTTTGTAACTGGGTTCAGCTCACACGCTACTCTCGACTTCAGCGACTCCTTTTTCCTTCTTATTTAAAATTTATCTAACAGTAAATCCTGGTTATTTAGTCTGTGTGCGCCTCCTACTCACCACCACCCAGTTCTCCGAGTGCACTATGTGGACTGGACCTTTGGCTTTCCTCTGGACGGCCTCGTGGATGATCCGTCCAGTGATGCCATCGATGAGAATGATCCCCACGAAACTGCGCTCCTGGTGCTGGTCGGTGCTCTCCGTCACCAGGGCCAGTAGGTTTGGGTTCAGGTACTAAGTGGAAGGAAAAAAGGAAGCGCGTTATACATTCGTACCACAATTTTAGAATGGTTCTGTTGCGTCACTGTAAGCAGATGTAAGGCTGAAATTTGAAATCAAAGAAATGACTGAATGTGAAATACAAAAGACAGGAGACATGCTTTTTTTCAGAACATTAAATATGTTATAGTTCAATGTAATACAATATGATCATAATTGTACATTCTTCTACATGTAAAGCAATCTAAAATGATAAGCCTCTTCATAGTGACATTTCAGCAAATTATCATTTTTACATGTTTTTATTTTTGAAAAGTGGCTTTTGACATTTTGAGTCACTATTGCATCATCAGTAGGGTAAAACTAACCGGTGTCACGACGGTCAGTGTGATATTTAGCATGATTCTAGCTCCATGTTTTCAGTGGCTACGTGACAGTTTTAGAACCTGCATTAGTCCCAATTTTCAAATAATTGCAACTAAGTACAGGGAAGTGGGCGGGGATAAGGGATAGGTGAAAACATGCATTTTCTGAGCACTCGAACCTCAGTTGCCGGACAATACAGGATTATTCAAACAGGCAGGCATCAATGAAAATAGAACTTTGAGTAAATGAATGATGAGGAAACGCCATTGTAACTAAGCTTAAAAAGTTGATTTAGCATAATGTCATTTCTAATGTAACATTTGTAAATAAAACATGAATAAAAGACTGGCCATACCACCAAAAATGAATGTGGTGTATGACTGACAGGTGGTGGTTGTTGGATTGTTATTATTAATTAATTAATTAATTAATAATTAATTTATTTAATTTAGGTGTGGACAGTGCATGTTCATGATGGTTTACATGCTGTAAACACAGTGGATTGCAGCAGTTGTCCCAGATTCACTCACAAACACCCTTTCATGCATTTTATTTTATTCATGTATGTTATTTATTCAAGTATTTATTGTGTATAATTTACAGGTAATCCATTTCAGTAGTGTTCCATGTTGAGGTAATGTGGTTGGCATGACAACAGCTCTGCGATTGGCTGCTCCTTGAAAGATGTCACAAGAGTGTGACATCATCATCGTCCTCATCATCATCAGAGTTACTTTGAGAGAAATGTGTGAATTTTCAGCCATTTCAAAGAGAGCAGTCCACGCAATGTGGTCTGAAGACTTTTGGTTGAATTGAACTAAACCGAGTCAACACCGGCAAAACACCATGGAGAGAACTGATACCGAGAAGTGTGTTTCCTATGGCCCGGTTAATAAACTGTCCAGTGTGAGGGATCAACTGGACAGTGCAATACAATCCAGGGAATGTCTCCATAAAGGACAAGTCTGCGAGGACTATAAAGAAAGGTTGGAGACCGAGTGCCTCCAATGGCTTGAAAAGGAGAGGCTAAACAAAGCCAATGAACTAATGTTCAGAGAGAAGGAAGCCAAGTGGACGGAGGGGAAAATAGGACTCCAAAATGAGCAGTCTCTGAAAGAGGAGCTCTTGAGAGCGAAGCTGACACAGGCCCACACTGAGGAGCTCCGACATGACCAGGACATGGCTCTTCTAAAACAAGAGCTAAGGCAAAAGGTGCAGCAGCAGGAGGAGCAGGACAGACTGTGGGAAGAGCAGTTCAGATGGTATCGCCACATGGTCGATAAAGAACAAAAAGAGTACCAAAAGTCCTGGAACACGGAGAAGGAGCATCCGGAGAAGGAACAGAAACAACTACAGCTCGTCCTGAAGGAGTTGATGGACCAAATACTTACGCTCACAGATAAAGTCATAGCGCTTGAAAGTGAGCAAAAGAACTGGCAGGTGGAAAAAGACAGCCTGCTCCAAAGAAAGGTCCGAACTCAACCTTTCAGCTCCATACATGAAGTTAGAGAAGAAGCTCAGCAAAACACGCCTCAGTGCAGCGAGGCAGGAAACGGGCCTGCAGCTAAGGAGCACGAGCCACAGCCTGAGCCAGAGCCCGAGCCCGAAGAAGACGGAGAAGACAAAGACGATGAAGAAGAAGAAGACAAAGACGATGAAGAAGAAGACAAAGACGATGAAGAAGAAGCCAAAGACGATGAAGAAGACGACAAAGACGATGAAGAAGACGACAAAGACGAAGAAGACAAAGACGAAAGCGAAGAGGACGAAAGCGAAGAGGACGAAAGCGAAGAGGACGAAAGCGAAGAGGACGAAAGCGAAGAGAGGACGAAAGCGAAGAGGACGTCGAAAGCGAAGACGTCGAAAGCGAAGACGTCAAAAGCGCAGACGACAACAGCGAAGACGACGACAGCGAAGACGACGACAGCGAAGACGTCGACAGCGAAGACGACAAAAAGGAGACGAAGAAGCTGAAGAAGCTGAAGATGAAGAAAATGACAACCCGGGACAAAATTCCTGCAGTCCGCTTTTCAGCAAAAAAGGATGAATAATTCTGCTAATTTAGCATTTAATAAAAGTTAAAAAACAAAAACTAGAGCATCATGCTTTCCTGCTTTCTCTGAAAAGAACAAAAACATAAAAAAAAAACGACCTAAAAACAGTATCCAGCTGACTACAACTGAATTTGTTTTTAAACTGTCCAGATGACTACAACTGAATCTTTTTCTACAATGGAAAACTCCTGGACGGATGGGGGATTACACTTAACCATCCTTCAATGCTGCTGGGGCAGCCCGGGAACCCATCTTTAGATCTTGAGCTAGGCTTGGTCAAGACCACTGTACCTGGAGGATTTTACCTACTGTGCAGACCCGGAAAACAATCTCACAACACTGAGGCCGGCCACACAGCAAAGCAGCACCATTTTGTCTTTTTCAAATGTAAATTTTTTCATTTTGCTGTAAATGGTAACATAATTCATTATGTTAATTATTGTAATATCACATGTTCTATATGAATGGAATGTGTGATATTGCAATAATTGCAGCCATTAATTCTAGCAATGCACATTGAGGCGGAACCGTCTTCATACACGAGTACAGATGATTCACAAAGCGCCAAAAATAGTCCGTAATTTACACAAGAAAGAGACATGGTTAACCCTACTATTATCTAGACCGATGCTGGAGGGAAGTGATTCAGAGGGAGCATTATAAAATGGGGAGAGTCACATGAATGAAGAAACCAAAGTACACTTGTGTCAGAGGTTATTCACCGTGTCTTTTGATTAGCAGAGACTTCAGTCATTTTACACCCACCCTCCAAATAAAAGGCACTGATTCAGCTCAGGGGTGTGATGTGTGGGAACCAGGGTGTGACGGGGACAAGCCCGAGCAAGACAACCCGATATTAAACATGTAGCGGGCAGCTTTCTAACATTTTCAGTTCAGTTATTCAGTATTTCTTAATTCCACAGTTAAACTCATTGAAACGCTCAGAAAGATGTCTTGGCCTGTTCAATGTGCAAATGTGGACCAATTTACAAAACACAATAAACGTATTTTCGAACAGACAGAACACGTTTCGTTAAAAATTGAATATCCACGATACTAAAACAGGCTACATAAGTGAAGTGTGATGTGTTGTGTTCATTGCCTTATACAGGACGCTGCGGTCTCCCATGACTCTGCCCTGAGAATGGACGTGTTCATTCGGCCTCTTCCCTTTCACAGAGACAATCTTCTGCACCTCTGTCGGAAGCACCACCTCCCAGATCAGCTCAGTCGACAAGTCCTGGAAACAATGATATGAGGAATAAAGACAATTCTCAAACATAAAAAGAACGTGAGCGTTTGAAAAGAGAACTACTGACCGTTCTAAGCCTGTAACCGCTGAGCCGCCCCTCATTTGCATCAACAAGAAAGAAGAAGACGGAGGAGGCGACTTCTTGAAGTTGTTGGAGGACGTTCTTTGTCGACGGAAACGCTGACACCTGAAAACCAGATTTATGGATACATTTAAAGGCGAGCCATCTATCGAAATCAGGACGATATTGTGAATGTTTTGAAAATAAAAAAAATTCAAAAAAATTAGTTTACAGTCAAACAAATGCCACAACGTAAAAAAAAGTGGGGTTTACGGTTATATTTCTGCACTTTTGTGATACATTTTACAGACATTTCAGATTTGTCTTTTAATTAAACATCAACTAATACATTTAAGGACATGTTTTTGTTGGATTGACATAAGATCGTCTGAATATTGTTAACGGGATGCTCCTATAAAATATCAATCGATAGCTACAAGATGTTTTAAAGTTTTGACATTTTCCACAACCAGGAAAAATATTGTTCCGATTTTGGCACATTTTAAGAATACTCAAATTAATCTCGTCAACTACATTTTCTTGGTTGGCACCGCGCATTCAAACCGCTAGAACCGCTTGTTACGCATTAGAGTGAACGGCGGCTTACTTTGTACTGGTCATCCACGAGCAGCAGGACTTTGGCGTAGTCCTGGTCCATCAGCGGCAGCAACAGGGACTGGAGAATGGGCTGAGGGAGCAGGGGGGGGGTGACGTGGCTCTTCTTTCCGTAGATGGGGTTAAAAACGTGGAGCGTGGCCAGGCCTGTTTCCTAATGGGATAGAACACGATACAATTTCATCAGCGTGCCGTGTATATTGGGTATTACATGAATTCGAAAGGGCTCGGCCATTACTTTGTCCTTGATGAGGAGGGTGCACTGTGGGGGATGAGGGAAGTGAGCGGTCGTTCTCTGGACCATCAGATTAAAAGCTGCATTTGAGGGGACATTCTCCAGGTAGTGCTTCCAAACGAATAGTGCCCGTCTTGCTGTCAATGCCAAAAAGCTACAAACACAAAAAGTGTGGTCATTATACAGAAACTTGTTGAATTTTTTTTTGTCTAAAGAAGCTAAATCCAGTTGGCGGTAACAATCTTTATTAGCCTGATAAAACACATCTTAAAACATAAAGATTGCAAGCCGGACGTTACTCTTACAACTACATGACTTCTAATGATGTTGGTACCATTACAAATACAACTACAATGCTACTGCTACATTTTGTGTATTATATTAGACATAGACAAAAGCTAGCTTGCCCCGACATGCTAATGTAAAGACCAAGTTGTAAAGAACATGATTTGACGGGAGAAATGCTCAGAATGAACTCGGTGATGATTTATGAACAGCACAGGAGACCTCCGGAGCTATGGCTATGGCATCACAAATCTGGAAAATTTTAAACTGAGTGTTTTGTGAGGCTCGGAGGGAAGAGGACATTCTACACAAGATTCATTGAAACAAGCGTGATTGAAGCTATATACAACTCCAGGTATGTTTTTTATGTTATAACATGGTTAAATACTCTAAAAAGTAAGTTTAGCATAATATCCTTTAGAAATCTTGGAAAAAAAAGTAGATTTAGACAAAGGTACAATTGCTTCCTTTAAAAGTACACATTTCAGACTGTCCGCAGCCATAATAAAGTCTATGCTCCAGTGATTGTGTAACCATCCTTAAAGTGGCCCCATTTATTTTGGGTTGAGTGAGTTGGCATCACCAAAATGATATTTAATTCCTGTACCTTTCCAGACGCAGTCACCATGACCATCATCTTCTGCAGGTTGAACTCGTCTCGCGACAGGTTTTCGATGGTCACTTCATTCTTGACTTGGCTCCGTGGTTTTCGGGCGTCGTAGAAGAGTTTCCAGAGGTGGGTGGCCCAGGCCTGGAGCAGGATCAGCTGAGAGGACAATCTCTTTAGGACCATGGACAACAGGCCGTCTGCAGGGAAATGGAGATATGTTAAGAAAGGATGGTCAGGGCATTTTAGAAGGAAGATGGTGAAAAGGGAGAAAAAAGGTATCCAGTTTAGATCAGGGTTTTATTAACAGGTTTTTGTTAGGGAATAGGTCTAATAACTCTAAACTATACAAAGTAAATGGCTGAATGTCTTATACAGTACAATCCAACTTATGTGTTTGCAGAATATACAAACATCCAAATGTGATATTTTTCCATAACCCTAAAAGCTATATTTATGTTTGAAGACATTGAAAAAGTGCATGCCCTTTTAAATCTCATCCAAAGAGCGATACAATATTCAGACCACTTAACAATCGCATATAAACACCACACTTAAAGACAAGAAAAGCTGTTACCTTGAATGGCTGCGTCCAAGTGAAGCATTAAAGGAAGACAAAGCAAAAGCAAGTGAAGCAACAAACACCAGAAGTGAACACCAAAGTGAGTGAGTGAGTTAGTGCGCAGTTAGGACAGTGCAGTGTTGTGAAACTGCTATAATATTATTGGGATTTAGAAATAAAATTGCACTGATTTTTGCGTATCATTTACCAGCCTTCTTGCCAAACTCTCCCTCGAGCCCCGCCTGTGTGGCTGTGAGTGGGAGATCTACCATTTCCATGGTTACCACATCAGACAGGGCCTCCTCTCTGGTCCACATCACTCGCCCTGGAAAACAATGGTCATTTCAGCTTTGCTGTCTCACCACTCCCAATCACACAAGCAGAATGTTACAATTTTTGTATTCAAACTAAACTAGGTCAATTTATGTGGTCAAATAAAATATATTTCTGATTGTATTTATTTTATTTACTAACTGAATATATACAGATGTTAAATCCATTTAAATGTATTCCTAGCTGAGAGGTTATAAGCACAAAGGTTTAAATACAAATGCAAAGGATTATTACCTTTGAAACCCAAAGTATTACTAGAAAAACAATTGTGTAATCAGCGCCCTCTTGTGGCACTAGCAAGAAGTGACTTACAGTTGACCTCATTTTTCATCAACTCCTCATTAAAACAAACTTTGTTCAAAGGTAATACCTGGCTGCTGGATGAAGGTGAGCTGGTGGTCCTCCGTCTGCACCATCACTCGGTAGCCCACCGAGTCATCCTTCTTCAGAAACGCCTGCACATACAGCTGCAAAAAGATGAAAGAAAAATTAAAAAAACTATTTACACTACGACTTGATAATTTCATGATGACAAATAGACAGATTGCATCTAAGGCCGACCTTCTCTGGATTTCCTCCATTTGGATCCATGGTAAAAATCAGAGTTGTGTCTAGAAGTCTGCGACCACTTTCAGCGCTGAAGAGGTTAATACTAGAAGCCTGTTGAAGACACAAAAGTAGCAAAGTTGTACGGTTATACTCAGTGGTAGAAGTAAAAGTATAGATACAGGAGGAAAAAAACTACAAGTAAAAGTAATGCATATCAAAATTGACCCAAGTAAAAGTACTTAAGCATGTGTTTAGAATGTTACTTTTAGGGCAAAAAGTAAAAGTATGGCGATGTGAGGAGGTCCGAGGCACTAAGACAGAATTATAGAACCAAGAAGTATGATCAAATTCGTCCTGTGCTCAGGTCTCTGCACTGGCTCCCTGTGGCTCAGAGAATAGACTTCAAAGCAGCTCTGCTTGTATACAAGTCTCTTTTTCCTGCAATTTTTCCTGTTATGTGAAGCACTTTGAATTGCCTTGTGTACGAATTGTGCTCTACAAATAAACTTGCCTTGCCTTGCCTAAAATCACTTTCTCAGAACTCAATTTCTCAGTGTTCCTTTAATCATTTACGGTATTCAGTCATCGACCAAACTATCATCCATTTTCAAAAAAAGAGGCAAGGACGTGCAAACTGAAAATTCAAAAGCTGTTCTTTAAATAATGTTTATATTGGTGGTCATCTGTACAACAAGTATTCTATGTGCGAATGCAAACTTTACTACGCACATTAGCAAAGACCTGCATTATACTTTCTACGTACCCAGCATGATGATTTTTATATTATGTCTGGTTCTGTCTTGGATCTTCTGGTTTTCTCTGAGCTCAACCAACATAACTTTGGTATCGTCTTGTTCTTAACATGGGTAAAATCTAGATTATTCCAAGACTTCAACCACTTCTAAGTATATTTTTTGCTGTTTGTATCTAAGGTATGTAATTATTATTCTTTGTGTGTATAATTAACCTGGCATGGGCAGCACATTAAGAGCCACAGGGGGTCGAGACGTGTTGGTATGTCCCTGTTCTAATGAAGGATTTTTATAATGATGTCAGAGTGCCTTGGCCCTCCTCTCTTCGCCGTTCTATGACTCTTTTCCATGGATTCCTGAAGAGCACCTGATTTTTGTACTGTTTTGTACTTGTTACCAACAGAATCCTGTAGCACTCACGCATCTCTGCCTAACAAACAGTTAAAGCATTTTGGCTTGATTATTAAAAGACTGAAATATGTGGATCTTGATAAAGATCAGTAAATCAATTCCTCAATGTTTCTAGACCGTTTTTAATGTAATTAATTTAAGTACCGGTCATTTTTACATTTTAGTCCTTGTAATGGGGTAGAAAGTATAGATATTTGCTCTTATATGTAGTGAAGTAAGTAAAAAGTATCCACTGTAAAATGTTCTTAAGTTAAGTACATATACAAATGATTTATACTTAAGTGCTTTTGTTCTTTGGTACTTTCCACCACTGATTATACAAAATAGTAATGTAGAAGTAATGTAAATGTACCACTTACAGTTTTGTTTTTGGGTGACATAACAGCTACCACAGTCTTCTCTCCAGCGGAAGCAAATGAAACCAGCATGGCCTGCCGACAAAACAACAATATATCAGTCTAGTACAACTGCTCATACGTTGCCACATGTATGTGGACAAACTACCGGTAAATACATATGTAAAATAAAACACACTGGTTTGAAATCCCTGAGTGTCATCATCTGTCCTTTGTTGAGTTGCAGCAGCATGTGTTGGTCCGGTCCGGTCTGGAGGAAGAACTCTGAGAGCGGAGGTCGAGCTGCGTTGGGCTGAGAAGTGACCAGCACTGGGCGGAAATCAGGAGAAACCTCCAGACCGATCGACTGGAGCAAAACAAATAGACATTATGATGTTAAGGCTGAAAATCCATTGTGTTGGCCATTAAAACACAAAATTACATAATGTACAAACTTGCCAAGTTGTTAATTACTTTAGAATTAAGGCATTTATATTACAGTGGCCGCATAAACATCACATACTTATCCTTTTATTACAGAGCTGTCAGTCGTGCAGTGCCTCAAGCGTTCCCCCATCGACCAAAGGGGCAAACTGTTTGATGCTTGTGTCAAAGCACGTACATTATGTCACTGGGCAAGCCACTTTAGTACATTATTACCATTTTAAATAATAAACTTGATAATAATCAAAAGGAATGATGTGGAAAATATTGCCCTATCCCCCATATTATGCAAGTTTTAATGTAACACGCGACACAAATATTGTAACATTTAACAAAGATAATGCCATCAAATGTCAGCGTACCTGCAGTGGGACCTGATTTATCGGAGATTGCGAGTGCAGGTCTAACATATTTAGTGACAGAGCGTGCAGATCCACACAGGTCAACATGCCCTTCCCAACCACAGAGCAGCTGGACTGGAGGTCAGACAGCCACGGTGCTTCAACTGTGAACTGGACACAGCAGTATATATCAGAAACAAATCGAAATGGAATCCATCCGCACACGTTTTTAAGTGCGTGCCCAAACAGGATAATGACCAAAAACCATTTAAGAGTGGTAGAATAATGCAAAAAAAACATAACTGGAAGAATTTAATTTGTATCTGTTTCTACCTGTTTCAGTATTTCCCCATCGTCCAAGCTGTAAACCACCACTGTAATGTGAGAGTTCGGGACAAGGCCCAGAACAAAAACCTCTCCAGTACCGTCAGAATACACTGACTGGTAATCCACCGTGTCACTGTAACAAAGAAGAAATAGTAAAAAATATGCAGTGTGTATCATTTTATTCTTTAATCAATACAACATACATTTCACATTAAAAGAACCAACTGTTCATATTTGAGCTGCTTGTTTTCCCTACCTTTCCGGAAGATTCTCAATCCATTTTTGATGTCCATTGGAAAGGTAGTGCAGAGAGATGGCAGTCTTTTTCAAAACGGCCACATATCTGACATGCTCCTGCTGCCCCACTAACGAGGCAGACTGGAAACTACAAAATATATACATGAAAGTTAAACGCACAATAAGCGCAAATGCTTCAGTTCGCTGTAACTGGTGAATAAATTGGCATGTACCTTCCAGAATCAAGCACAATCTCCCAATTCAATCCACCGACATTCACCTCCCAAGAGCGCAGCAACCGGCCATTACCGACCACCATAACAGCATCTGGAGAAAAGGCATTGTAAGACTAATGTACGTATCAAAATATGAATTGAACTATTAGATCAAGAAGATCTTTATTATTATTATTATTATTATAGAAACCGACCGTTTCACTGGTCGCATTTCTTTCAAGGTTCTTTTTGTAGATATATTTCAAGTGATTCCTGCTATTGCTTTTGCTATTCTTCTGTCTTGTAGTTTTTTCGGGATTTCTTATCAAAGTTTCCATTTTTTCCCATCTTTTAGAGGAGTGGAATAGTTCTAGTAGTAGTTAGCTACACTTCTAGTACTTTCAGTGTTTTCGTCATGCAATGTTCATGGCAACTGTCCAGAACTAGATACTAGAACTACTTTGTAGTACTTTGTTAGTACTCATAGCAGAGTTAATGTAAACTAATAGAGAAAGGCTTAACTTGTCATTCTGAAAAAATGAATGACATACCGCTATACCATGTAAAAAAAATAAAATAAAATAAAATAGCCCATGGGATCAAAGCGGAAAGGATTTGAGTGCGCATGACAATATAAGCATATGCTTTATATCGCATCGTAGAAAAAGATTCAGTTGTAGACACTGACATGTTTCTAAGAGCTTTATATCGCATCATCACTCTCCCTCTTCCCTCCCTCTTGCCTCCCTCTTGCCTCCCTCTTGCCTGCCTCCCTCTTGCCTCCTCTTGCCCCTCCCTCTTGCCTCCCTTTGCCTCCCTCTTGCTCCCTCTTCCTCCCTTTTCCCTCCCTCTTCCCTCCCTCTTCCCTCCTCTTCTCTCTTCCTCCTCCTCTCTCCCTCCTCTCTCCTCCTCTCTCTCCCTCTCTCCCTCTCTCACTCTCTCACTCTCTCACTCTCTCACTCTCTCACTCTCCCACTCTCCCACTCTCCCACTCTCCCACTCTCCCACTCTCCCACTCTCCCACTCTCCCACTCTCGCCCCCTCTCACCCTGGTTAGACATAGACAAACAACTTCAGTAGGTAGCGGTAAATGCACCTTTTCAGTTGGCTGTCAACCGCCATTAAAAGTAACAACAACAACAACAATACAAACAACACAGGATATGACCATGCATTACACAGTCACTCGCAATGGCTTCTTGCCATTGCACGGCTTCTAGTTATTACCTTGTCCTTGCAACAGAAGAGCATCAATGTTCCCCTCTGGTCCATTCTTGTCAACATGCCGCCATACTAAAACGATGATTTAAGAATCAGAAAAAATATATAGTTTGAATACGTCAAGTTTATGACAGAGAAAAGTCTGTTACGCAAGAACTATATCCGAGCAGTACAAAAGCAATTATAACTTACATAGCTCTCCAGTTCTTGTATTGATAGCGGCAAAAACATTCTTCTCTGTGGCTACAAGAATCTTTTTGGAGGACTGAATCTGACTGTCAAAATGAGCAAAGCGGACATTGCCCACGTACTGCTGCCTCCTGGGGGAAATAAGAGAAGGCAATCATAGGTTTAAAATGTCACCAGAGTCGCATATTAAGACCCAAATATATTTTTCACAGATTAGAACATTTTACATTTTGTTTGGTACAAAGATTAGTGTAATGACTTGTGTAATTTAAAGGAACCGTGTGTAGCCTGCGCTCTTTCTGTTTTTTTAAAGGAATTACAATCACAACTTGAGCTGCCAGAGCCTTAACCTGCAGATAGTTTTTAACAGGCTGCACTAGCACTGATTCATGGTGCAGGTGTTGGGTTTAGGAAGGCGAAAACAAACTGGATTTAGGTGCAGGAAATGACAATCAAAATAACAAGACTCATTTGAGGCCTTTTTTGCTATCTGGTTGGAGAATCAGCATGACAACCAAAACACCAAAATACGTCATAAACAAAGTGGACATCATGTCAAATCTCATTAAGAATAAATCAGCATTAAAATATTTATCAACAAAAGCTAGATTTGAACATGTTTATCTCATATTTGGCGAAATTTGGAATTAAAATGTTACATGCAGTAATTTCTACTTAATAAAAATCTAAGCAATAACAAAAACTAAATAATAACACATTGCCATTTCTGAGTACAAATCTAAGCTACAGGTATACTGAATGGAAGTCTAAGAGCATGACATAGTTATCTTCTAGGATCCTGGCTATAAAATAGATGATAGAATCGGGGCACAATGCCAATTATCCCATAAATAATCAAGCGGCAGGAATACTATGCAAAATGTACGGAATCAATATTCTGCCGATGATAAGATTCAGTCTTTTTAATCAAGATATCTACAGCCAGTCCTCTGTCAGTAAAAGCATGGGGTTTAAATTAGAGTACAGTTAAGACTCTGGAGACAGAAATGTGAAAACTGATTAATGTTAATGGAAATGAAGAAAAGTGTGTCTGGTTCAGGAAATCACTGTTGAAGCAATTTAATTTGTTTTTAATACAACAAAATAAAATCGAATCGTAAATAGTGACCAATCAATAAGAGAGAGGTTATTAATTATTTTGTCATTTCGCCCTAATGTCTTTTGCAGTTTTTTCAATAAATTCAGCCTAAATCATCCGGGTCGAGGCTGTGTATGGTGTATGGCAGGTGTTAGCATTGGCTGATTTTTAACATTGAAATCGACATTGAAGTCATTGTTAAAAATAAATCAATCAGTTAAACCAAGTATCTCTTACCAGTCAAATTTCCCTACTTGGTCCTCAAACACAGCCTGGACGGCGCAGAAAATCACGAGAAATTTCAGAAGAACTAGGATGAGCTTAGCCATTGCAGAAGATTGGACTTGCTCTGTAGGAGAGGAGGAAGCCGGAAGCAGCAAATGTCAACGTTGTCATTATACTGCTGAATACTGCCATCTAGTGTTTAGGAGTTTTACACTTTCATTGATTAAAATATATGTGAGTACAGTATGAAACTAAAATACAGATGTGGCTATATAAGAAATCCAAAAGACAAAACGTGAAGACCTAATAAACCTGATTGGATGATAAAGATATAATATATCGTATGCTTACTGATCAGACCATTAATTATCCACTGCAACAACAAGTACGATTTGTGGCATGTATAGTTATGCTACAGTGCCCCCCCCTGCACGTGCACACAAATACACTGGGGACTGGGGTGTACAGTCTGTGGATAGGACCCACCCTGGCGCTTGGACACAGATCTGATGAGAGCGCCCCCTGTGAGCTTTCTTTTGGCTCAAGCTTTTTTCTGCGGGATTTCAAGATGGCGTCAAGCGGAGGAGAAGAACACGAATGGACAGCGGCAGTACGACCGCTTTTATCAGCCTCGTACACCGCTTTTGAAACGAAGGAGCTACCTCAGCTTGTCGGGTCTATAATAAACAGGTGAGGCGTTGAATGTCAACTCGTCTGAAGTCTTTGAGGCTCAGTTTGGGCTGTGGTCACTGGAGTCAGCTGGTCGGCTAACATGCTAACTTAGCTCTCAGTTAGCATCAAGTTACATTGGCTTAAGTTGCACTGCACCAAAGCAGTCAGAACGTTAGCGCTCGTGCTAATGTTTAGCCAACTTACTTTATACGCTCTGGCTTCGCCCGTCTGTATAGCTGTGTCACATTGCTTTAAGTATTGGATTGCTAAAGAGCAGTGGTGTTAAACCACTAATGCAAAGTGTCACAAAATGTGTTGGATGACTGAATGCTGCTTGCGGAAATTTTGCTTCATCATTAGCTAGCTAACACAAACATTAGCAGCTGAAATGGGCAAAGGGCCCTCTGCTTTTACTTCATAATGTCACAACATTTTATTTGAATACTTCAGCTAACTATACAGAATGAACCTTAGTTGTATGATTATGATTGAGAAAATCCTTCTGTTTTTTAATGACAAAGTGTTGAAAAGGTAAGAATGCAGTTTCAAATCAACATCTGTCTCAGCTGAAGTAGGCGGGGACCTTCACACACTTTGGGCTGGTGTGTGCAAATATGCTTTTTTTATTACGATAGGACTGAATGATCATCATGATCTTCATTTGACCTTTTTTGTCCAATAGCACGCCACTGTTCAAATGATATAATGTAGATTGTAGCGTCACATTGCATTTCTGATGATTCAGTGAAAAGAAGTCGCTTTATGTGGGATAGCCAGTCGATCTACACAGAGCACAATATTGTAATATTATGGTTGGTGTTAACTAACACACTGTTAGTCACTTGACACGCCCTTGTAATTGGCCTACAGTTTGCATTCAACTGCTTTTCTTCTCAGTTGTTCTCGTTTCGCGGTGGCAACTCAGGAACACGTTCCTGGTTTTAGTTTTACTGAAAACGAAACACAGCCGTTGTGCGAGTTTGGTGACATTTTAGGCAAACTTTTAGTCCCTTAGAGATGTTTTTCTTATCGTTTTCCTGATAATTAAATCAAAGACCGGAGTTTTATTTGGATCGATACAATTTGATGGTTTGTATTTAATAATATGCTAAATTTTTACTACGTTATAATATGTCCACACCGGGATTTTCAGTTGGACTGCCACAGTACAGTAATGCACAATTATATTTAATAAGTCTTAAGTCATTTGCATACTCCAAGTACAGCATGTGTGTGGGACCTGCCTGTTTTTTCAGTGTCCACTGCATCACTGCCCAAGCACTGTTCAGTTCAGGTCCAGTTTTGTTTTATTGATGTATTTATTTCAGTATCTAGTTTTTAGATTTATTTATTTAAATGGGCAGTGCATATTAATGAACAAACAATATGCCAGAATTCGCCTATTTGCTACTATCCATCTATAGTCCCTTGCAGGTCAGGACAGGAAACAACATATAACATATACACAGCACACGCATTCAGTACAAGTGACAACACTAGCTTGAGCTGGGTATTGGTACTATTGACCATTCTACTCGCTCTCACTGTATTTAGTACAGAACAACTAAACATGGTGTACATACTGTACACTACTAGCTATATTTCAGGCTGTATCTGTTTTGGGGTTATTGCACACTTTTGGCAGCTCTCTGAATACGTCCCTATATAGTCTTTAATATCATTTGCGTAATAATTTGAACCGCAGTGCAAGGCGGAGCAGGAAGTTCGTTTGTACTTTGCCGCAACATACTTGATATTATTAACTGTAATCTTATGTACATAGTAATGCCTATTTTTATTTTTATTTTATACTATAGTAATTTTAAATTGTTTCTTAATGCATGCCCTTTTGTTTGATTGAATATATGTTTTATTATTGCTCAGTGTTTTGTGTTGCACCTTAATGCCGAGACAAGTTCCTATGTCTGTGAAGTTTGTTCATTGACAATGGCAATAAACCCATTCTGATTATGCATGTTTTCACTTAATTAAAATGCATACAAAGAGAATCTGTTGATTTTGTTTTCAATGTAATGTACCTCCTCATTTATTTCAGCGAAACAGATATTCTACACCACGACAAGCAGTACGAGCCTTTCTACTCGTCATTTGTGGCTCTCTCCGCTCATTACATCACCACAGTATGTGGACAAAGTATGTATCAAACTAATGTTTTTCAAACACCAAACCATGCAGTCTTCTTGTTCACAAATTGACCTCTAAATTGTGTCCTTAGTACCAAGAAATCAGTTGCTGTCCGTGGCAACAGCATGCAAAGTATTGATCGAGTTTTCGCTGCTGCGGCTGGAGAACCCGGATGAAGCATGTGCAGTGTCACAGGTAAGAACCAAGCTGCAACAGAGCCCAATGCGTTTGTGTCCATTTTTGTATCAGTTACACTGCACTTGTGAAATCAAACATTTTTTGATTTACAGATTAGTAGACTGTTTAATGTAAAGACCCTTAAAAGGTTATTGTTTGGTATCCCTTGATAATAATGCAAAGTAATCAACACTAACACTTCAATGTATTTCGTGACATTTCAAAATTACAACACAAATAGTTACAATTTGCTTTTGGTGCCTATAGCTGTACTATTGACGTTCATTTGTAATTCTTACAAGTTCTCTTGCCATTATTTGCATTCAATTTGTAATGCAGCATGCATCTGGTATATTTTCTCATCCTCAGAAACACCTGATTCTTCTCATAAAAGGACTTTGCACTGGCAGCAGCAGACTGGACCGCACAGAAATCATTACTTTCACTGCTATGATGAAGTCTGCCAAGTTGCCTCAAACCGTCAAAACCCTTTCAGATGGTAAGTGGAGTTACAATAAGTCTTGTAGTGACTACAGAGGGAGTCAGCAAGTCTCCACTATTGAACGCCCATTTTCTTGTCAAGAGTACCTTTTTGGCTTGAAGTTCACAGATGTTTTTTATTTTCCTGACCAATAGCTTAGGGCTAATGTATAATGTGCAACATTGAAATCCTTCTCTAGGCTTGAGAAGCACTAACTGCTACTAGATACTCAACAAGTCTCAACATTCTATTACAATCACTGGTGGCTAATAAATGTATTTACTAATGTAAATGTATTTAAATGTTTTTCTGTCCACCAGTGGAGGATCAGAAGGAACTGCCCACTGCTACTGTGAACCCCGAGCTTCGACAAAAAGAAGTACAGATGAACTTCTTTAATCAGCTCACTTCAGTTTTTAACCCAGACCTTACCACCATCTTGGCCTCCCCTTCAGCAGCGCACATGCAGGTACGTTTAGGTCAACCAGCTGCCTTTCCTTTTGGTAAACTCATTTGGTGTTTCCAACAAAAATGCAAGTTTTAAGGAGAGCTTGGTATTAAAGTATGAACAACACAGTAAGGACATAGCTTTTGCCCTAAAATCAGAGAATTGGTGATTTGATTCCCAACCACTAGTGCACATTATTGTTGTGTTCTCTGGCAAACACTTCAGGCTTTGCTTGCAGCACTTGTTAACAGTACACTGCTGTATAGTATTTTTCACTTGAGTATTATTTTGCAGACGGAGAGTGACTGCGATGACCAAACTTCAGACCAGGCTCTCCAGGCCAAAATGAAAAATGCCTTTGTATCTCAGAATGTGTCGAGCTTACAGGAACTTGGTGAGCCTAAAATTATATCTTTGGTCTGATTTCACGGTGCTGCTTTTTAATACGCTTTACGTTGTCTTTTTAGGTGGGTCTGAGAAACTGCTTCGAGTGTGCCTCAACCTGCCCTACTTCCTACGCTACATCAATCGTTTCCAAGATGCTGTGTCAGCCAACTCTTTCTTTATCATGCCTGCCACTGTGGCGGATGCTACTGCGGTCCGCAATGGGTATGTTTGAAAAACAATCTTATCTAGGAAAGTTTCTGCAAGATTTTCAGGCTAGGATTGACTTTATTTTGGTTTTACCTTCTTGTTTCAAATCAATGTTGCAAAACATTTCTTCATTGTTTCATTTTGTCTAATTTAGAATACACTTTGATTTAATCTTCTTACTTCTCTTGTGTGAAATAGATTTTGTAGAGTATAGTTTAATTATCTATGTAATTTTCTTCTATTCTTTCTTTTTTGCAGATTTCATTCCTTAGTAATAGATGTGACAATGGCATTGGACACACTCTCTCTCCCTGTTCTTGAGCCTCTGACTCCAGGGAGACTTCTGGACATGACTGTGCTGGCTCTAAGCTGCCTCTACGCTGGTTGGTATCATTGAAGGACCAAATATCTACATAAGCTAAATTTGTTCAGGGCATCCATTATACGGCACATACATGCAGACATACAAAAGTCCAGCCTCATGATGAGCGCTTAAATCTATTTTTACATGTGTAGGTGTGAGTGTGGCCACCTGCATGGCTATACTGCAGGTTGGGAGCGGCTTACAGCTCCGCTCTGCCACCACTGGGACTAAAGAGGAGGACTATGAAAATGATGCAGCCACTATTGTACAAAAATGTGTAAGTAAACCATTGGAATAATATTTGTTACTGTACTGCCTACATCTTGACTATTTAATGGACAACATCGTTCCTTTTCTACTAGCTTGAAATTTATGAAATGATTGGACAAGCCATCAGCAACTCCCGCAGAGCTGGAGGAGAGGTGTGTTTCCTTAAATTTATAACCACTTTATCTTGTCAACAAAATATTTACCTTTTTTATTTTTTTTATTTTTTTTTATCTTCACAGCATTACCAGAACTTCCAGCTGCTCGGAGCCTGGTGCCTGTTGAATAGCCTATATTTAATCCTGAACCTCAGCCCAACTGCTCTGGCTGATAAGGGCAAAGAGAAGGATCCCCTGGCTGCTCTCAGAGTTCGGGACATCGCTGCTCGCACTAAAGACGGAGCTGGTTCACCCAAACTTGGACCTGGAAAAGGGTATAAAACAAGATTGGGTTTTTTTTTGTTTTTTTTTTCATTTCTTCTTGCAATATAACACCTTTTTGTTGTTGCTAAAGGCACCAAGGATTTGGAGTTTTGTCAGTCATCCTGGCAAACCATGCCATAAAACTCCTGACCTCACTTTTCCAGGATCTGCAAGTAGAAGCTCTTCAACGGGTAAACTAATTAATGTTATAGCTGAGAGTTTCATGCCCCATTAGTCACACAAAATCATTTGATTACTCTTTCTTTCTGGATTTTTCTCACATTCCTGTGCAGGGATGGGCGAGTGATGGTCCTCCAGCTGAACTCAACATCATGGCCCAGAGCACGTCTATTCAGAGAGTTCAAAGACTCATAGACTCTGTGCCCCTCACCAACCTCCTGTTTACACTGCTCTCTACGTCATACAAAAAGGTACAGGCTTTTCTGCTTTCGTTCACGCTAACGTTTTCTCCTTTACTTAATACATATGTTTAAATAATGTGTTTTAGGCTTGTGTTCTCCAGCGACAGAGGAAAGGCTCGGTCAGCAGCGATGCCAGTGCCTCCACAGATTCAAACACCTACTATGAGGATGACTTTAGCAGCACAGAAGAGGACAGCAGCCAAGGTACTCGGCGTCGCCAAACACCAGTACAGCGAACCACGGTGTCTTTGAATGGGAAGGTTTCAGCTGCAATTTAAGTTTATTTACTACCACATGCATAGTTTAAGTTGAAACCTGACTATCTGAATGACAGATGAGTGTTGAGACATGTCAAAACTTACAAGACCAAACTTCACACAATAAAACAGCTAACAATGTAAATCTACAAGAGATATGTGCTGGCTTGAATGAATGTACAGACTTTTCTTTGCCAGTGCGGAGCTGTGGGAGAGAGGCAGTGTGGGACAGGCGCTCTGCCTGCGACCACAGGCAGGGGGCAGTCAGGAGCATAAACACACTACACAACACTGTGACTATGAACTGTCTGTCCACTACTGCTGTCAGTGTAGTGACAGTCTCTATCTCAGCAGAGAGAAGACAGGAGAAGACAAGTGCAGCTTGTGTCTCAGGTCAGAACAGACTCAGTGTCCACCTCACTGTCCCCGAACCATTCTGTCCCTGTTTGTCTCACAGTAGGCTCGGAGCGGTCGCCCTGTAGTTTAGGACAGACTGAGCCACTGGTGAAGCAGCTCTGGCCAAATGACTCTGCTTTGATTTAACACTAAATTTAGTTTTGACAGAGCATTTCACCTTTGGCTCAGTGTAGATGTAAGGATAATACCAATGGTGTTGACATGTAGAAGAGTTTCCTGTACTCCTGAGTTTAGAACTCCCCCAAGGCATTTCAGCTCCATCCTATAATCAGTCAACATTACTTTCTTTGCTCATGACTGAAATACAACACGCCAAATTAACATTCGGACAGATGTATAACTGCCCATTTATTGTCTGTAGATACTAATAATCACCAGTCTTGAGAAAAATGGAAAACCATGTGATGTGCCTTGTTTTTTCACCCTGTTATTACATGAGTCTTCCAACAGTCAGTGATGCTAGATGTACATTATTTGGAAAGTATAGAAGAATCCCATGTCAAACAGTGGTATTGTTCTTGTACAGACTTTGTGCTTGTGGGGCTCAATCACACTGTGTCTAGCTGTCACTGAAATGGTTATGATTGTGTATGTCGCATGCACACGTGAATATCAACTTTAAGTGATATTCTCCACATTAAACGACGAGACGCCCCCCGTGGAAGCCATAGCACTACAAATGAAAATGTAAAGATTTACATAAGGGTAATGTTTACAGCTTGACAAGCTAACTTCACCCAGTGTGTAATAAAATCTTTTAATCATCATTTAATCAAGCTAAGATGCAGTGTTTGAACTAGTCTCATTTTCATTTTTACAACTTTTTTCCTAAATAATAATGCTTTCATCCTTGCATATTGCTGCTACCTTGGTAACCATGGATAAAGCTTTGCAATGCGTTTGATTACTGGGAAAACATTTAATTCTGCTCTATCGTTCTGCTTTATAACACTAGCTCTTGTTTTGCATGTATTCAGATTGTGGTGTTGGTGCTTTCATTTTACACCAGAACGAGTTAATTCTATTGTCGTTATCCACCAACACAACGCGGGCGCTGTAGTCCTTGGCTTTTGTCCACCTCCTTCACGGTGTTGTAGGTGTCTCCAAGTGTGTTGACACCTTTTACATTTTGGCTTTAGATGTGACGCCATGCTTTTAGCGCTTCAAGCTTTAACCGTCGCGCAACCTTTTCAATGTTGCTCCATCATTTCGTTTGCCTATTATCCACAGACGACGACAGTGAACCGATTCTGGGGCTGTGGTTCGAAGAGACAATATCCCCATCGAAGGACAAAGTCGCGCCCCCGCCTCCCCCGCCGCCCCCACCTTTGGAAACGTCGCCCAGGTTAAAAAGCCCTAGCAAGCAAAACCCAAGTGAGAATGGAAATATTTTAGCTGGACGTAAAGATCCTGAGCTGGTGAGGACCCCCTTTGCTAACAAGCAAATTAGATTTATGCCTCTATTGTAGATTGAATTTGACACATATTTTTTTTCTACAGTTTCTCAGTTTGGCCTCCAGTATTTTAAATTTCATCACCACTTCGATGCTCAAATCAAGAAATAACTTTATCCGCAACTATCTGAGCGTGTCACTGACAGAGCAGCACATGGCGACACTGGCCAGCATCATTAAAGACGTGGATAAGGATGTAAAGGGTAACTCCAGCTGACCAAGAAGGAACTTTCACCATGAGTTTATTTTCTGATCAGATTAAATGTGCTTGTGTTTCAGGGGCGTCCGATGAAGTATTCTCTTTAGCTTTGTATCACTTCAATCACACTTTGGTCACGTCTGATCTTCCATCTCCAGCCCTACAGGTACAAGCAATGTATTTCCAAATATTTACTTATTTTTTTTAATAGATGGTAAGGTGATGACTGGCTCTACACGATATAGTACTGATTTCTTATAAATGTTGCCATATAGTAACTCATTGCACTGTCGAAAATCTGTTTGTTCATTATCTATCAAAGGCAAATTGATAAATACTATATTACATTACCTATTTATTTATTAAAACAATCCTAAAATGCTGGCAAAATCCCCAACGGTAAATGCTTCTTGATACCACATAATAGTTTATTTGGAAGCACAAATTGTCATGGTCAGTGGTCAGTTTAGTCAGCTCGCTAAGTTAATTAAAGTAGTGCTACAATGTCTTGTTGTCTTTTACAGAGCACTCTTCTTCAGCAGCTGGGGGTGGCCCCTTTCTCAGAGGGTCCCTGGCCTCTGTACATCCACCCTCAGTCTCTGTCGGTTCTGTCCAGGCTGCTGCTGATCTGGCAGCACAAGGCCACTGTCCAGGGAGAGCCAGATGTCCCTGAATGTATGAAGGTCTGGGAAAGGTAAGTCCGTTGCTTTAGGTCAGTGGATTTGTCTAGTTTAATATTAAAGATGTGTTCTCTTTTAAATTTAAAAAAAAGATTAAGCTTTACTTGTTTGACACGTGGAACCAAGGTTGAATAATTGTACGGCCGACACTTGTATTGATTATTTTTATTATATATTTTTTTTCCACCATTATTATTATTGGTCGTATTTTTTATTTTTTTAATGATTTTTTTTGCTTTTTTTGCTTTTGGACAAACACACACATTTGAGGGCTGGTCAAATTAGACCCTGAAATAAACTGTATTGTTAAAAAAAATGCTTTCCTTTTTGTTATCAATCCAACAACTGGTTTTAGTTTTTTACACATTACTTGTTCCTCATAGATTCCTGGGCACCCTGAAGCAGCACACGCTTCAGGGCACAGTCCACGGAGACGATGACCTGAACGTCGAGCACCTCCAGCTTCTGTTGCTCCTCTTCCACAACCTGTCGGAGCGCGGGCGCCGGACCGTGCTCACTCTGGTCACACAGGCCATCTCGGAAGTGGCTCAGAGCAGAGACTCCCAAATGAAGGCTGTGCCCCTCAACCTGGCCCGTCTGCTGCTGGTGTTTGACTACCTGATACGGCATTACTCCAGACCTCCGCTTTACCTCTTTGAACAGGTGAGCTTTTTGTAAACACCTTTCTTTTGCCAGACATTGAGGTGATTTAAATCAAGGATGCTCTGTTGCTTGTTTGGTTAATTTGCTTATTTTAGTTTCTGGTGTACCAACCAACTAGAAAAAGAAAAGACAAATGTGAACGTCTTAAGAGAAGAGAATAGAAATCAAACAATAGAAATTCAAACACGAGGCAATTTGAACGCTCAGAATTGTGCGATTTGTGTCAAAGCCATGAGTGATTTAGCCACTCCAGCCCTGTTATAAATGTACTTGTTCGGCTAGACTTGCTAATGGTGGTATTTTTTCCCTGCATGCGTTTCCTAGGTGCAGTACAATCTCCTGACTCCTCCCTCTTCCGGGCACAGCTCTGCTCAAGAAGGAGGCAAGCGCAGCAGTTTGCCTCTGTACTATGGCTTCAAAGAGGTGGAAGAAAACTGGGCCAAGCACTGTTCAGCAGGTGAGATGGTTCAACTGAAATAGTGGCACTGTTGACATTAAGATCCTAGTGTCTGTAAGTGTCTGTCTTATTTTCAGACTCCAATGTTCAACCCAAATTCTACTGCGTCCTGTCCCCTGAGGCGTCTGAAGATGATATAAGTAGATTAGATGGGAAGGTGACGCTACATTTTATATTTTTTCCCATTTCTTCATTAATTTCTTTATTCACATTGATTTGATTTTTGTTATAGGTCTTTCCAAAACTCTTTAGCGGAGCAGTTAAATATGATGAGCTCTACTCTTGGCTTGTCTCACTCTTGGCGGCAGGTTCTGAATTTGACACGGCTAGAAGACAGGAGAACAAGCCTATTACAGCAATGGTGAGGACAAATACATCACCAAATAAACCAAGGTGAATATATACTGAGCAGGATTTGTGGCTTTGTACAGGAGGCATGTTCACTGCAGTACTACTTCCTGGTGCTGTGGAGGATTCTTGGCGTTCTGCCCCCGTCCAAGGCCTACATCGAGCAGTTGAAAGCGGGCTGCAGTGACCCGAGTGAGAGCGACATCCTCCACACTCTGAGATGGTCCTCACGCCTAAGAGTGTCTACCTATGTCAACTGGATCAAGGTTTGTTGAAAGTGTTTCAGCATTCTTCTGCATTTCTATTAGATTCTACTTGGTTTTTAAATATTACCAGAAGCAAACATGAGATTCGTGGTTTCAAAAAATATTATTATTATTATTATTATTATTATTATTATTATTATTATTATTATTATTATTATTATTATTATTTTGATCGTTCGGAATGGCTAACCCCAAAACATTTAGGGAATATACTGTAGAGAATACACCAAAATGCATCAGCCTCCTGTTTTGGAATGCTAATACTTCTCTTCTCAGAAATAATAAAATAGGCATATTTAAAACTGCACTCAGATTGGGATGTAAAAAAATTATTCCTCCTATATAAATCAGACCTAGACACAATTAAGTTAAAAATAATTATGAACCTACGGAACCCTTAAAAATATATATTCCTGTGCGCACAAGGTTCTTTTTTTAGAGGATTTTAGGCGCTCCAAATGAGCCTACTTTTGGACATATTTTAAAAAACATAGGTTAGGTTAGATTGTAAGTAAACTTTGAATCTTTTTAGGAGCACTTGGTGAAGCAGGGCATGAAAGCCGACCAAGCAGCCACTTTGGTGGAATCAACAGCAGCTCTGTGCAGTACAGTCAAATATGATGTGGACTTGGCAGAGGAGTACATTGCCAGACAGGTAACATCACATACCATTAATACAAATACTATCTGTAAATTTATTTCATGTTTTTGTCATTTTTATTCCAGATTTCGACCTTCTCCAGCGTGGACCCCAGTGCGATCCTTCCTCTTTGTCAGCTTCCGTCTCTTCAGGCCATCTACACTCTGGACGCTGTCATCTCCAAAGTACAGGTTTCTCTGGACGAACATCTGTCCAAAGTGGCCATTGAAGCAGACACTCAGAAGTCCTCAGAGATCACCAAGAACCTGCTACCAGCCACACTACAGCTCACTGATGTGTACACAGCTTTTACAAGGTGAGAAGAGGAGATTGAGGAGCTCAACAGTGTTTATGCTTTTTAGATTCTGAACCCTGGTCCTAACTTATTAACCTTACAAAACCAAACATATTTTAGGTCCTATCTGCTGATGAATATTCCAGAGGAAGGAGAGAATAAATTGACTGATGCCAAACTCCAGGGCTATGCAGCTGTTTTGTCCATTGGATCAACTCGCTGCAAGGCCAATATGCTTGGTAGTTAAATGCTCACCGACCACACGTTTTCTGTTACTCACTCAGACCCATATTTTAAAATTCTGCAATTTTTTCCCAGGCCACAATGTAATACAGAACCTGCCCTCCACTGTGCAGACAGTGTGTGAGACATGGAACAACATCCACACCAATGAGTTTCCTAACATTGGCTCCTGGGTTAGTAGTGTTCAGGATAAAATTAATTATAGTCTTTAGTCATTTTTACTTATGTATGGAAATGTAATATTTGTATGTAAATTACCTCTTCAGCGAAATGCGTTTGCCAATGACACTATTCCATCTGAGAGCTACATCAGTGCCATTCAGGCCGCTCACCTGGGCACGCTGAGCTGCCAGTCTTTACCGCTCGCTTCTTCGTTAAAACACATCCTGCTGTCTTTGGTTCGCCTCATCGGAGACCTCATTGTGTAAGTGAAAAGGGGGGAAACAATAAAAAATAAAGTGTTGACATAACTGCTTGTTCATTGTTCATTGTTCATTGTTCATTCAGGACGGAGGAGTTGAATCCGTCCCAGGTTGTGCGGACACTGTTGCCGCTGCTGTTGGAGAGCAGCACAGAAAGTGTTGCAGAAATCAGCAGCACTTCACTGGAGCGGATCCTGGGGCCTTCTGAGTCAGACGCCTTCCTCGCCCGGATTTATGAGCGTCTAGTGACAGGCTGTTACAACATCATCGCCAATCACTCTGACCCTAATAGGTATCAAATCTTAAAACCTGAATTTTGCAATCACAGCTGTAATATTTGCCATAAATTGTTATCTTGTATCTTATCCTCAGTGGTTTGGATGAATCTGTCTTGGAGGAGTGCCTTCAGTATCTTGAGAAACAGCTAGAAAGCAGTCAAGTCCGGAAGGCAATGGAAGAATTCTTCTCCTTTGGGTAAACGTGATGTTGTTTGATATTAGAGTTAGAAATCACTGGGCACACAAATACTCTGCATGTTACCTGGCACACGGTTAGCGAGTGAAGTGCAGTTCAAATGATGTAGATGGAGCAGCCATTTAACGATCTACCATTCCTCAAGTCACACGTCATTCACTATGAGCTTACTAATAACCATCTAATAACATTTCGCCTCTTCCACAGGGGTGAACTTGTCCAAATCATGATGGCCACAGCCAATGAAAACCTCTCTGCAAAATTCTGCAACAGGGTCCTCAAGTTCTTTACTAAACTTTTCCAACTAAGTAAGTTACAACTGCCCAAGTATGTTTGTACAATGACATGCAATCTTCAAAACTAACGTAATGTCATTCAACAGCCGAGAAGAGCCCCAATCCCAGCCTGCTGTGCCTGTGTGGCTCTCTGGCTCAGTTGGCCTGTGTTGAACCGTCCCGTCTACAGTCCTGGCTAACAAGGATGACTGCTACTCCACCAAAGGACTCTGAGCACCTGGATGTGGTTCAAGAAAACCGGCAACTACTGCAGCTCCTCACCACCTACATAGTTAGGGACAACAGCCAGGTCGGAGAAGGCGTGTGCACCGTCCTCCTCAGCACGCTCATACCGATGGCCACAGACATGCTGGCCAATGGGGATGGGACAGGCTTTCCAGAGCTTATGGTGATCATGGCCACTTTAGCCAGCGCTGGACAAGGAGCAGGGCATCTACAGCTCCACAGGGCAGCTATTGATTGGCTGACAAGATGGTAAGATTTCATGCTAAAAGCCACAGTTGTTAAAACCTTAATTTTCTGGGTCAAAAATTATGGGATTTTTCACTCTTGTGTTTATAGCAAAAAATATCTGACTCAAAAGAATGTAGTTGAAAAAGTGAGCACAAATCTAACACAAGGAAAGGTAAGTTGCATAGATTTTGCTTGTTTGTGTTCATTTTGTTGTGGAGTGGAAGATTTAGAAAACTTTATAATCATTAAAAAATATCCCGAATCCACAGCATGCCAGTATGCTGGAGTGCTCGTGCCACATCATCTCGTATCTGGCTGATGTGATGAACGCCTTAAGGCAAGGCAGTGGCCAGGGGAACTCTTCTCTGTTAATGGACGGTGAGGAGAAGGCCATGGAGGTGGACTCAGACTGGGTGGAGGAGCTGGCGGTAGAGGATGACGACTCGCAGGCTGAGGATTCAGTAAGACCGTTTCGCATCCTACTCTTAGAAGTTGTTTTAAATCTTTCAATATAAATATGACCTCCATACAATGTTTACAGGACGAAGACTCTCTCTGCAACAAACTTTGTACCTTCACCATCACGCAGAAGGAGTTCATGAACCAGCACTGGTAAAAATGTTTTGGACTGTATGTGGTGACAGCAGTGGGTCAAACAATGCTGTTTTGGGGTTCAGCTTGCTTCATAAAGTTCTTAGTATAAAGGAAAATGTATGAAAAGTATCTCAATACCTTGTCATAATACACACTTGGTACAGTAGGTTCTGGTACCTTTTCCTGATTCTATTAGCCATACGTTTGATTCCAATTGCTAACATATAATTGGCTAATAAGCATATTGTAATTTAAATGTGCATTTCTGTCATTGTATTGATATCCGTGGACCCTCTTTGTCCTGCAGGTACCACTGTCACACCTGTAAGATGGTGGATGGGGTAGGTGTGTGCACAGTGTGCGCCAAGGTCTGTCACAAAGACCATGAGATCTCCTATGCCAAATATGGCTCTTTCTTCTGTGACTGCGGGGCCAAAGAGGATGGCAGCTGCCAGGTGAGACCGCATACCTCAGGTCATCATGGGAAGAGAACAACAGCGGTAACTTTGGCTCGACAGTCATTCTCCCATCGACCTCCATCCTTTCATTTCACCAGACAGGGTCATAGCTAGCACCAAATGTGGAACCAAATATATGTTTATGTACTTTATATTTAAATTTATCTTGTTAAATGTATTCACTACAGGAGTCTGTAACCAGCACATACAAGAGTAGATGCCACAAACTGGATTACTTAAAAACACTGAACATTTTCAAGACCATGTACTGCAAATACAATAAATGTTTTCACAAATATATCCGCATGTGCTGACATACATCTCCTGTTGGGAATAAGTTAAATCTCCCCTCTCATGATAACATCCCTTTTAACAGAAAAAAAGAATTGTCTTTGTACACTCCAAGTGATAGACAGATAGCAGTTTACCTGTTAAAGACTTGCAGAACTTCAGTTTAAGCTAGAGCTAGCATCTAATAGCATGCCATTAATTTAAAATTAATAGAATGCTGTATGCTTTTTCTTTGTCTCAGTATAGGCTTCCACCTTCATCCAATATTTTCTTTGAATGCATTTTTCAATATTTCTATAAAAAAATCTGAACTTTGTAATTGGTTTGATTAAATCCTGATTCTAATTTCCCTTCTTTCTCAGGCTTTGGTCAAACGCAGCCCGAGCAGTGGTATCAGCACCACTCTGAAGGAGTCTTCTGCCTTCCAGAGTGAAATGAGAATGCCTGAAAGTGCAATACGCCACCAGAACTCCTCTCCGTCCGACAAGGGAAAAGTGACCATCTGTGACGGTAAACCTGGAGACGAGGACCGGCCCAAGAAGAGCAGTGTGTGCAAGAGCATCGAGGGCTGCCAGGAGGAGCTGCTCTCACAAGTGGTACCAAAACAGCTTTCCCATTTGTTCCACATATGTCTAATTATACGATTTAGAGAAGATGGCATGTATGGCTGGGCAGCATATACCATTATAGCCACCAACACAATTTGAGCTCAACAACAGAAGTGTGAAGCCTGTGCTAGTAATTAAATTGGAATCTAATTACAGTAATTGTTCCACCTTCCAATCAATTACAAAATATGTGCATCTAAAAATACTTGTATAACAAGTCTATCCTTGCTCTGCAGATATACTTTTGACTGTACTTAACTCATAGTTTCAAATAAGTGTGATTATGGTTTTAAGCCAATTAATCTTGAACTTTAGAATCATTTCAGAAAGCATTGACTGACCCTGACTAATTGGACCGTACTCCTGCTCTTGTCAAAACTTATTATTTACTTTTAAATTTACAATAAGTATTGTTATATGAATACAGATCAGCTTTTAATCAATACATTCTGATTGTTATTCCTCCTTTACTGTTTCCTTGTCAGATGGGCTCGTCCACTGCAGCAGCAATCCTGGAGATGCTCATGTTTCTGATGGAGGCCATTCAGACTAACTTCCAGCAGGCCTCCGCTGTGGGCAGCAGCAGCCGTGCCCAACAGGCTCTCAATGAACTGCACACTCAAGACAAAACTGTGGACATGACTGACCAGCTCATGGTATTGTACACTAATACGTTTATCTAATTATTCATGGTTATAGTACAGGATAAGAATTATTATTTACATGCCTGATAGTGGTGTAGTGATTAAGGCTTTGTACGTATTTGGTTGTTACCACCACGGTGTGGTGGGGGGGTTCGCTTGTCGGCTTGTAGTTCTCCTGTTGAGTAAAGCTTTCCGGCCAGGAATTATATATATTTTTTTAGTAGTGCTGTCTGATAAAAAAAAATGATATGATTACTCACACATTTGAAGTATTATTAAACGCACGCAGTCTTATTTAATTTTTTTAAATAAATACATACATTGGTTTAGATTTGTAAAATAGCCTATTTAAAAGCCCTATGGCATGGCATTCAATTCAAATTCTCCGCGGGGTCTCCCATGCAAAGCTCTGAATGTAAACATCAGTTGCTGAGTGATCTGTGCTCATCCATGTGATGATGATTTATGGATTTTATGAGCAAAGTTTACCATGTGATTATGGCAATCTTTCAGGTAAGCCTCGCTGTGTAATGTAAGAGAGTCAGAATCAGAAAGGGTTTATTGCCATTGTCAATGAACAAAATTCAGGGAAACAGGGAACTTGTCTCGGCGTTAAGGTGCAACATAAAACACTGAACAATAATAAAAACAACATATATTCAATCTAATCCATGCGTTAAGAATCAATTTAAAATTACTATAGTATAAAATAAGAATTGCAGTTAAATTTACAGTTGTGAGTGCAGAAAGTGCAGTGAGTGGTTGAATAGTTGCAGTGATTGGTTGAATAGTTGCAGTTAAAGTGTGTTTGGTCAAAACAGATCATGATTAGTGCATCTATGATTAATCACATTAACTGTGGCATCCCTAATTCTTTGTCAAAATAATAACTTTAACACAATGCTTTTCACAAAATCCGTATGTTAATCTATTTTCTACCAATAATACAATTTGAATTGACCTAAACTGGTGGTCTAACTGTATCTGTCTTTTCAGGTTCCTACTCTTGGCTCTCAAGAAGGAGCTTTTGAAAACGTCCGGATGAACTACAGCGGGGACCAGGGCCAGACCATCCGACAGCTCATCAGTGCACACGTCCTCAGGCGAGTGGCCATGTGTGTGCTTTCCTCACCACACGGACGCAGACAGCACCTCGCAGTCAGCCACGAGAAGGGAAAAGTACGAACCGGCAAAGACACATGTTTTTATTTGCATTGTAGAGATCTTCAAAGAGCCATTGGCTGTATTCCCTCCATAGATCACAGTGCTGCAGCTGTCCACTCTCCTGAAGCAGGCGGACTCCAGTAAGAGGAAGCTAACTCTCACCCGTTTGGCCTCCGCTCCGGTCCCTTTCACTGTGCTCAGCCTCACCGGAAACCCATGCAACGAGGACTACCTGGCTGTTTGCGGGCTCAAGGTGACATACTACAATTTATTCTGTGTTCAGGTGTACCTTTTGGCAAGTTAGGGTTAGGGTTAGCAACATTTTTCAGTTTGGTTTAGCTTTAGTTTGTCAGAATTGGCCTGCAGGTTTGTTTTTTTTTATCTTAAAATCAAATCTGCTCAATTAAAAAAGTAAAAAAAAAAAAAAAAACCCAGAATTAAAAAGTAGTAGTAGTTCTCCAGTTTGGTCGAACAACTTCTATTCCAATCATTTCTGTCTAATAAAGATTAGATTAGATTAATGGTGATTATGAACTGTTAAAACCCAGGTCAACTTTATTCTGCAAAAAAATGGCAACAAATATTGAAATCTTTTTATTTCTTGTTAACGGGTCCTTTCGTTTCCTTCCAGGACTGCCATGTGCTCACTTTTAGCAGTACAGGTTCCGTGTCTGATCACTTGGTGCTTCATCCACAACTCGCCACCGGAAACTTCATCATCAAAGCTATCTGGCTCCCTGGTTCTCAGACCGAGCTGGCCATAATCACCGCAGACTTTGTCAAGGTCCTACTTTAAAATCCTGCTTGTGTTTCAGACATTATGACTACCCAATGCTAAACTCTTCAATTTCTCCCTTTGCCCGGGCAGGTTTATGACTTGTCCGTAGATGCATTGAGCCCCATGTACTATTTCCTGCTTCCAAGCTCAAAGATTCGAGACGCCACCTTCCTTTTCAACGAGGAAGGCAAAAACATCATTGTGATCATGTCTTCGGCGGGTTATATGTATACTCAGGTTATGGATGAATCAAGCAGCGCTCAACATGGACCCTTCTATGTCACCAATGTTCTGGAGATTACCCATGAAGACCTGAAGGTAACATACCATATCAGAGGTTTTATCATGCTTATTTTAGTGGCTCACTTAGAATTATTATAAAACATTTTCCCCACATGTGTGCTCTCGGGAATTCAAATTAAAAAAGTTGGTCTTCTTGGTTTCTGTGTTTGTATAGAAAATATAGTGAATGGGTTGTAAAATTAAATATGAAAGTAGAGAAATAACCCCCTTTTTTGGAATATTAGTTTATACTGCCCTCTTACGTTCTTTTTATTGCCCCCCTCTACCTGTTACATGATGATGTTGTATTTATTCACACTTAAGCTGATGCAGTGGCCGGTAAAGAAGTACTAAGTGTTTTTTTTCTTCTTCCGTTTCCAGGACAGCAATGGTCAGGTGGCGGGTGGCGGTGTCTCAGTGTATTACTCCCATGTGCTGCAGATGCTCTTCTTCAGCTACAGTCAGGGCAAGTCCTTCGCCGCCACAGTGAGCCGCAGCTCCACCGAAGTGCAGCGCCTCTTCACCATCAACATTAAAGGGTAACGCTATCATTGCTCAACATCAAACCATGTATTCAGGACTCCAGACTAACATTTCTTTCCACAAGCGCAAGATTTAGGCGTGTATGCAATATACTGTGAATCAATTATACTGAAATGAACATGCTTTATTCATGTTTACATATGAACACATAGAGACAAGGGGAGAGACTGAAAAGTTTACTCAAATGAATACATTAATGTAAATACTAAGCAATTCTGTTTGTATTCTCCCCACATTATTATTTTAAAAATTATGGTTGCGCATAGGTGAGTGCTTGAAAAACAAATAGGTGCAAACTGCCAGCATTTGGTCACAGTCTGGACAAAACACAAATGGATCTAATTGTTCTGTGCTTATTTACTCAGGTCAAATGGAGGAAGCAGTAAGATGTCCCCTGCTTTGTGCCAGTGGTCTGAAGTCATGAACCACCCTGGGCTGGTCTGCTGTGTTCAACAAACGACAGGAATACCACTGGTTATTATGGTCAAACCAGACACTTTCCTCATACAAGAGATCAAAACTCTACCGGCCAAAGCTAAAGTAAAGCCCTCAAAAAGCTTCAATTCTACACCGTTTTGTTCTGCATCAATAACTTCTTATTATCTTCTCACTTAGATTCAGGACATGGTTGCTATCCGGCACACTGCCAGCAACGAACAACAACGTACAACCATGATTCTGCTTTGTGAAGATGGCAGCTTGCGTATTTACATGGCTAATGTGGACAACACCTCGTACTGGCTTCAGCCGGCGCTACAGCCCAGCTGCGGCATCAGCATCATGAAGCCTGTCCGCAAACGCAAAGCTGCTGCTACCAGTAAGTATTGAAATATCTACTCGCTCTGTGCTGGTTGGCCCATCCTGTTATTAATCATAATAACTTTTTATTAATATTATTTTACCAATCTTGCAGTTTTTAAAAAATGTTGTTTCTACTTGCAGCTACAAGAACCTCCAGCCAGGTGACGTTCCCTGTGGACTTCTTCGAACACAACCAGCAGCTGACGGAGGTGGAATTTGGTGGCAACGACTTGCTCCAAGTTTACAATGGACAACAGATAAAACACAGACTCAACTCCACTGGGATGTATGTGGCCAACACCAAGGTACTCACGAATTAACAACACACTTTTATTCTTCGATACATGCCTTCACTATATGCTCTGATGGCTAACGCTAACTGTTCACTTTCAGCCTGGTGGGTTCACTGTGGAAGCGGTCAATAACAACAGCTCCATGGTGATGACGGGGATGAGGGTTCAGGTGGGAACCCAGGCCATAGAGCGAGCCCCCTCATACGTGGAGGTGTTTGGAAGAACCATGCAGATCAACCTGACCAGAGCGAGGTGGTTCGACTTCCCCTTCACCAGAGAGGAGGCCCTTCAGGCAGACAAGAAACTGTCAATGTTCAGTAAGAGCAACGGCAAATACTACTGCATTGTCCAAGTTCAGCAAATCATTTTATTTTGCAAACAGGATAAGGTATCAGCATGTGAAATGACAATAAGTAACGATAAAGCTTCTTAGTCTTCAAATTGCAAAGGGGTCTGAAACCAATAGTCTTTACTACTCATATAATTCAAATTGGTTTATTGTCCAGACGGAAATGTGCATATACATTTTTGTTAGAGCTGCACTCTTTTGTGCTATAAGACTTTTTAAAAACATTATCAGCCACATAAAGGTTGAAATGGAGTGAATGAAGGCTTCTAGATCATAGTAAACGAACAATGTATAAGAAAATGTAATGTAATGCCATAAGCGCATTCCATCATATTTCTAATCTTGTGAATCCTTGCTTTTTAGTTGGTGCGTCCGTGGACCCGGCCGGAGTCACTATGCTGGACTCCATTAAGATCTACGGTAAAACTAAGGAGCAGTTTGGCTGGCCCGAGGACCCCCCCGAAGACTTCTCCTCCACATCGGTCAATAACGTGTGCAGCCCCAACCTCAACCAGGGCAACGGCTCCAGTGATGGGGACATCTCCACCCCCATCCCAGCCAACGGCACCGTGCTCGAAAGGTACACACTTAGAATAACTAGATTTAGGCTTAGAATAAGTATTATGGAACGGATTTGCTCTTTCTTTGTGAATACTGATTGGTTGTCATTACAAAAACTGCACAAATTATTAGGTCATGGTGCTATTGCAAGCTAGATTGTCAGTGGATCTTGCTGTTTAGGGTTTTGTCAAAAGGTAAAATGTGTGTATTATGCATAATCTGTGTATGTATTGTAATTTTTGACATTTCTTTATTAAATGTTTTAAAACTAGAAAACTACATACCATCTTAAGATATTGGAATTGTACTTATTTCTCTTTCAGTATTACAGTAGTGAATATTGCATGGCTGTTGTGACTTCATCTCTCGTGCATGTCTTCCCTTTTGTTCAACAGAGTCATTCAAATTCACTGGTTTATTTCTGTGGACCTCACACTTTTTTTGTTCTTTTTCTTTTGCTCCCACAAATACAATAAAAAGTTCTGAAACTGAGTCCTTGTCAACACTGGACCGGTTAGTAACAGCCCTTTCTCTGCTTGCTTGAATGGGTTTTGTGCATGTCTGCTGCTTGTTTGGTGCCCCCTGCCTGTGGACTGTGAACATACCATGCACCATCTCCACTTTTAAAATACCCCCCAGTGGCATTTTCTCTTGCATTGAGTGTCGTTCTTTTGCATTTAGTTTAGCTTATTTGTAGAAGACTAAGATTTTACCTTATTTTCTTGCTTGTTTCTTTTTTTTTTTTCTTTTTTTTTCCCGTTTAGTGAGTAAGAGATGTGTTCATCTTTTTTTTTCTGTTACAGGTTGGTTGTCAACTCTCTTGAGGCTTTGGAAAACTGCTTTGCTGTGGGCTCTTCTGGTGAAAAGGTAAATGTAATTATAAATACCAAAATATACCAAATATTTTACTTAGCTTGTGTTTGTTCATGACTTGTCAAACAAAGTTGAAACTGGGAGACCAACCACGGCTGCAAATACGAATCAAGTTGTTTCTCAATCCACAAACCAAAAAAAGTCTCATGAATGCAGTTGAATGCTTTAATTGTGTGCAACAAAATGAGCAGTTTGACAATGTCGTGTTGCATTGTACCATTGTGTTACTTCTACATTTGCAGGAGAAGAACAAGACGGCCGCTCTGGAGCTGGCCACTCTGCTCCTGTCCATGCCGACTCCAACAGGAGTCCAGCAGCAGACCAAGGGACTGTTAGCCAGTTTGCACACCAGCCGCACTGCCTACCACAACCACAAGGTAATGCGCTACACTACACTCATTTTGCACATAGGATTGTCAGATGTTTTCCTTTTCCAAATGATGATCTTTCTGTCAAAATGCCTGATATTGTACAGAGATGCCCCATCAACTGGAGACCTGAGAACATACACTATACATATTTCTCTGTTGTGAACTTCCATGTCTTTGTATCTTTTAGATGCATTCGCTTTTTTGCATTTCATATTTTTCCTTCTTTTTAGGACCAGTCCTTGTTGAGTAATGCAGTGCAGTGTCTGAACAGCAGCACTCGTGAGGGAAAAGAGTTGGACCCAGACGTGTTTCAGAGACTGGTGATCACGGCTCGCTCCATCGCCATAATGAGACCCAACAACCTGGTTCACTTTACGGAGAACAAAGTACTGCAGCAAGATGGTATGAAACTTACATTTTTTTCCCGAATATGATTACTACAAATGTAACAATCACATTTTATTTCAATTTATTATGTTTTATGGACTAAATTAGTTAAACTTTGTTTTTAAATTGTTTTGTCTTCCATCCACCAAGTAGACGATGGGCACAAACATGTGGATGGAGAAAGCTGTAATTTCATTACACAACTCATGAACAACTTCTGGAAGCTACATGCCCTTAAACCAAAGAACGCTTTTCTTGCGCCTGCTTGTTTGCCAGGTAAGTCACAAATTGAGTGGATGTAAAAAAAAATACATTCACTTAAATATGGGCTAATTGTATGTATGTTGTTTTTTTTTGTTTTTTCAGGCCTAACCCATATTGAAGCCACAGTGAATGCTTTGGTGGACATCATTCATGCTTACTGCACTTGTGAACTGGATTACATCAATGTCGCCTCAAAGATCTATATGCAAATGTTGCTGTGTCCGGTAAGTAGAACTAAGGAGGAGTAGTTAAGTTATTATGTCAACAATCATTGACAACATTCATTACAATTTTTTTCTAATCATCTTTCAGGACACATCAGTCAGCTTTGCTTGTAAACAGGCCCTTATTCGAGTGCTCAGACCGAGAAACAAGCGCCGCCATGTGACCCTCCCCTCTCCTCCACGATCCAACACGCCCATAGGTGACATTTGTATTCATTATAAGTTGTTCTAAACTGTGATTTTTTTTTGCCATTTTTGTTGACGTGCCCACAAATTGAAAAAAGTACAGGCTTGTCTAATAAACTTTCCTTCATGCAGTTAACTATTTGACTTTGAAACATATAATAGCCTTTAACAGATAACAAACAATTAAAATAATTTGGATTTTACCCAGGAGACAAGGACGATGACGACGACGATGATGCAGATGACAAAATGCAGTCTTCAGTTTTGACCGGTGTGGAGGAGGAGCGACAGGAGAGTCAGGAGCAGAACGAGGTGGACCACGAGGGCTTTGAGATGGTGGTAAGTAGTAACACGTAGTAACAAGTTATTATCAAATTCTTTTATCTTCTGCGTAAATTATAAACGTGGACTATTCTTTGTCATCAGTCTGAGTCCATGGTCCTGGACACATCTGATAATGTGAACAACGGAAACCCGTCTCCTCTGGAGGCTCTGCTGGCTGGAGCTGAGGGATTCCCCCCAATGCTGGACATTCCTCCAGATGCAGATGATGAAACGATGGTGGAACTGGCCATAGCCCTCAGCTTGCAGCAGGACCAGCAAGGTAAGCAACAGCAACAGCAACTACAACAACAAATAGTTTCCAATCTTAAAAGTAAATCAAGTGCTTATGTTGTAGACAGATTAGTATTAGAATAAATTTCCTTCTATTTCTATTGAATATTCCATGTTTGGCATTTGTAGGCAGCAGCAGCAGTGCTCTTGGCCTACAGAGCCTCGGTCTCTCAGGCCAGGCCCCAAGCTCCTCTTCATTGGACGCTGGCACTCTGTCAGATACCACTGCCTCAGGTAACAGATAGTCAATAGAATAGTTTAGAAAGAGACCATTCAATGCAATAAGCACAAGAACAATTTCATTTATCTTTTGCATGGAGCACATGTGTCAGTGTACATGCAGATGCTGAATCATGTCCGGATGACGGCGGTGTATTTACTGTTCCAGCTCTTGCTATGATTTCAGCCCCAGCCTCAGACGACGAGGGCAGCACAGCGGCCACAGATGGCTCCACGCTCAGAACGTCTCCGGCTGAACATGGGGGCAGTGTGGGCTCCGAGAGCGGGGGCTCTGCCATAGACTCTGTGGCCGGGGAGCACAGTGGTGGGTCAATCAAAATTCTGAACTCAATAGTTTTTTTCTTAATGTCAAAATAGGGCCACTGTGTCGTTTGGCGCAACGGTTGAGACAGCTTATACAAATATACGATACTATGAATTGCAAGAACTTGGTGTTTCTGTTGAGATAGCATTTCCATTAACCTACAAAAAAGGATTGTTGGCCTTAACATGTGGATTTGTTTTACATACAATTGTATTGAGTAATTTACTGACTCATTGTTCAAATGTTGTGTTTCCAGTGTCAGGTCGCAGCAGTGCCTATGGGGACACTACAGTGGAGGGGCACCCTGCCGGTCCAGGCAGCGTGAGCTCCAGCACAGGGGCCATCAGTACCACCACAGCCCAGCAGGAAGGAGAGGGATCCGAGGGGGAGGCAGAGAACGAGGGGGACATCCACACCAGCAACAGGTCAATAACACTAAGATGGTTACTCTACAAAGCAGCACTAGGGGAAAATATCCTGTTATTTTATATTATTTTCATAAAAGTACGGAAAAGAACTATAAAGGACGGCTGTAGAGGGTTTTAAGACAAAGTCAGTTGTAACGAAGCAGAAGGCCAAGATTCGTTGCCTTGTAATAAAAAAAAATGAAATAGTTTGTGTGGGGGAAAAGGATTCAAATAAAAATCTAAAAGATTATGTCGTCTTTTTCTTTTCCTCTATTATAATTTCCCCACTAGACTCCACATGGTCCGCCTCATGCTTTTGGAACGCCTTCTCCAGCATCTTTCCCAGTTACACAATGTGGGCGGAGTCCAGGCCATCCCGTACATGCAGGTCATTCTCATGTTGACCTCTGACCTCGACGGAGAGGACGAGAAGGACAAGGGGGCATTGGACGACCTACTCGCTCAACTCATCGCAGAACTGGGCATGAACAAGAAGGTTAATGCTTTATGCAAATCAATGGCATTAGTCACTTATTTTTACCCACAATCCGAATTTAGATTGAACTTTTGCTAAAATAAATTCACGAAGTTTGACCATATGGCTGCGAATACTTTATGTAATTTTTATGTTCAACTTCTACTACTAGGAAGAGAATTTTCAAGTCTAAATGTGTTGTGTTTTCCTTGCATTTTAATTTTTTAGGATGTCTCAAAGAAGAACGAACGCAGTGCCGTCAATGAAGTCCACCTGGTCATCATGAGGCTACTCAGTGTTTTCATGTCCCGCACAAAATCTGGCTCCAAATCCTCCTCTGAGGTACTTTTATAATTACACATTCTATTAACTGCTGTTTTTGGATAAGTGTATCCTAATTTCTCTTCCTCTTGTTTTCAGTCTTCCTCGCTCATCTCCAACGCCACAGCCACTGCTCTGCTCAGCCTGGGTGCCATTGACTACTGCCTGCATGTGCTCAAGTCATTGCTTGAGTTTTGGAAGAGTCAGCAGGGTGAAGAGGAGGCAGTGACCACCAGCCAGCTGCTCCGGCCTCACACGGCCTCCTCTCCCCCAGACATGAGCCCGTTTTTCCTGCGTCAGTACGTGAAGGTAGGGTATAATAATCCCTGTAGAAGTATGTAATAAGTACTCCAAATCTGCCTATTGTGTGACTACGGTGTCTTGTGTTCCACTGTAGGGCCACGCTGCTGATGTGTTTGAAGCCTACTCGCAGCTCCTAACAGAGATGGTACTCCGACTGCCCTATCAAATAAAGAAAATAGCAGACACCAACCCACGTATTCCTCCACCAGTCTTTGACCACTCCTGGTTCTACTTTTTGTCTGAGGTATGCTGTGGAGACATCAAAGCTTTTGGTTCTAGTTGAGTGAGCCAATTTGTAGATTTCTTGGCTACTGCATGACTTCCCGTGAATATTGGTAGACAAATGAAGTGGAAACAAAATAAACAATGTCTAATAACCCTTTTCTCTCCAGTACCTGATGATCCAGCAGACTCCATTCGTTCGGCGACAGGTCAGAAAGCTGCTGCTCTTCATCTGTGGCTCCAAGGAGAAGTATCGTCAGCTCAGAGACCTGCACACTCTGGACTCTCACGTGAGGAGCATCAAAAAGCTGCTGGAGGAGCAGGGCATCTTCCTCAGAGCTGGAGTTGTCACTGCCACCTCTGGGTCCGCCCTGCAGTACGATACCCTCATCAACCTGGTCAGTGTTTTATAATTTATTCAGGGTTATTTAAGTGATCAAATCTATATTTATTTGACAATATCTTCTTGTCACTCAGATGGAGCATCTGAAAGCTTGTGCTGAAATTGCGACTCAGCGCACCATCAACTGGCAGAAATTCTGCGTGAAGGATGATTGTAAGTTTTTAGTGTATTGAGATTACTTTTTATTTTTTTAAACCATCGACAGCTTCTGTGGTTTGTTCTAGTCCTGTTTGAGTCCTGGTCTAGTCAGTTTATACATTGCGTGTGTACACATGTGAATCAAACATGTTTTAGACTATATTTCTCCTCTGTATCTGCAGCCGTGTTGTACTTCCTGCTCCAAGTGAGCTTCCTGGTGGATGAAGGCGTTTCTCCGGTCCTCCTGCAGCTGCTCTCCTGTGCCCTGTGTGGCAGTAAAGTCCTGGCCACCTCCTCCACCTCCTCATCTTTCTCAGCTGGCGGCTCCTCCAACGCAGGACAGAGCGGCACCTCCCAATCCCAGAGCAAATCCTCCAGCAAAAAGAGCAAGAAGGAGGACAAGGAAAAGGAAAAAGAAGGTACAAATAATATTGTCTTGTTAAGTTGAGTTAAAAGATGGGACACATGTTTATTGTCATGATTTCTTTTGCAGGTGATGGAGGTGGAAGCCAGGAGGACCAGCTGTGCATGGCTCTTGTCAGTCAACTCAACAAGTTTGCTGATAAAGAAACACTTATCCAATTCCTACGCTGCTTCCTTCTGGAGTCCAACTCGTCTGCTGTTCGCTGGCAGGCCCACTGTCTGGCACTGCACATCTACAGGTAATCAGTCATTGAAGATTCTAAGCAAACATAGGGTTAGGTCTGTGGTAGATGAGTCATATGTATTATTGTAACGTTTTCAGTGCGCCTGCTAACACAGCTAGTGCTGCTAGCACCATTCTCACTACATACTATTAACTTTTAACTGTTTTATTTTGTTTGTCAGAAACTCAAGTAAATCCCAACAAGAGTTACTGCTTGAGCTGACTTGGGCAATTTGGCCCGAGCTCCCTGCTTACGGTCGCAAAGCTGCTCAATTTGTCGATCTGCTCGGATACTTCTCTCTCAAGACTCCTCAGACTGATAAGAAGGTTGGTTTCTATTCCTGCTTTTTTAAAGTCATTTTTTATTTCTTGTTGATAATAACTTTGGTTTGATTTAGTTAAAGGAGTATTCTCAAAAAGCTGTGGAAATCTTGAGGGCACAGAACCATATCCTGACAAATCACCCCAACTCTAACATCTACACGTATGTGCCTTTTTACTAAAGTATATTATAGTAACACTGTTTTTTAATATGAGTAATAATGTTGTTCTTTTCTATAGCACACTTTCGGGTCTGGTGGAGTTTGATGGCTTTTTCTTGGAGAGTGATCCTTGTCTGGTCTGCAACAATCCTGAAGTCCCCTTCTCGGTAAGTTATTCCGTTGCAAAATAATTTGTCACACAGCCGTCAACATGCTTTTTTGGTTTGCTCATGTGATACTCAACGTTAATGATCATTTACTTTGCTCCAGAATATCAAATTGTCCTCCATCAAAGTGGACACTCGCTACACCACAACGCAACAGGTGGTGAAGCTCATCGGCAGTCACACAATCAGCAAAGTTACGGTGAAGATCGGGGACCTCAAACGCACCAAAATGGTCCGCACTATCAACTTGTACTACAACAACAGAACTGTGCAGGCCATTGTGGAGCTCAAGAACAAGTGAGTTTTACTCTACCACCTTCTGGGCACCAAGGAGGCACAGGTCATTGTCTCAACATAGAAGAAGGGCAGTTAATAAATGGGTAGTTATAGATGAAGGATGTAAAGAGGAACCGCCAAACAAAGGCTCAAATATTATGAAGGATATTGTAGATAACTCAGGTTTTTTTTGTGGCATTTCCAGACCAGCTCGTTGGCACAAAGCTAAAAAAGTACAGCTGACTCCAGGTCAAACTGAGGTGAAGATCGACCTGCCTCTGCCCATCGTGGCCTCCAACCTCATGATTGAGTTTTCCGATTTCTACGAGAACTACCAGGCGTCCACAGAGACCCTGCAGTGTCCCCGCTGTAGCGCCTCCGTACCAGCCAACCCCGGCGTCTGCGGCAACTGTGGAGAAAACGTCTACCAGTGCCACAAGTGCAGGTTAGGAACTGTTAATGCTCGTGATTATAATGAGGATGTTGTATTGTGGGCATCTAATACCTGTTTTCATTTTTAGGTCAATAAATTATGATGAGAAGGATCCGTTCCTCTGTAACGCTTGTGGTTTCTGTAAATACGCTCGCTTTGACTTCATGCTCTATGCCAAACCGTGCTGCGCTGTGGACCCCATTGAGAATGAAGAGGACAGGAAAAAGGTAGATCATGGTTATAATATTGTCCAGATATATTGTACCTAAAGGAATCTTTATATGGGCAGAGTATTAACTGCCCATATAAAGATAAAGCTGCAAGCTGTTTAAACTGAAACTACTTGTTCTAGTGTACTTTTTTATATAAAAAAAAATTATATATTTATTTAAAATAAAAATAATAATAAATGCCCTCATTTTTTGTGTATTTCTCTTCAGGCTGTGACAAACATCAACACTCTTTTGGACAAGGCGGACAGAGTTTATCACCAGCTCATGGGCCACAGGCCTCAGCTGGAGAGCCTGCTGTCAAAGGTCAATGAGGCTGCTCCAGAAAAACCACAAGTGGGTTTTAGCACTAAAAACACTAGATTTTGGCTGCAAAATCTGATTATAAGTATTGTTTGAATTTAAGTGTATGTCTAAGCACTAGTTTCTCCTTGCATTTCCCAGGACGACACTGGAGCAGCAGCAGGTCTTGGTACTTCTTCTGCCAACGTCAACCGCTACATCCAGCAGCTCGCACAGGAATACAGCGGAGACTGCAAAACCTCATTTGATGAACTCTCAAAAATTATACAGGTAAAGCTAGTCCCATCAGTTATTTAATTGGTTTGTGATATTGGCACTTGTTCTGCTTGTAATTATAGCTCTACAAAAGTTTGGCAGTGCAAAATGAATTGATGCAAATCATGATTACAGCCGTGATAGTTCCTTTTTTTACATGATCGAGCAGCTCTACTTGACAGATGCACTTTGCTGAATGCATATCATGTACTTTACCATCTTGCGTTTTCAGAAAGTCCTAGCGTCTCGTAAAGAGTTATTGGAGTACGATCTTCAGCAGCGAGAAGCAGCCACCAAATCGTCCCGGAACAGCAGCAGTCACCAGCCCACCTTCACCGCGTCTCAGTACCGCGCTCTGTCGGTGCTGGGCTGTGGACACACCTCTTCCACAAAGTGCTATGGCTGCGCTTCCGCCGTCACCGGGCACTGCATTACTCTGCTAAGGGCCCTGGCCACTAACCCCGCTCTCAGGCAGATACTGGTACTGCAGGGACTGATCAGAGAGCTGTTTGAGTACAATCTGAGGAGGGGGACCGCAGCCATGAGGGAGGAGGTCCGCCAACTCGTCTGCTTACTCACAAGGTACCATTAATATGCTTTTTGTATGTTTTGGGAAAATTGCTATTTGAGTCCTTCAAAGCTTAATTAAAATAGTGTTTCTATAGTTTTCTATAACTTGAAATTGTTGTATCTGTGCCAAATACAGTGCCTTATTAATGACTACAGCGATTTGCATACTTACTACAATATATTGCAATTATTGAGGTTATTTTGATAATTTTAGTTTGTGTAGTTCTAGTTGGCTGTATCAGGCTGTCTCCAACAATTACGGTATTTTCACTAGTCAGGTTTTATTTTATTTTCATTAATCTAGTCAAACAATTATTTTCTATTGCACATTGAATCTTTTTAAATACAATAATAACCCAATTACACAAATATGGTGACTAAAGTCTTCGAGAGAGAATATTTACCAATAAAGTGTATTATTAAAATCAGAAAAAGTTATTTTTAACATTTTCCTGTGTTTTAGCGACCATATAATCCAGATAATAATTACAATAATAAAAAAATATATACTATACTATACTACTAACTATACTACTATATAACTACCATTATTTTTAGTTGCAGTGTTTTCACTTCCTGGTGTTTGTGTTTGCAGAGATCACCCGGAGGCCACTCAACAGATGAACGACCTCATTATCGCCAAAGTGTCTGCGGCCCTCAAAGGTCACTGGGCCAATCCTGACCTGGTGCGTGCCTCAAAAATAGGACAAATGTCAATCAAAATCACGTCATCATTTGGATTTTCTTCATTGACATTCATTTGCCTTTTCTTTGCTACAGGTCAGTAATCTTCAATACGAGATGCTGTTGCTGACAGATTCTATCTCCAAAGAAGGAGGATGTTGGGAGCTGCGTCTGCGCTGCGGTGAGTCCAACAAGGTCATTTTGCAGAAAACCGTATCAAGTGCAACAAATAATTTCAATTTTTTTTTTTCCCCGGTTCCAGCTCTGAGCCTGTTTCTGATGTCTGTGAACATAAAGACTCCTGTTGTGGTGGAGAACATCACTTTAATGTGTTTGAGGATCCTCCAGAAGCTCATCAAGCCTCCTGCTCCAACCAGCAAGAAGAACAAGGTACAAAAAACAACAATAGCTGTCACAAAAATCTAAAATTTCTCAACAATTACGTGAACGTTCTTGCCATTTTCTTCTCAGGACGCTGCTGTAGATTCCCTCACCACCATCAGACCGTACAGTAATGAAATCCACGCCCAGGCCCAACTCTGGCTCAAGAAGGACCCCAAAGCATCGTACGAAGCCTGGAAGAAGTGTCTGCCGTCAAGATGTGAGCACAACCCTGACTTATTACGCCTTCAATTACTGACCAATCTTTTATTAATGGAGTGTGTCATTTGTTTTTCTGCAGGCCAGGAGAACTCGCCAAAGCCTCAGAATAAAGTCGAGTTGAGGAGGCAGTACTTGTTGGAGAAATACGCCTGGAAATGGAAGCAGTTTATGAGATCTAGAAAAGGAGACGGTCTGTTCCCACGACTGCTCAAACTCAGCCACAACAATTGGCTTCGACAGGTGAATACTGACTTCTACACACACAGCAAGTTTTTGTCATGATTTAGACCTGGAATTGTGCTGATGCTGTTCCGTTTAGGTCTTGGTTTGCTTTTGGATGTGTGAGCTAGACAATTGTTGATTTATTCTACATTAAGTAATGCTCATCGCAAAATCCAGAAATTCAACCTGGTCTTCACTAATGGTCTTCACTTGTGTTTTGTGACAGGTTTTGTTCACTCCAGCCACTCAAGCAGCTCGACAAGCCGCCTGCACCATTGTAGAAGCTTTGACCACCATCCCCAGTCGCAAACAACAAGTCCTAGATCTTCTCACCAGGTACGCACAATGTTGGCAATAATATCAACGTATTGTACATGAGTTAAGATTTAAAGTGAACTTGGCGTAGCGAACATGACTATTTGGCCTATTTCCCACACGTTTACCATTTTGGTGTGGTTCATAATGTTACTCCCTGGTTGGACATGGGCAGCAAATCTAGTATGACATCGGTAGAGGTTTGCTGAGTTCGTGTGGTCCTCTGGAAAATGTTTTCCCGAGTTGAAAAATGCACATAAACGCTCACACGGGTCGGGAAAAGATCTCAGGAACTCTGCTGCCCGACTTCAACGACTGGAGATGGACCAAAATCATCTGATTTGTTGAGTTATCTTAAACACTTGAGCTCTTTGACTAAACGTTACTACATTTATGGGTTTACTGTCAGTTGTTTATTGATAAAAGCAGCAGATTTGTGCAAAAAGACCCCGACATAACAGCTGGAGTAGTAGGATGTTTTCCATAACCTATAACTAGCTAATGTTTAGCTTTGGAAAAATGGCTAGCTTGATTAAACGATGTTAAAGAGCAGACTATGATTTTATTACTGGTCACGTGACATCAAATCCTCACTTTCCAAAATGTAAAAAGCACTTGATTGATGTAAAACTATGATAGTTATTAATTACACGGACGATCCCACTAAGCAAAGTAAAAGCTTGCGTGTGTGTGTGTGTGTGTGTGTGTGTGTGTAGTTACCTGGATGAGCTGAGTGTAGCAGGAGAGTGTGCAGTGGAGTATCTGGGCCTGTATCAGAAGCTTATCAAACCCACTCACTGGAAAGTTTACCTCGCTGCTCGGGGAGTCCTGCCCTACATCGGCAACCTCATCACCAAGGTAAATGAATAACCTGCACTTCTACTTGTTGGGTGTTTATGGGAAATGAGGTTTGGAACTCGTGTACACTCACGTCTCATAGAATTAATTTGATATCGTCTGCATTCAGCCAAATTTGAACTTTTTTGTGTAATAAATCTTTATTCATTCATTCATTCATTCATTTTCCACCGCTTGTTCCCATGATGATGAATGAAAATACTTTTCAATAATTTAGAGTATATTAAAAAAATAATAATGATAATATTACTATTTGTATAAACATATATATTTATGTTTTTACTTTATTTTTTTAATTTTATTTTTTTTCAGGAAATTGCAAATCTTCTGGCCTTGGAAGAGGCCACCCTGAGCACAGACCTGCAGCAGGGCTATGCACTCAAGAGCCTTACTGGTAAATCCATTTATCTGTTTTCAACTTCCATCAAATTGAATACAAATCATGAATATTGTGTGAAAAGGCTTTTATGAGCTTTTAACCTTGTTATTAACTGTTCTCTAATCATTAGTTTACTGAGAGTTGTATTTTGACGTATGTTTGAGTAATCCTGTCGGCTATTCTCACCTCTATGTCCACCTGCTGCTTTGTACTTGTACGTTCTAAAACATGCATTTATTCAACAAAGTCATGTTGGGTTCAAAAATGTTTTTCAACAATCAAAACACAAATGTACTGCAGTCGTTGGAAGTCGGTGGTCCCATATTTATTAGAACCGTATTCGATCAGTATTGTTGCATACAATGATGTAGCTCATTATTTTACATTCTGCTCATAGTTTATTCCAAAATATTACAAAAAAAATATGCCTTCTTTAAAATGTAGTGATATTAAATCCTGCTCTGTGATTTTGCAGGATTACTCTCCTCTTTTGTGGAGGTGGAGTCCATAAAGCGTCACTTCAAGAGCCGGCTGGTGGGCACGGTGCTGAATGGTTACCTCTGTCTGAGGAAACTGGTGGTGCAGAGAACCAAACTGATCGATGAGACTCAGGACATGCTGCTGGAGATGCTCGAAGACATGACCACAGGTGTGTTTACAGCACATTTACACACCTTTGACTTTGTTTTGACTACAGCCTAAATCGACAGTAAATGTTGAGTTGTTGAGTGCTTTTTTTTCCTCATTTTTCTAGGTACGGAGTCCGAGACAAAAGCATTCATGGCCGTGTGCATTGAAACTGCAAAGAGGTATAATCTGGACGACTATAGGACCCCGGTCTTTATATTTGAAAGGCTCTGCAGCATCATCTACCCTGTGAGTCTCTTTATTCTGCTGTTGACTGTATATCTCATAATACTGATAAATCGTCCTCACCTCTTGGTCTCTCTTAATTCCAGGAGGAGAATGAGGTGACTGAGTTCTTTGTGACTCTGGAGAAGGACCCGCAGCAGGAGGACTTCCTTCAGGGCCGAATGCCTGGGAACCCTTACAGCAGCAACGAGCCTGGGATCGGCCCGCTCATGAGGGACATCAAGAACAAGATCTGTCAGGACTGTGACCTGGTGGCTCTGCTGGAGGACGACAGTGGCATGGAGGTTGGGCTGCCATTTTGAATGTTACTCTTTCTGCCTGAAATTATTTTATTTGACCAAACTCACATTTTTCAATCTTTTTCAGCTGTTGGTGAACAACAAAATCATAAGTTTGGATCTGTCTGTGGCTGAGGTCTACAAGAAAGTGTGGTGTCCTACGAACGAGGTGTGTGTTTGTCAAACAGTCTCATTTTGTTTCCTTGTTACAGTATTTCATATTTATGTTTATTTATATGTATTTAGGGTGAACCCATGAGAATAATCTACAGGATGAGAGGTTTACTAGGAGATGCTACGGAGGAGTTCATTGAATCCCTGGACTCTACCACTGGTCAGTTTTAAAGATGCAAAATCCTGGTTCAGGAGTTGGGTATTTTTTCAATGTTATAACCAATATGCAAAGCCAAATAATCCTCAAATCCTCTTCTTTAGATGAGGAGGAAGATGACGAGGAAGTGTACAAAATGGCTGGTGTGATGGCTCAGTGTGGAGGACTGGAGTGTATGCTCAACAGACTGTCAGGCATCAAGGACTTCAAACAGGGAAGACACCTGCTCACTGTAAGTATTTAACAGTACATAATGGTTGATTTGTTTTATTTATGTCTGTCTAAATGCAATTTGTTATTAATATGCTGTTACTGTCTTCTACAATCGTAGGTCTTGTTGAAGTTGTTTAGTTACTGTGTAAAGGTGAAGATCAACCGGCAGCAGCTCGTCAAACCCGAAATGAACACGCTCAACGTCATGTTAGGAACTCTCAACCTGGTGCGTGACACTAATGTAGTTGTATTTACAGAAGAATATGCGTTTATGATAAAGTATGTATTGGAAAATGTGATCTCGTTTGTTCCAGGCATTAGTAGCTGAGCAGGAGAGTAAAGACAGCGGCGGAGCGTCCATAGCTGAGCAGGTCCTGAGCATCATGGAAATCATTCTGGACGAAGCCAATGCAGAGATTTCAGAGGACAAGGTACTGACCAGAGCGACTCTAAGTTTTGAAACGTCAATATTTGCAATTGTATCACTCAAATGTTCTGGTTTTAGGGTAACCTGCTGCTGACGGGAGACAAAGACCAGCTGGTGATGTTGTTGGACCAGATAAACACTCCCTTCGTCCGCTCCAACCCCAGTGTTTTACAAGGCCTTCTGAGAATCATCCCCTACCTGTCCTTCGGAGAACTGGAGAAGATGAGGATCCTGGTGGAGCGCTTCAAACCCTGCTGCAGTTTTGACAAGTACGACGATGCAAAACATTCTCCTTGATTCTGGCCAAGCTAAATGGATTTTGTGCTGATTTCCAGGTATGATGAGGAGCACAGTGCGGATGAAAAGGTGTTTTTAGACTGTTTCTGTAAAATCGCGGCGGGAATCAAAAACAACAGCAACGGGCACCAACTCAAAGACCTAATACTTCAGAAAGGAATCACTCAGAGTGCACTGGACTACATGAAGAAACATATCCCCAATGCAAAAAAGTATGTTCACGATTTTATACTTGGAACAAGTTTTTATTGTCAACTAATCAATAAACTCTTTGTTTTTAGTCTGGATGCTGATGTGTGGAAGAAGTTCCTCTCTCGACCAGCGCTGCCCTTCATTCTTAGACTTCTACGCGGTTTAGCAACGCAACATCCTCCAACACAGGTGCTCAATACAGTGTCTTTGACTCCATAAAGGGGTCATATTATGCAAATTCAGCTTTAATAAGGTTTAAACCTTGTTACGATGTTACCTCATCATTAATTTACTCAAAGATTGCGTAATCCTGTCCAAAATATTCCTGTTTTTATTCTACCCCCTATCCCCGCCCACATCCCCACACTTAGTTTGGGTCATTTAAAAATGAAGATTACAAGTGGCACATGTAGAGTTCTAAAATCTCATATTGTCCATTTAAAAAAAGAAAAAAATAATAATAATAATAATTCAAGTAAATGACAATCAGCTGCTTGTTATGGCGAAGTATCACCAGTGCTGTAGTTTTGAACAGGAAGTAAATGAACCAGTTAATATTATTTAGCCATTTTAGATCAATATTGCGGTTTCACCAGGCCCTTTTTTTATATAAATCAGCTGTGTAGAAAAAGACCCATCCCGTGGTCTGAGGAGGCAATATTAGGCAGGGCTATTTTCAGGCTATCCGTCAAATAGTTTGACATAAAAGAGAAGAGTGTAAATTAAATCCTTTCAGTCATATGCACAACCAAACAAAACAGTTTTTATCTTAGATTTGAACATTGCCAGAGTAGCGGCCTGTCTCACACCCTCAGGAAGACTGTTCCAGATTTTAGCTGCATAAAACTGAAACGCAGATTCCCCATGTTACTATACTGCATGTTACTATACTGCATGTTACTATACTGCATGTTACTATACTGCCCTTATACTGTGTAGACTATTGCCATGCAGTGTTATGATGGGTTGACTTGTAAGGTGCAGGTCAGTTCATAGCTCAGTCTACAGCGGGTGTGAGTGGGTCGGATGTGCACTTTGATTCACAGAGGAAAAAGCATCTGGTACGCACAGAGCTGAACAGCTTTAAACACATCATAACAACACAAATGATGCTCCAGCGTGAACAAAGCAAGTCACTGATCTTGGACTGTGTGTGTTTTTGGAGATGTCCAGAGCATGTTCAGCCTCTGTCAGGCTCCAGGATCCAGACTGCTTTAGTCCCAAACTCTAAAAGCGTACTGTTATTATTTTTAGATTTCAAGCAGCTTCTAAAAAGCTAACCCGAGCATCGTTACTATGTAGTGCACAGAACGTGAGAGGAGCTGGGACAGCACTGACCTGTGAGAGGGCTGTTTCTGGAGGGTTCACAGGCTGAATGCACCTGATCCTTAACAGCAGATGGCAACAAATCAAACCCTGTAGGAACATTTTAGAGCTGAAGGTCTAGTGACCTCCTGTTCCAATGAACAAAATGTACTTACGGTTCAATACAAAGTACCTGGAAAAGGCCCGTCTCCATTTAATGTGGCTCTAAACCTGGAAAAAATAGCATTTTTGGCGGCATGGTGGCGCAGCGGTTAGCGTTGCATGTTCTCCCCATGTCTGCGTAGTTTTCCCTCCCACTAAAAATATGTACAATAGGCTCCTCCCCTCTGGGGCCAGGACTCCCCCGAAAAAGAGATTTTTATTCTCAGTGGGACTTTCCTGGTGAATTAAAGGTCAATAAAGAAATATGTTTTAACACTGAGAAATGCCATGTTTGTTGCGTAACCACGTTTTGTGTTTTATTCCCTCTGCAGGTTTTGATAGGGACAGATTCCATCACAAACCTGCACAAGCTTGAGCAGGTTTCCAGTGACGAGGGCATTGGGACTCTGGCAGAGAATCTTCTGGAGGCCCTGAGGGAACACAGAGACGTGAACCTGAAGATTGATGCCGCTCGGAGGGAGACCAGAGCCGAGAAGAAGCGTATGGCCATGGCGATGAGGCAGAAGGCACTGGGCACACTGGGCATGACGGTACGGGTTATTCCAGCTGAAGGCTTGGTGTGAACTCAAAGTATGTGGTAAAGATACTGGAAAGCTCTAGTAGAGCTTTAGTAGAGCCCTAGAGCAATATGGCAATCAATCATCATCACTCTTCATGGATATTTCTCCAGATATTGATCAATTATTATATTTTCTTTTTATTAACATTTATTAACATCTTGACCATAGACACGGCAGCTTAAAAACAACTAATTAATGCTTGGCAGGGCAATTGACCCACACATTTTTTTATGTATTACTCCAATTTGTTAAATCCTAGTTCTGTGGTCTTCAGAAAGCCAAATATGATCTAGGGCAGTACATTATTTTAACCACTCATATGAGTAATGCGTTTCTCATATCAGTGCTTTGCGGAGAATAAGATGCACAGTTGCTAAGCGATTCTTTTACAATCTGTGCCGGGGCAAAACAGATTTTACTTTATTACTTGCCAAATAAACGGGTGCATGCCTAATCTGTCAAACCTGTATTTATTTATTTATTTATTCTTGTTGTTGTGCTCTCAGACCAATGAAAAAGGGCAGGTAGTGACCAAGACGTCACTGTTGAAGCAAATGGAGGAGCTGATCGAGGAGCCGGGCCTGACCTGCTGCATCTGCCGAGAGGGATACAAGTTTCAGGTGGAAAAAACGTTGTAGAAAAAAATCAGTGATGGAAATTCAGATTTTTAAACGTGCATGTGTCTTGCAGCCAACCAAAGTGCTGGGCATTTACACGTTCACAAAGCGGGTGAATCTGGAGGAGTTTGAGAACAAGCCTCGGAAGCAGCAGGGCTACAGCACTGTGTCGCACTTTAACATAGTCCACTACGACTGCCATTTAGCCGCCGTCAGGTAACACGGCCACGGCTTCTTTTTTATATATATATATGCATTTGGTATTCAGGTGAAATGATGTTTGTTTAATGGTGTTTGTAATACTTTGTTCGGCACAGACTGGCTCGAGGTCGGGAGGAGTGGGAGAGTGCTGCTTTACAGAACGCCAGTACCAAGTGCAATGGGCTGCTGCCAGTTTGGGGGCCGCACGTGCCAGAATCGGCCTTCGCTACCTGTTTAGCGAGGTAACCAAGACCTACTACCATTTTGCCGAGTGTTACTTTTTGTCCATCAATTCTTTTTTTTTTTAATAGAAAATTCTGTTCTCACCAACCACCTATCCCCTCCCTTTTAGATTATTTTAAAAGTTGGACCCTGAGCGATGCATGTAGAGTTGTAAAATGTCCCATAGCCACTGAAAACCTGTAAATGACAATCTGCACTCTCCATATGTCACAATGTTCTGCAGTTTTGAAAAGGAAGTCAATGATCCCAGTTTTATTAATCACCATTTTTACATCAATGGACAAAATGTGAAACGATTAACTGCTTATGTTCTAGTTCAGTACTAAATTTGTGAAGTGTTTCTGACTAAATGTGTTTGAAAATGTAAATCTACATCTATGTTAATGTTAATAATTACCTGGTGTAATATCTCAAGTGATGTTTATTTATTTTTTATAAACAATGGAAATTAAAAATTGCTGTGTTTTTTATTTTTTTAATCTTAATTTTCCTCTTGTCCTGTTCCAGGCACAACACATATCTGCAGGAGTGCACGGGGCAGCGGGAGCCCACGTACCAGCTCAACATCCACGACACAAAGCTGCTGTTCCTGCGCTTCGCCACGGAGCAGTCGTTCAGCGTGGACACGGGAGGAGGAGGGAGAGAGAGCAACATCCACCTCATCCCCTACATCATCCACACTGTTCTCTATGTACTCAACACGTAAGCAGCAACCAACGCCGAGAATACAAAATACAATGCCAGATACATGAAATCTGAGAGTGACACAAAGGACATATTTAGGCATTTCTAATATCGTTTGCCTCTTTACTCTGAGCGAGCCGTAACATCGCATTAAAACATTTATAGCAACAGACTGAGGGGGTTACATCTCTAATGGTTTAAACAGCTGTGATAGTTGACCTCAAGTGAGCCTGATAAAAGGAAACACCGTTCTAAATATACATGCAGTAGTGGATACGTTTAAGAAAGGACTTAACCATTGCTAACTTCATGTGGCGTCTCTTTCCCCGCAGCACAAGGGCTACCTCCCGGGAGGAGAAGAACCTGCAGAGTTTCCAGGAGCAGCCGTGTGAGAAGTGGGTGGAGAGTTCATACGAGGTGGAGGGCCCGCACTACTACACCATCCTGGGCATGCACATCCAGCCGCCCGAGCGCTGGAGGACCACGCGCCTCTACTTCCTCAGACGCCTGCTGGCTCACTGCACACGCACGCAAGGTGTCCGCCGCCACCGCCAACAAGTGAGAACACTTTACAGGACACTACTGTATCCTACAGTATTTTTTTAAGACCCCAACATTCTTTTTACTTTTGCTCATTTTTTCCTTTCTTTTTCCTACAGACTCACAGACAAAGCACCAAAAGAGTATGCCGTTTACCGCTCCCTCTGCTCTTCTGGGGCTGGTGGACTTCGTCTATGACATGTCAGAGTAAGAACCACAGTCCAACCTTTTCCTCCTCCTTATAAACCTGCTCTAACTCTACCTGCCGTGTCTGTGCTACAGAAGGTGCCCGCCAACACCACAGAGGCGGCTGGTCCTTTCCTTGGCAGAGTACGTGCGACACAACGACATGCCCATCTACGAGGCGTCAAGCGGGTGCTCGAACCTTCCAGGACGAACTCATGCCGGCCGAGAGCCTGTCGAGTTCTTTGATGTCGTAGTGGGTATCAAAACATGAATGTTTACTGTCTATTTGTTTTGGGCTGCACAGATCTCACACATCTATTTTTGAGTTTTGGAGAAGCTAGTTTGGTGCTGCAATGAACGTGTTAAGACGGGACGAAGAGTTCACATTTACAGCCTCGACCTCAGGGCCGTTGCTAGCCATTTAAGTGCCCAAAGCAGAAATGCTCAGTGGCTTTTTTTCCTGACGTTCTTTTTAATATATTTAAATTTCTAAAAACGTCTTGTTTAATTTGCTCTTTTTCACTGTTCTAGTTGAATACGAGCTAAAGATTATTGATTGGCTGTGAGACTCGTTGGTTCACAAGGCTCACTTTCCCCATACAGCACAAAGCCCCACTACTAAATGTATTGCAAAGAATAGAATACGAGTGCACGGCCTTCCACTATTATTATTATTATTAGTACTTTATTGATCTACTACATTAAGGTTTGGGCTTTCTGAGTCCCACCAGATCCAAACGAGACAACTGGACTATTGTGACACTCTAAACAAAGAAAAGTCTAAAACTTGAGCCGCGCCAAGCGCCCAATTACTAGAATAAGATCCGTGGCTAACATTGTCCTTGTGTATCCTTATGTTTCTTTTCAGGTCTGCTCTCTGAAATCCGGACCCGGACTCGTTCCTACAGGATGTGTTGAATCTCTGCCCTAACCCCCACTCCCTCTCTTTCTCTCTCTCTCTCTCTCAAAAACAACTCGCACACAAACCTTCAATTAAAAGCCCAGGACTCACTCAAACCATTAACAAAAGTCCATCTATTTTCTTTATGCACTGCTAGGTCTCCGTAACACTCACCTCCTCTTTCCGGAAACATTTTTTAACTTCAACAGGAAATTAACAAATCAACTAAATATTACACGATGGAATGCCGAGAATCCTTTTAATTGCAGTCGGTCCCCCTCGTAATGTTTAAACAATGAGTGGCGTTTGGTTTTATCTTTTTTTTTGTTTGCTTTATGCTTTTAAAACTGTTTCGGTTTCATGTTTTTTTTTGTTTTTTTTTCTGTACGTCTGTAAAACGTTTGTTGGTTTTCATGTAACTGGAATTTAAAATGTCTTTTCTTTTTGTTTTTCGTTGACTGTACCAGAGCAACAAAGGAAAAAAAAAAGACAGTGAATTCAACACCCCAAATAAACACATTTGCTGAAATAAGTTATTAAATCGTATATCATAAACACATTTCTGCCTTGTATTATAGGTTAGTTTGGTTTGTTTGTTTATTTGTTTGTTTTACCCCAGAACATGCGGAAATGTGAAGCTTAAGCTGAATGCATGGAGTGCGGAGTTGACACAGATTTCTCAGTTTCTTCCCCGCTGCTAAGAACTTTTTTTTTTTTTGTCCAACTGTCGCTGAATGTGCTTTTGGAAACTAGCCGAGAATTAATAAAGCCCTAATTATTCCAAATCTGAACTCAGAAATATTTGTCTCCTCATTTGATTTAAAAACACATGCCCAGAATACAAACGTGTCTCTTTTACAGTTCTGTAAGGGGGGCAAACTCGGCCAAGAGGGCAGTGTCGCCCATTGTAAACCACAGTGGAGCAGCGCCCACTTGTGGCGACACTAGGTAGAATGAATGCTCTGTAGCACTGTGTACATTCATGAGGAGTTTTGAAAGAAACAACAACATGCACAAAATGTCCCCCACACTCTTTCTATAAATTGAGTTAATAGTGATGGATTAGATTTTTGGGAGAAATGACATAAACAAAGCTTTACCAACAATGCTTTGCAAAATTGTCCATCAGTACTGTATTGGCATTAAACAAGGACCTAGACTAGTACAAACCAGTTCTGAACCAGGACTAGCCCAGAATTAAAATGGGTCCAAAGCAGAATTGAACAAGGACTAAACCAAGACCAAACCAGGTCTAACCTAGTGCTAACCCAGAATTAAAACAGTAGTTTATTTTTTATTTTTAATATTTGGAAGATGGTTCTTGGGCCTGAAGGGTCTTACCCATCTTCACCCATGACCCTTATCCACATTTTTTTAAACGAGTTAATACATTCAGAATAAATCTTATACTGTATCTGTAAAGTAATAATTCAGCCTTGAGACTAGTTTCTTGGGATTTTGTTGTTTATTTGACCCCAAAACATCTGAAGATGTGAAGTTAAACCCAATGAACCACGGAAACGAGATGGCGTAGTTCTATTTCACTAAGATTCCTATCATTCATGGTCAGAACCTGCAACCAGAAAAGTAAAATGAACAGTATGTCTGCAAAGTGGCCAACAGGGGGCAGTGTGACTCTTCAGCTGATGTGAATCAAGTTACAACAAAGAAAATAGAGCATTTTTATCTTTTTATTAGTTTATTTGAATTGGGACAATGCACATTAATGAACAGTTCTGTAAATGTGCTAAAGTTTAGCTCGTTTCCACCTGTAGTCCCAGGCACGGTGTGAAATGCCAGCAGTATCACATACATTAACTCTATACATTACAATTAAGTTTAGTAAAAAATATTAAAGATGAGTCGACATAACAACTGGTTACTGGATGAAGGATGTACAGCATTCTGCAAGAGCACAACAATAGACAAGTAAACAACAATAACACGACAACAATGACAAGCCTGACACACACACACACACACACACACACAGGCAGCAGCACAAGAGCAGCAGAGAAAATACATGTTTAAATATAGTCACAGATATACTAGTGTTGTGGCTTATCCTTTTACCACAGCGTACTTTATATATCCAATGTGTACTTTTTGTACTTCTTAAGGCACATTTGGGGTTTTCAGTCATTACACACAGCACTACAAGAAAATAAAAAAAGGAAGAAAATATTTTAAATGCACACGTTGGAGTGTCTGCCACCTTTTGTCTCCGTGGAGATGGTTTTGCCTGGAAAGCTCCACAGTATGGCATTCAACTTCAACTCAGACAGGTTACAGGTCAGGGGTCTCATTTATAAAGCAAACATGCACATACAAAGTTGCATAGAGTTTCCAAGTTAAGTTTGTGAGCAATAAAAAGAAAACTTGACATGGAAATGAGCCAAACACCTTCCGAAAACCCTCGTACGAACATTTGTAGGAAGAAATCCACGTGAAGCTTTATAAATGAGACCCCTGATCTGTGGTGAGTGCATGTTTTTCAAATTTTTTTTTATTTTTTTAAATTAAATATTTTTATTTTTTTTAAAGACAAACACCTGTAATTAAATCAAAGAAATCTAATTAATGACATGCTGTGGAACATTCCAGGCAAAAGCAATAGACTCTCCATAGAGACAAGCAGGTGGCGGACCCTCCACCAGAAACACTAACATCTAGGTTTACTCAGATCCCGCACAGGCAGAAACACACCACTTTCACACAAAGCATTACAACTGAACTGAACTCTCTAAAATTTAAGGCAAGAAAATGCATATTTGTGGGTCCAATAAAGACCCAGATCATTCACAGTGTCATAGGTCATAGGTCATATAACATACCACCGAAGTCTACTTAAAAAAGATCTAATCTATTCCTGTCGCTGTACACATTTTGTCTTTAGAACAGGATGTCCAGTGATGAGAGGCGCCAGCTCTTTCATCGTGGTGCATCTCAGCTCTTTTTTTGTGCAAAGTCCTCATCGTCTTCTGAGTGAGGAAGAAGAGAAGCCGGCCCCACGTCAGGACGAGAAGCCGGTCTCACGTTAGGACGAGAAGCCGGTCCCACGTCAGGACGAGAAGCTCCGGGCTCACGTCCGAGAACCGCGTCACGGTCGCAGAAGCCGCCCCACGTCAGACGACGAAGCCGGCCCACGTCAGGACAGAAGCCGGCCCCACGTCACGGACGAAGAAGCCGGTCCCACGTGCAGACGAGAAGCCGGCCCCACGTCAGGGACCAAGAGCCAGACAACCTCACGGTCTCCACGTCAGGACGAGAAGCGTCCCACGTCAGGACGAGAAGCTCAGAGAGCTCACGTCAGGACAGAAGCCGCCCCCACGTCAGAGAACAAGAAGCCAGCGTCCCACGTCAGGACGAGAAGCCGGTTCACGTCAGGACAGAAGCCGCGTCCCACGTCAGGACGAGAAGCCGGTCTCACGTCAGGACCAGAAGCCGCCCCACGTCAGGACAAAGAAGCCGGCCCCAGTCAGGACAAGAAACCCCCCACGTCCAGGACAAGAAGCCGGTCCCCACTTCAGGACAAGAAGCCGATCCCACGTCAGGACAAGAAGCGTCCCACGTCAGGACAAAAGCCGGTCTCACGTCAGGACAAAGAAGCCGTCCCACGTCAGGACAAGAAGCCGGCCCCCACGTCAGGACAAGAAGCCGTCCACGCAGACAGAAGCCGTCTCACGTCAGACAAGAAGCCGGTCTCACGTCAGACAAAGAAGCGGTCCCACTCAGGCAAGAAGCCGAGTCCACTTCAGGACAAGAAGCCGGTCCCACGTCAGGACAAGAAGCCGTCTCACGTCAGGACAGAACCGGCCCCACGTCAGGACAAGAAGCCGGCCCACGTCAGGACAAGAAAGCCGGTCCCACGTCAGGAGCAACAGCCGGCCCCACGTCAGAACAAAGCGGCCCCACGTCAGGACAGAAGCCGGTCCCACTCAGAACAGAAGCCGGTCCCACGTCAGGACAAGAAGCCGGTCCCGCGTCAGCGGACAAGAAGCGGCACCCACGTCAGGACAAGAAGCGGTCCCACGTTAGGACAGAAGCCGGCCTCACGTCAGGACAGAAGCCGGCCCACGTCAGAACAGAAGCCGGCCCCACGTCAGGACAGAAGCCGGTTCCACGTCAGAAACGAAGCCGGCCCCACTCAGGACAGAAGGAAGCCGGTCCCACGTCAGAACTGAAGCCGGCCCCACGTCAGGACAGAAGCCTCCGGACAGAAGCCTGAGGAACACTTCATTGCCCCATCAAAGTTCAGCATCCTGAATCTACTGTGGAAAAAACAAAAATCATCCAACATTAGAAAAAAACCTATTGGATGTCCATGTTTTTAAGGGACATTTTTGACTTACCTTCATGTCCTTGAGCCTGATTCTCCATAGTTGCCCTCAAAATTCATGCCTAACCTCAACCTAAACCCTAACTTTAACATTTTTCAACCCACATCTGAACTTTAAATCATGTTGTTGACCTAATAATAAGTATTTACATCGTGATATTTGATATTTGAGGTCTCCATGATGAGTGTGTAAGATTTCAGTCCCTACAATGTGATAATTCCAAACATATATAAAAAAAAAATGGTGCTTGCTATAAAAAAGTATTCGATGGTCAGTAAGAAACTACACTTAACTTTTTATTCATATTGTGGTGATCAAAATGTATAGTGCTAAATATTATTGATGAAAATATGGCAAAAAGAATCATAATTTAAACAGTTTTGCTCAGTAAACTTTAAGCCCAAGTATGCAAAGCCAACAACACAAATATACAAATGACAAATACTTACGTGGTAGTGTGGTCCATCTTCTTGTCCATATCCAGCCTCATCTCTCGTCCAATGTCTGATTTTAACTTTCAAACAAGCTTCACCACACGCTGTACCCCCGCCCCCCCCAAGACACAAGTTCTCACACTATTTGACCAATCGCGGCGCGGAATTTCAGCGCACCAATCACAGCGCGACGTCGTGACAATGATCTTTGTGAATGAGAGTGTAATAATTCACAGACAACAATGACAGGCTACAAACTAGCAGTAGGGGAGGGGTGAGGAGGTGGGAAGGGGGTGGGGGGGGGGAGCCGTCCTGAGAAAAAGTCCTGGTTCAGATCCTGGTCCCGGTCCAGGTCTTGGGTGTGAGGGCTGAGATCGTGTGGCGAAATGCGGTGGGAACGTGCACCGAAAACATCTGCGACGGGACTAACCAATTCAAAATGTCCGACGCTGTCTGAGTTACTGACCCCGGATTTTTAAAGTTCCCACGCGTTTGGAGATGACACAATAATGACGTATATAAACTTGTGTGTATATACATATATATATATATAACGATTCTTGACACATTATTGACAAATCACCAAACAAAAGTGAATCTAATACGTACCAACTTTTATGAAATCAAACTTTCTGAGCGCAAAAGTAAAGTTATTGTGATATAAACAGCCACGTAATAAACAGAAAGACTGAATTGGAATGACCTTATTTAGTTTCTAAAATTGTCACAGTCACGATCATGTTTTGACCTGAATAATCACAATTACCGATTAACCAAATAGTCTTGACATCGCTGTTTTATTTTCAATTATTGTGATTCAAAGTTCAACTATCGGTTTTAAATAATAATGTTTTTTATTGTAATTGATGGTCACAAGCAATATTCTACTCATTACAGCTTGAATTATGTCAACATTTATTACATTAACTATAGCAATGGGTGGATCGATACCAAATATTGATATATTGACAATATTCTTCGTTTTTTTCAATATATATTTTGTTTAAAATTTTTGTATAACATTATATTTTAGGGACACATGTATTTACTTTTCATCATAGTTCAAGCAGAGGTTGAAAGAAAATAATGATGGCCGACGTCCAATTGTTCTTAGTCGAGGAGTTTCGGTGTATTTTAGCACAAAACTCACTGGTATCGGATCGACATTGCGATATTTGCGATAGTATTATTTTGGATCGAAGAAGAAAATCGGTGGCATCGCCCATCACAGGTTTAGTTTTAGTCTTATATCAAATGTATGTATATTTTTGTGTATTGTTTATTGTGTTGTTTATGTCTTATGTATTATGCATTCATGTATATTCATAGATATTTGTTTTTTTTGTGTGTTTTTTTTTGCAAATGGATAACCAAAAAATGTAGAAAAATAAACCTTCTTGGCATTAAACACAAACAATCTGATTAATTTGCTTATTTTGTGCGACTTGGTATAACGCATTTGGATGCTTTCGTAGCATAGTGCACTTTTACACCGTGTCAAGTCACATCTATCCATTTCCAAACGTGTCCAAAAAAAGACAAAACAAAACAAAATCCATGACCAACTTTTTTTTTTTCCCACTGGCCAGGCCCCTCACCTCTGTTTCTCACGCCAATCGTCCTTGTGTAATAGCCCCAGGTCCAGATGGTGAGCCTGGACTTTATTGAGTGTCCCTTATACGAAACAGAGAGGGGCTAAGGGGGGGGTGGCGTGGGCGAGGGGGTGGGCGAGGGGAGGGGAGCACACTTCTTTTGTCCCACTTTGCCCCTGAGCAGTGTCCCGAGGGAAGCGGTATGTGGGAATGAGCGGTACGCAGGGCTCTCACAGTCCCTCAGGCCGAAGACGGGAGCGTGTGACGGCCCGGGACAAGCGGGGTGTGCAGGGTGTGTGCGGGGTGAAGTGTGCCTCGTAAGGGGGGCTAAGACGTGACAGGCCGCGGACGTCATGCATTCCTCAAGATTCATTGCCCTGTTTGTCTGCACTGGTTTCACTGGTGGAAACGTGCGGTTGCGTTTGGAGACTTTCTGATCCTGCAGGAGTCCCAGAAATGAGCTGTACCAATTAATTTTGAGAAAGACAAAAATCTAAATAATTATGCAAGCTGTACTAGTCAAATCATACTCAAAGTTTGAAAGCTAACAGCATTGTGGTAACTAAGGATAACAGGACCTAAAAATGTACTTTAACTCTGTTTCCGTTGAGTTTTAAATTTAATTTAATTTTTTATATTGCCAAATTGCAAGTTTTAAATGTTTTTGTTGTTGTTGTTTTAAATTGAAAAAATTGAAGACATTGTGTTACCACAGCTTTAGCTTTTGTTGTATTTTTAAACCGACACGTGAGCTGTACGGCCATCGGCAGCCATGTTGGTTCTAGTCGCTGATGTTAAAACAAATATAAAAATCTGCATAAACTGCTCAAATGTCAGAACAGGCCTGATCTTTACTGTCAGCGGTGGTTCTGACATTTATACTACAAACAACTTACATAGTACGAAAAGAACAGCTGCATAAGACATAAAAAGAATTGGCTTTGTTGCTGCGGTTATGCAAAAATGCGACTCAATTATTAACAACTGAAGATATGGCTTGTTTTTGAGAGAAAATAAGTATTTGAACATGGAGGGGTCTGACATTTTCATCGTAGTGCATTTCCACTGCAAGAGACAGAAATCATACAATGTAATTTCCTGATTTTTGTTTTTAAATTCTGTCTCTTCAGAATTAAGTAAGTCAAATACTTACTTCCTTTTTTTTTACAGAAATATTAGTAAATTTTGAAGTGATTTTGAGCTGTTTTGCGCGACATCTACACTGACTGCCCTGTGGGACGTCACCTTCAGGCAGCATTTGTGAACCATTTTGGCATGTAGAGTACGAAGAGTAAACACTCTGTTCCGCTCAATATGCCTCCGACCAGCTGCAAGGGATTCTATCATTCATATGTGATTGTACTTTGGCATAAACCAATTCGATTTTATGAAAACTATGAGAAAAATGATTGGAAGTTAGTTCTGGCCCCGTGGCAGCCTTTGACTGTTTATGAATGGATTAGGCCTGCCACTAACCAGGCATATTGCTCATCGATTAGTCTAGCAACTATTCTTTCTATTAATCAGTGAGTTGTTTGGAACACAAAAGTCACCGTGATGAATTTTTTTTTCCTGAATTTGAAGCTGGAGTGAAGCCGTTTGAGGATCCTGGTGGAGCACGTTTATGGACTAAAGTTACACTGAATTTTCCGTCATTTTCACAGAATTACGGCTCAGTTTCAGTCATAAAACTTACTTTTCTCAGCTCATGTTTTAGAACCTGTATATAGACAAGTTCAGGATTATTCCATTACTAAATATTTGGCCATTTTTTCCATAGTCGATTAGTTGCGATTAATCGATTAATTGTTGCAGCCCCAAATGCACAGCACTTGTACACTGCCACCTCAAGACATATTTTGTTATATATCACAGGACTACAGTTGAAAACAACCTAAACTATAGCCAATACCGGCACATTTACAGAAATGTCAATGAATGTGCATTTAAAATAAAATAAATATAAATAAATAAAATAAATAAAAATAAATAAATAAAATAAAATAAATAAAATAAAAAAATAAATTAAAATTAAATACAATTAAATACAATTAAATACAATTAAATACAATTAAATAAAATAAATAAAATAAATACAATTAAATAAAATAAATAAAATAAAATAAAAATAAATAAAATAAAATAAAATAAATAAAAAAATAAAATAAATAAAATAAATAAAATAAATAATAAATAAATAAATAAATAAAATAAAATAAAATAAAATAAAATAAATGAAATGAAATAACATGAAATAACATGAAATGAAATAAAATGAAATAAAATGAAATAAAATGAAATAAAATGAATAAAATAAATAAATATACAACGAAAGAGCCATTTAAAATGTGTGAACATGTATGAAAGCCATTTAAAATTTGTTCTTTTGCTCAATTGTTATGAACAAACTAATTTAAAAAAAAAACCATTGTGAATAACACTTTTTAATCAAATAAATATGTGCCACAGTTGCATTCACATTGACACTAATATTTAGAATTATGGATATGAATAAGTGATTTCTGCTTATACCGTTTTTTGTAAAGTCACCACCACAAACAGCATTAATCGAAGGCCCTGTACGTCTACATTTCCAGTCTCCAGGAAGTGTTCCCGGGGCCCTTCCGAGCGGTGCGCAGGAAGTGGAGGAGAGCGAGGTGTGAACGAAGTGTGTCCACAAGTGTGCCCTTTGTGAGAAGCGTCACATTTTACACTTGCAACTGCCACTGCCACAAACATAACGTCGTAAAATCACACTTCAAAAGAGCCTCAGCGTAGAACTGTGTTGGCTTTGTCCCGAACGCAGTGTGTGAAGTGTGTTGGTCGTCTATTTGCATTCATGTCTATTTAATTTACCTGTCAATATGCAAAGTAGCACGGTGAGAAATGGATTTTGTGTTTGTATTTGCAATCCTTCAGCTGTTTAATGAATGTCTCTCCCAGCTTTCGTCCCCATTTTTTTCCCTGCTGTCACTTTTCCCACAAAGTGACAATAAAGTTGAATAAATAAAGAGAAAATTGTCCCCAAAAAATGTGTTTGGTGTTTTGATGTGGTTATGGTAAAGTTAAGGGGTTTAATTTGACAAAATACTATAGGTGATTCACAAACTAGGAACTTTCTTCTGTGAAAAGGTGCAAAGGTGCATAATAAGGCATGAATTAATTTGAATTAAATTGGGTTAACTAAATAAGATACAAAATAAACTTATACTAAAATACTTTGATTGAATATATGCGCACATTTTACAGTTTAGTCAGATAGAGTGCTCTTGACGTAAAAGTTAAAGAACCATGCATATAAAAAAACATTCAGTCTTACAAATTTCTGGAAAGATATTTGAAAATGATTTAGATACAGCCCACAAAGTGACATACACAAATGTTCAAAATGACTTTAAATGTTGTTATAACCATAAAAGTCACCAAATTACTTTCTGTAATATTGTTTTGTTCAATATTAAATGAGCAATGACCATCTTTCCAAATATCTTCTGTACACATCTGTCAAACAAAAAACTTAAATCAACATTCTTTTTCTGAATTGCTGTAATATTTGAAACTTGGAATGTCTTCGAATCTCTGAGTTTCTCCAGATATCTCACAGCCCTGTGTGGAAGTGTGTCCCACGTGTGCCTTCATCACCCCCGGCGCCCTGCCTGCCTGTGGGGTCAGGACTTTCCCATGCAGAGTGACCCGCCTCCCCCTCCCCAGCCGACTCCACCTGCTCCCATGAGGCCCTCAGGCTTTGTCCCGGGACCCTAAACAGCCCATTGATCGTGTGGCAGCTCCTTCCCAGGGCTCTGATTGGCCAAAGGACTGTGAGAAAGTGCGGCGGATCCAGGACCCACACGCTCCGAGGCAGAGGCAGGAGTATAAATGCAGGGACAGACTCAGGACGAGCATCAGAAGCTTCTGGCTCCTCTCTGACTCCACTGCCATGGCTCCCACTGTCTCTGCGCACTGCTCTAAGGACATGGCATCAGCTCATAAGGTAAACTAAACTCCAGTGGATTATCTTTATTAAAACTGATGGATTTAGATGACACATGTTGATGCTTTGACCCAGGTGTACTAAATGTCCTGTCTCTCTTTCTCTCTGTAGCTGAGAAAGCCGATGGTTGAAAAACTGCGTCGTGATCGGATCAACACCTGCATCGAGCAGCTCAAGTCTCTGCTGGGCCCAGAGTTCCTCCGGCAGCAGCCCGACTCCAAACAGGAAAAGGCGGACATTCTGGAGATGACTGTGGCCTACCTCCAGGCCTGGCAGCAGCAGGCGGCCCCTAAAATGGCCCCTAAAGCAGCCCCTGTCCCCAGCATGAGGACCTCTGGAGAAGGATACAGTCGCTGTGTCCAGGAGGCCGTCAGCTTCCTGTCCCACTGTGAGCTGCAGACCCAGGCCCACAGGCGGCTGCTGGGACACTTCCAGGGACAGGCCACTGGGACCCCTGTCACTCCCCCACGCTCCCCTCTGCACAAGAACCACTGCAAGGTCCAGATCCAAAGCAATGGGCTCTGGAGGCCCTGGTAGGACTTATCAAGACCGGAGTAAACCCATCTAGACCCAAGTGTGGACTAAACCCTGTCTGTGATGTCATAGACCGCTGTAGGACTTACAGTCTGATGATGACCCTTCAGTCCCTGGGGGGACGTGCTCCTGTCCCTGTGCTCCTGTCCCTGTGCTCCTGTCCCTGTGCTCCTGTGGAGACGTGCTCCTGTCCCTGTGCTCCTGTGGGGACGTGCTCTTGTCCTTGTGCTCCTGTGGAGACGTGCTCCAGTCCCTGTGCTCCTGTGGGGACGTGCTCCTGTCCCTGTGCTCCTGTCCCTGTGCTCCTGTTGGGACGTGCTCCTGTCCCTGTGCTCCTGTTGGGACGTGCTCCTGTCCCCGTGCTCCTGTTGGGACGTGCTCCTGTCCCTGTGCTCCTGTGGGGACGTGTGGATGAATGAAGATAAGAGGCTCTGGTTCATCAGAGCTCACTGTGGACTCTGTACTTCTGTAGAAGCTCTTCTTTTGTTCCTCTGGGACAGATTTGTCAGGTGTTGGTTTTACAAACCTCTCTGTGTTTACTGTTAAACCCACATTGGGTTATGTTTACTGTTAAACCCACATTGGGTTATTATTGTTGATGAGAGAAACTAAAGTGTGATACTGAGTATCTGTTGAACCTCTGATCCTGTGGATCTGCCTGTGTAAATCTCAAATGATTCCATTTGATTTAAACTTTGACCTCATGTCTCATGTTTGACAATGTTATATATTATAATGGATATTCTACACGTGGAATGATGTTCATTTTGGAAATGCCTTTGATAAAGGTTGTATTTATGATGCTTCTGAGAAGCAGCTGAAAATAAACAAAATTTCATGTTTGTTAAACATGACATCACTGTCTCTGCTCTTTACACTACACCTTTAAGTGTCCTCGCTGACATAGAGTGACAAGTGTCATTGCACATACCCCAGGAGTTGGTCTCAGGTTGTGACGTGTTGTGAAGTGTTTTCAAACCTCACCAGCTCTGCACTGAGTCTATGTTTTCTGCTTTATGAAAAATAGTATGATAAATACAACAAAATTATATTTCATAAAAGTATTCCAGTCATATTACATTAGAATGGCATTAGGCCTTAGGTCAGCGTGTTTCACAAAGCGCAGTGGCCTATATGTAAATCATATCGAACAATCGCGTTAGCTCATCAAACATATGTCATACTTGAGTGTGAAATAAGATTAAGCACATTCCTGAACACTGACAAATGTGTGTGAATCTGTCCTGTTTCTGTTGTCCAGAGTTTTTTCCCATCAGCCCCCTCTCTGACAGCTGTCCCACACTGGACACACCCCGCCCCATGTTCCCATGTCCCGCTGAAGCACCCTTCCAAAATGTGCCACCCAAAACGCATTCAAACTTTTCTTTAGTGGTATGGAGTTTGGCTGTGGCAGGACTTTCTCAGGCTCTGACTGTCCTGAGCAGCTGTCCCTCGCCTGCCCCCTCCCTCCACTGTCCTGTCTGTGGAAAGCAGATCAAACACTGGCCTAATGTGATGTGTAACAGGACACACGTCTATTGTCCCGTGCAGAGGGAGGAGTGAACGGAGCGGAGTGTGGGAAACGGGAGATAGCACACTCACAGGTCCAGCTCTGACGCTACTGCACTTTTACGACAGGGTTCAAAGCTGCAGCCCGTGGGCTGTGGGTGGGACATTCACCTTCACACTCACCCGTGGACAGTGAGGCTCTGAGATACTGGACCAGATAAGACAGGGTTAACTCAAAAGTGTCGACACAGAGACCAAATCAAATAAAAGAGCCAGCATGATTTAATTTTGCTATTATGCTATTTTATAACGAGGGATGTCAAGACTATTAGCTTAATCGATAAACGTGATTATTCAGGTCACAATATAATCGTAAGATCCCCAAAAATATTATTGTGAAAGTTTTAGAAGCAAAATAAAGTTTAAATAAATAAATAAATACATTTTTAGTTCAATCTATATAGTCCAAAAATAACCTAGATGTAACTGTTTTTGTTGAATTTAACTTTATTTTGTCTTTCTGAAAGTTACATTTCGTAAAGCCGGTCACAGACTTGAGGAACAGTAACATGTTAGACCACGAGAATGAAAGAAAATGTTACTGTTGTTTTGTCACGTTCTCAGAAATTGTGAATAATCGTTAAAGAGCTATATTTTTTCTCACAATAGTCGTAACACTAACGCAATATCCCTATTTATAACTGATAACTTACCTCCACACTGTAGTTAATTGTGTTGTGTATATTTAAGATACTACAACGTTACACAATCAAGTTTACAGCTGCATGCATTCTGATGTTGCCAGATACAAACTCATAATAGCAGTTCATTCTTTTAGGCCGCTAATGAAAACGTAAAGCCCCTCTTTTCCCTCTCGTGTTAAATTCACTCTCAGTCTGTGAATAGGTCTCAGTAGACTTCCATCAGAATGACGTGGAAACAGCGCTTTTCTGTTAGAGCCAGAACAAAAGACCAAACCTGTCGGAGATGTGAAGGTGGAACTGTGTGGGAAACTGGAGAGTCTGGACTACCCACAGAGAACCAGTCCCAGGAGCCAGTCCCAGTGGTCAGTCCCAGGGGCCAGTCCGAGGGGCCAGTCCCAGCGGCCAGTCCCAGTGGTCAGTCCCAGGGGCCAGAGATAGACGTGTGTCAGAAAGTCAATAATCAAGACATTATTTATTTGCAAAGTTTATCATGTTTGGTTAACCACAAATCCTCACCGAATGCTTCAGATATCAAGACTTATCATAATGACGTTTGATAATAATAATGTTTTTGTAATATGTAATATGTAGGAAAGGGGACAAATGAAACTTTGTAATTTTGTTTGAATTGAAGATACAGTATTAGGCCAACTCAATAGCAGAAGATTCAAGAACGGAATAACTAACATAGGCATGTACCCAATTGAAATTAAAACATAGACTAGCCTAGAGAAATTCTTACAACAACAAAAAAATAAACAGAAATTAAATGACAGCATACAGGAATATAATACTATAAATCTGTCTTTTATCAGATAAATCCTCAGTATAAACTAAATAAATGTAAATCCACTTATGAAAAAGCATCGTTCATTAAACCTATTCCAGACCTTAAATCAAGCAAGGGCTTATTGGGAGCCACATCGAAAACCTCAAGGTCTTTTTAGTGGACATTTGCATATTCCAAAATGTGTTGAGCGTTTGTTGCTTCAATCTAATATAGACTTTATTGGCTTTACAGAAACCTGGTTTTCAAGTACGTCAATACACGATATAATGTATTCAGGAAAGACAGAGCTCATGGTAGAGGTGGGGGTGGTCTATGTAAGAGACAGTTTTAAATGTTCACAATATTGTTTGGCCTGACAATATTACGCTAGAATGTGTCAGAGTAAATATAGTTCTCTCTAAGGACATTAATATTCATCATTTGTATTTATCCAGAAACCATTAAATAATAAACTGCTTTTGAACTGTTGCTGTCCCAGTATAAGGTGCAACACAAAACACTGAGCAATAATAAAACAACATATATTCAATCAAACAAAAGGGAGACGCTCTTAATAGGGGATTTCAATATTCATGGGGATTTCAATATTCACGGGGATATGGGGAACTGACCTTTTCAACATGGTTCAATTAATTGAAAAGCCAACACGATACCAAATCAATCTAAAACGAGAATAGATCTACTATTTAAAAATAAAACAGAAAGAATATTAAAAACGTATCATTTCTGAGCTGGTCTTTCTGATCATAATGCCATCTTTTTTTTTTTACACGGAAATTAACCAAAGCTCATGTTTTTATGACGTAGTGCCAAATGGTCAAGTCCAAAATGTGGTAAAAGCCTTGAAGGAGATGGATAGGAATTAAATTGTCTCATGTGACAGCTCAACAAATAGTGTAACATTTCAGAATCAGAATTAGAAAATGTTTATTGCTATTGTCAATGAATAAAATTCCCAAACATAGAAACTTGTTTTGGCATTTCACGCCAAAGTCAATAAGACAATAGCTACGCACACAAAGAGGATAAAGAAAAATAAAACAAGTAAAGGTGACTTAATGATTTGACTTAATGAAGAATGCAGAAATCTAATGAAGATTAGCGCTTAATCATTTAAAAGTGAACTTAACTCTGACCGACAACTTTTCACAAAACGTTTAAAAAAATAGGGTAGTTCATATCATGCCCAAAGCTAAGCCAAATGTCTGTCAGTCAGTTAAAGACACTGTAATAAAAAAAGAAATCTGGCAAAAAATAAATAAAATTACCAACAAAGTGTCAAGTAAAAGTAATGAATTTCAGTTGCAAATTAATAATAATAAACTGGGGTCTGATTATTAATATTTTTTTCTAAGGTTCTACACGTGAAATTGCATAACTTTTTACATCAAATGAAGATTTTACTTTTCCAGTAATTCAGACTTTACATCATTTTAAAATAGCAGCAATCAACAAGTCAGAAGTAGCCTCCATAATATAGATATAGATATATATGGTTTGGATACAAACTTCATAAAGGTACACAAAGAATATGTCCAATTACTCATATGATTTCTTTCTATCAGGCATTATATTGTTCCCTAAAGTTATGTAAAAATCATCCCCCTTCAGTTTACCAATCATTTAATTGACAAACCTCATTTAAGTAAGGTTTATACTCCATTGCACCCTATGCAGTTTGGTTTCTGTGCCAATTACTCAACGGAAACTGCAATATTTTTCTGCAAATAGTAAAAGACTATTTGGATAGTTGCCCTCTTAAATGTTTAGAGCAAGCCCTTTTTCTAATGAAATCACACTTATCAGACCGAACCCATTGTGTGTCAATCAGTGATATTAAACCTACATATCTAGAGTGACAAGTGGGAGTACCCCAAGGCTCTATACTTGGGCCTATTTTATTTTCATTGTATATTAATGACTTGCCAAATGTTTGCCCACATATTAATACTCATGGTCTTTCTCTGCCACCCTAAATGAGTTTATAAAATTCTAAATTCAGATCCGGATCATGTGACAAGAGCTTCTACTCGAGGTGACTGTGCCGTTCCTGAGACACACAGCCTTCAGTCAGCAAGTGCTGTCAGTAAAAGGCACAGAGACTTGGAACAGCATCCCAGTCGCTCTCAAGAGACAGTCTGACATTAAGTGCTTTTAAGACAAACCTCAAACGTTGGCTCAAGAGGAACCAGGTCTGTATTCACTGATACTGAAGTGTTGTTAAATCTAATGTTGTATGTGTTATATGTTGTTTCTGTCCTGACTTGCCAGGGATTACAGATGGAAAGGAGCCAATGGCTAATTCTGTCATATTTACATTGTTCATACAATGTTCATTAATAAGCACTTTCCCTTTAAATAAATACATCCAAATAAAATATTAACTTAATTGAAGCTATAAAATATAGTACACACAATATACAGTGGCCTGCAAAAGTATTCATACCACATTTCCACATTTTGTCAGGTCACGAACAAATCCATATATAAATTGTATTGACATTTTTTGTGAAGTGCTGAGTCTGAGTGCAACCTATTGCTATTGCAAGAATGCTTCAATAGAGTCCACCTGTGTGTACTATCATCTCAGTTGGACTTAATAACATCAGCCCAGGGACGACAGGTGGAAATTAGCACCAGAACTACAAACCTGCCAAGACATGGTCGTCCACCAAAATTTACTTATGCAGCCAAGACGCCCATGGTCACTCTGGAGGAGCTGCAGAGATCCACAGCTCAGATGGACAGGGAATCTGTCCACAGGACAACTATTAGTTGTGCACTACACAAATCTGGGCTTTATGGAAGAGTGGCAAGAAGAAGCCGTTGTAGAAAAACAGCCATAAGAAGTCCTGTTTGCAGTTTGCCAGAAGCCATGTGGGGGGCACAGCAAACATGTGGAAGAAGGTGCTCTGGTCTGATAAACCAAAATTTTAAATGTTTTGGGCTAAAAGCAAAATGCTATGTGAGGTGTGAAACTACCATGGCACATGACTCTGAACACACCGTCCCCTCTGTCAGACATGGAGGCGGCAGCTTCATGCTGGGGGGCTGCTTTTCTTCAGATGGGACAGGGAAGCTGCTCAGCGCTTAAGGAAAGATAGAAGGGGCCAAATACAGGGCAATCTTGGAAGAAACTCTGACCTGAGTTCACCTTCAGCAGGACAACCTTAAACATAAAGCCAGAGCTACAATGGAATGGTTTAAAACAAAGCATATGTTAGAATGGCCCAGTCAAAGTCCAGACCTAAATCGAATTGAAAATCTGTGGCAAGATCTAAAACCCGCTGTTCACAAACGCTCGCCATCAAATCTGAAGAAGAATGGGCAAAAAATGTCAGTTTTCAGGGGAGCAAAGCAGGACAAACTTTAAACTAATAGCAGCTGTAATTGTAGGCAACTGCGGTTCCACAAAGTTTTGACTCAGGGGGGCTTTTCAGCGTTTTATTTTGTAGTTTTCAAAAATCCGTAAATCATGTATAACTTTTTTTTAATCTACTTCACAATTGTGTGCCGCTTTGTGTTGCTCTTTCACAAAAACGATCCATACAATTTAGTTTCTGGCCATGACGTGACAAAATGTGGAAAGGTTCAGGGGGCACGAATGCTTCTTCAGGCCACTGTAATTACATCTTGTACAAACTGGATAATGCACACTGACTTAAAGACTCATTAGCCATTTAAATTAGCACTATAACATCTTTAGTAAAAACCTCATAATACTCCAGTAAATAGCACAACTTGGCCTGGATGTAAGCTAACTTCTTCATCCCACTCAAAAGAAGACGACACCTTTTCTTTTCTTCTTTACCCCACGTGGATTTGGGTTATATTGAAAGTTAAACACTTTGAGTGCTTTGAATTTGACAAACACCTCGTGTATTTTACATTTTGTGAAGCGCGCCGACGTATGCAGAGCTTCCCTTTTACTCACTCCGCTCCGTGGGAACGCAGTCATAAACATGCGCATCCCGCCGTGCGTCAGTACGTCAGACAGGAGACACGCGCTGGTCCGGCTCGTGCCTCAGGTGCGAGCTTTTACACCTGCAGTGGCGCGTGCTGCCTGCGGCCCTTTGATCCTGGCCCGCGTGCCCAGGCCCCTCTGTCCCGCGTGCGTGGCTCTCTGTGGGAACCTCGCGCCTTTCACACCCCAGAGGATCAGAGGATGTAACGCCACGACGCCGCCGTAAACCTCCCGCTCCAACACGCCACCACTTCCGAGGCACACGGCACGCTGCAGCGCGGCCTAACTATTATAAAGAATTGTATTGTACCCTTTAGAAATGCACAAAGGTTTGGTTCTGTTTAGTTTAGAGATGGAGTTTATTCCCATTCATTCCCACGTGGTTTTCCTACACGGGAGTTTAGTTGGGACCTTTTGAGATGATGATGTCCCAACAGCTTAATTAAAATCTAAAGCCACATTCGTAACTCTGTGTTAACGTGTCTTTTATTTTATTAACAACTATTATCGGAAGTTGTAAGATGAATTAATTTGATTTCCTCTGAGTTTTGGCCTAGTTTTTAGTTAGTAAAATACAGTAGGCTAGACAGCCTCTTCTATTCTCCTCTGTATAATCCAGTTAGGTTAGATGCACTGTTATTCAAAGGTCTAGGGGAGGCTGTGGCCATCTCTGCTGTTCTTTAGTTCACATGTACCTCATCATTTTGATCATTCTGTCTCCAAAAGGGTCCGAACTCTATTGCAATCAAATACCTTTTTACAGTGAACACATTTCTCCAAAACTAAAATCCCACCCTTTATTGCTTTATTGCTCTGGAGCATTTGGTTCCTTCCTATTACTGCTCCTTTCCTTTGAAGAATCCCATAGCCTATTTGTACAAAAATAGCAAACATTCACTCCAAACATTTAAAATCTCATCCTCTTTCTTTCTGTCTCTACTTGTTGCTAATCTTGGTAAAGCAGTTGTGCTAGATACTGTAGATAAATGCTTTTATTTCCAATGCACAGGTCAGTATTGTTCCCCTGGGGGTGGTGAATGTGGGAACTCCAGTGCCTCCCAGGACATGGGGCTTTTGTTATGGTAATAGGACAGTATATAAGGGTTAGTCTGGCTCTGAGAGCCCCAGAAACTCCACTGAGTAACCACTGGACTGAGCTGAGATGGCTCCTTACAGCAGCTTTTCAACCTTGCACCAAACTAGGACTGAGAGAGATCACATCAAAGTAAGTACAACATGCATGGATTTTCTACTTTCATAAGCTTTAACAGGGATCATAAGTTGTCTTGTTCGGAGTAAAAACTGGCTTCATCACTACATGTTTATATGGAAAGATATTTACCTTTTTCTTTGACCATTGTTTTTGTAGGCACATAGGAGAAGGTCTTTTGGATAAGTCACTTAGTTATTGTAGATACAGTTCATTACTAAACTCAAGATTCACAAAGTTTTACATATATATTTCTTTCACCTTACACAGACTGCACGCGGAGCCCGCAAAGCACTCGCAAGACCACAAGTTCACGCAATGACAAACCATTTACAGTAAATAAGAAAATAGCCTGCAGAGGGCTTCAGTGTCCAGTGAAAACGGACTCCCAAAAGAATGAATCCGGAGCTCTGCTGCACCTCGACCTCCACCTCTGCTTGTGCTTCGAGGGCTGTCTGAGATACTCTCATTACTTTTAATGCTTTAGAATTCCTGCGGCCTCCGCAACGTGCAGTCGGAGCCAGAGGTTACAAGTCTTGTTTGATGTTTTGGAAATACTGTTGCTTTGCTTGGACCACAGCTGGCACAGATACCTGCCTAATATTCTTCAGTGATGCATTAATATTGTTGAATTGATTGATATTGTTTTTTTTTAGTTGAGAAAGCCTGTAGTGGAAAAGATGCGCCGTGACCGGATCAACGGCTGCATTGAGCAGCTGAAGATTCTCCTGGAGAAGGAGCTGCACCGTGAGGGCTGCCCCAAACTGGAGAAGGCTGATGTGCTGGAGATGACCGTGTGCTTCCTAAAACAGCAGCTGGGGCAGGCACACAGGCCCCAAATGGAGGTCCATGGAGCACCTCAAATTGATGTCCACAGTGCACCCCAAATGGAGGTTCACAAAACACCCCACAAGGAGGTCCACGGAGCACCTCAGAAGAAGGTGCAGCAACTCCCTCAAACCGAGGCCTGGCTCCAGGGCTCCACCACCAGCCCACAGCCCAGAGACACAGTCACCAACAGCGCCCCCGTGTGGAGGCCCTGGTAAACACCTTACCAAAGACTATGGGTCTGTAGACTGTACTTCTGATGATGTACATAGTCTGGAACAATTGACTTGGTGGTGCCCCCTGTTGGAGGCCCTTATCATCACATTGATGACATTCCAGTCGTGCTTGAGCTTAGATGTTTGTTTTGCTCATTTAATTGATGACGGTGGACCAAACGGTAGTTACTCCAGTGGAGTGAAGGTTGTTCTAAGGTGTGTTAAATGCAACTGCTGTTGAGAATATTTCTCTTGTGCTTTATGCCAAATGTTAAAATGAATGAATGAGAGAGTGATTGGGTGCATTCTAAATGACATGCGTGTTGTGGTATTTTCACGTAGTGTATGCTCTTAATGGTATTGTATTTTTTGTATGAAAATGAATAAAAGTTGCAAGAAAAAAACGGAGATCTTTATTTTAAGCCTATTTTGACTGTTATTAAAAAAACCTTTGTCTTGCATCCTTGACAGCAGCATTTTTACACACTGAGCAGTAGCTCCATTTTTCAAACCTTTAAGGAAATACATTTTAGTTACATAACAGGTTAAATATAGGTTCAAAATAATGTGTATATTCAAAATGTATTAGATTAGCTTCTGCACAAAGGTCTTAAACAACACTTCTAGTGACCAGTGTCGGTAAATTATGGCCCTTGAAGAAACATAAGCCTATTGCTTCTGTTGTTCATCCATTTGTTGTTTGTCTTAAGTGGGAGGAAAATTTTGGCTGAAGACTTTTGGATCCTTGACCTCCTCAACTTCAGTCACTTCATTGCACTAATCAGAAGGTGCCTGGTCAGCCGTTTTCACTTCTTCATTGGCTTCATTTGGTGTTTTATGCTTTTCCCCCCTAATTTTTTTCAGGTTCTTCACTGGTTCTTCACTGGTTCTTCACTGTCCTCTTCACTGTCCTCTTCACTGTTTGTGTCCTGGGACAGTCCAGATATGGACACTTCCGCTGGTTGGTTGAGGTCATCTCCTTTGTTAAGACAGCTGCAATAGGATACTGTGGTGTCCTGCATCTCCGTCAAGCTACAGTTTGTTCAGCGGTTTCCTATTAATGTCATGTCAATTACAACATAAAAAAACACCTTAACGCCTAACTAAAAAGAACCTCATTTCAAACTGAAGTTGTTCTTGAACTCTTTGGAATACAAACAATTGGCTGGACTCTTTGTGAAGCTGAGATTGTTTAATGTTTGTTTAATTTTGTCCTCTGATTTACTCAAATTATAAGTGTGAACAAGCTCTGCACAGATCAGATTTTAAATTCCACTTAGATTTTCTTTGGTAAATATAACAGGCAGTAAAGCTGGTGTCTGGTGTCTGATTGACACTATTTTTCAAAACTGAAGCTATTTTGACTAAAAATGTGTTTAAGGGAATTGTAATAAACAAAAAAAGTCCAGGCGGAATCCATATACATTTTATTTGTTGTTTTGGAGTACAAACTGAGCCCGATTCATCAAAGAATGTTTGATTTGACTGAAAATCAGTGGGTTACAGCTTTCTTTTTATATTTAACATATCAAGGGCCCTTGTGTGTGTGTTCTGAGCGTGCTACATGCCGCTGCTTGTGTGTAGCTTCTCCTCCAGACACAGAACACGGCAGTCACTTAAAATGACTCCATCCACAGAGTCCAGTGTAAGTGATGTTCTGATCAGTGCAAAAGCTTTATATTCTAATAATACAATAACGAATTAATTAATTTAATCCAGGACTAATCAAGGTAGAAGCTGTGGTGACAAAGTAATTATATCTTGTATTTCTTTTTTTCATCTGCAGAAGCAAGAAGTGACATTTATTCTTTAAATAAATAAATAAAATCATTCAAATGTAGATCGCACGTGCACATAGTCTCAGTATAAACCTGTGGGAAACAATGAGTTGTATAGGCTTCGTCCAGCGTGACAACAACGAGAACCACTGAGAGTGTGCCTACACACTGCCAAACGCATGACAGTGATCATTTATTGCATATAAAAAGGTAATATATTTACATATGCCACGGTCAGGATGGGCCATGGCTGCAGGCTGAGCAGATAAGATAAAGAAGATTGACGTGGCCTAAATGTGCTGTCAGTCTGTGTCCTGAGGGAATACTTATCTAACGCTGCAGTTTCATCCCACAGCCTCCAGGGAGTGATAGACTCATAATTAGATCCCAGTTTAATGAATAGATTAGTGTGGCAGGGTCAAAGGTCCCCTGTGTTTATCTCTGCACACACCTGTGGGTGAATGGCACTCGACATTGATCTATAATTACTTGTAAATGGTTAGAAGTCCTGTATTGAGGTGAATTGGCTAGTTCAAATGCATTTACACATTACACCAAGATGAAGATTTTTGATCGATTTATTTGGACTGGTTTTTGGCATTTTTTACAAAATAGTATCAATGGTTGGATGATATATTTAATCTTTAAAGACATACATTAACGCGAGTTTTGAGAGAGAAGAAGCCCGGAATGTTTGGGTCAAAAAGATCCTCGGCAAGATCGAAGGCGAAATGCGAGTGGTCAGCGATCCACAAATGCAAATTCAAACTTGCACATGCAAAATTCCAGATACTATTTCAAGTCATTTGAAAGTGAATGTTTATAAATGACAATTAAGGTGGTAAAATTCTGCATGAAAGTCTAACTCTTTGAATGTTGCGTGAACACAAAGCTGTGCATAGATATTTCTCAGAAGGTGCAAAGTTTGTCACATAAATATCCACATTCACAGGTGAAAAATGCATAATTTTGATCATCCTGAAATTCAGATTCAAACTCTCACAGGCAAAAGCACAAATTCACAAACCAGAAATTGGTATAGGCAAATTAGATTTTTCTTTTTGGCCTGCAGGCTTTATTAGACAGGACAGATGAGAGAGAAAGGAGGGCACGCAGCAAATGTGGGAGTCTGGATCTGAACCCACATCACTGCAGCCGGCTGCACCAGGAACCTGGCATATGTGTGCTGCGCCTCAACCACTCGGCCACCGGGCAGCACAGCAAATTAGATTTTTCATGGATAAATCCATAAATAAAGTCAGGCATTGCAATTTTTTTCTGCATCAATAAATTATTATGACACAAATTTCTCCAAACAAACCATCAGAATCAGAAATGCTTTAGTTTATTGATATTGTTAATAAACAAGGTTTATAAAACTGTGCTTTGGTGAATTGGTTCACATGTAACAACGGCTAATAATATAATAATATTCTATGTAAAATACAGTTTTATTTAAAGATCAAGAATAAAATAAAATAAAACCTTGACTAAACTTTACAAAAATGAACAGATAACAGATTAGATTTTTCCCAAAACCTTTGTAGGACTTATTGGATTTATTGGATTGATCATATAAATCTTATATGCATCCTGATTAATCTATATTATTACTATACAAACATTATAGTTGTGTTTCATCCACCCATGAATAAAATACATTTTGATGGCTGCAATTAAAGATACAGAACTCTCATTCTTGCACATTCCTCACAGGCCTTAAGATCCACCAGTTGAACATCGAAGGCGTCTTGTCTCGACTTCTGTCTCTCATCTCCATAACCTTCTAACTGCGGAAGTGACCCAGTGTCCGCTCACCCGTGGCACACTCCAACATTCAGACTGTGGGAACACCCCTCCTCTCTTTCAGGGGTCACTGAAGGTCAATGAGCCTGACCCCAGAAAGACAAAGCAACCTTTTATTGCTTCTCACTTCTGTCCTTGCTCTGAGTTTGATTTTAGAGGGAGCGATTGCAACATGCATTTCTCACATACTTCACTGAAAACACCTGCACAAAACACCCCAAAGACATGGAGTGATAGATGAGTTAGTAAGAGGGCAAGAAAGACCAAATGTATCATTGTGGTGCCCCGCCTAAAGCCTATGGTGGATAATACCTTTATTGTCCTGCATTCGAGGCTTGAGTGCTCAGAAAATTAATTTGAATTACAATTACTTACAATATTTACTTGCAATTATTAAAAGAAAATCTGACTCCAGGTCTAATATGTAGTCTCACGTATCCATTTTTATCATTAAAACATTAAAATCTGCTCCTTCCCATTCTACAATGGACAACTCCTGGACAAATGAGGGATTACACCGGCTTGTCACGATGAAGAGTCAAGTATCTATTACTAAGGCGTTTTAGATCAACATCGAGGCTTACCGTCAACACATGGTAAAATAATTATCCATGTAGTGTAGTTTAAGACTAAAAAAAAGGATATATGCACTTAAACTGCAGCTTTTAGTGGGAGCAGTGGGACTATCTTGAGGTCATAATTTACCAAAGTATTGTATACCTGCTTTCTTGTGATAACGCCTTAACCCAACCTGACAACAAGCCACTGTACAAATTGGATAACTAAACTCAAGGAACTATACAATAAAATGAATATATTGTACACAACGATACAATAATGAGCCATACAAGCGTTCAGGGTGGGCAGCCCTGCTCTAAGGCCTTGTCTGCGGCTGTATCCAGTGCCCATATCCTTGTGATTTTCTCAACTGTGATGTTATATATTTATATTTAGCATGAAAATGAATAAAAACTAATAATTTGCTGACCCCTAGTGGCTGGAGCTGGTACACATGCTTTAACCATATGTTAAATTATCAGCTTCTCCTGTCTAGTTTTGCTAATGAAATAACAATGAAGCAGGCAAAGGAAAAGAACAATACAAGCGAATAAATATAGTATAGGTTTAACATTTTCATTGTTTGCTCATTGTGTACATTTGGATGCAATTCTGGAAATGGGCCGTGGTGTTCAGCTCAGGTTTTAAAACAATGATGTAGATTTTAGGCAGGAAGTAACCGCCATAAAAAGCCAAAACGCTGAAGAGAATCGCAAAGACGTGGGCGGCCATTGTGAACGGACCCCGGCTAATCAAGTACAGTGTAAAGAAACTAATCCAGGACATCATATACACCATCAAGCTAAAGGTGACACTCTTAGCCTCATTGTAATTAGCTGGAAGGTCTTTGCCGAGGTAGCTCAAGAAGAAACACAGCATGCTAAGTATTGAGACATATGCAACCTCCACTATTGAGCCAATAGATAAGGTATTGCTACACTCAAGGACTATGCTATGGTAGTAAAATGCTAAATCTTTGGATGGCTTTGGTGGGTCTACGGCAACTCGCAAAATAGAAATGACAAGGATTCCAGAAGATACAATAAAAATAGTCCACTCTGGTCCATTCTTTTTAGCCCACCTATCATAAATCGGGGGGAGTTTGGAGGCAAATTTAAAAATGCAAACCACTTGGAAGGCGCGCACGGTAATGGCGGCTAAGCACACAGTGAAACTAAATACAAACAAGGGGTGTTTTAGCAGACAGGTGAATTGAGAAGGCTGTCCAAAGTGGCACAATGAACTCAGAGCAGCTAACGTCAGCGCGGCTAGCATCACGAGACATGTCCGACCGCCGGCAGATTTAGCGACAGGCGTGGTGATACGGAGCAGGAGGATGAGGGCGGAGCTGACGGTCATGAAGAGACAACAGGCCATGAAGAAGAGTAGGGCGATGGTCAAGGGGTCGTCCCAGGTCAACAGTAAAACAGTCCGGTCCAAGCAATGCACACTTTTCTCAGGGGCCCATTCCACAGCGAGACATGGCTGGCACTGAGTTGGATCTGAGAAGAAAGATTAGAAGGAAGAAAAAGATTTTAAGTAAATGATTTGTAGCCTACTAATCGGTGTACTTTGGCATAGATATTTAGTCCCATTGCCTCTTTGTTATGGCACAAGAGTTACCAGATTTATTGAAGAAGTGGGCGGCAGGACAGGCCTGGCAGTCGAAACAGCAGGTGTGTTGGCCAGTTAAGAGCTTCCTATATCCAGTGGGGCAGGGGGGAGAGCAGATCGATGACGGCACCTGAATAGAGCCAGAATCACTAATCATCAGCGTAAATTCTTGAAGTTGATGCCCTTGCATATCTTTAAAATGTTTGCCTCGGTCTACCTCTAATAGCAGTGAAGAAATAAAGCCTTTGCGAACTCATTGTTTAGCTCACAGGTTAATGTATGGATTATTGTGCCCATAGAGAATCTGTCCTGCATTTGACCATCCTTCAATGCTGCTGGGGCAATATAGATTACTTTAGATTATATGGATATGGGGTTTATATGGTGCATGCTTTGGGTTGATGGGGGAAACCAGCTTGCCCAGAGGAAACCCACTCTGACATGGGGAAATCTTCTTAATAGTGCTAGTCACGCAGTCACCATGCCAGCACTGGTGTGACATTTTCTTGCAAAACCAAATTTTATGCTCTGGATTGCCTGAAAGTCATACTTGAATGTATCATTTTTGGGCTAGAGATGACAAGGAGATGTATATTAGTTTATTTCCCTAACAATTTAAACAACTTTAGAAAACCTCAAACCTTTGTTGCCTTGTCATCCGCTCCTGTTTTGTGCCACTCGATGAGATGATCATTTATTATCAGCGAGACCGGGTCTGGACTGAAGGACCCCACCAACCTCAGTGACCACTCAGAGCCCCTCCAGATCCAAGTCACTATGTCATATCCTGTGGGCGGGTCTCCATTCTGATCAAAGTAAACTGAAGTGTTGTCCACGGAGAACTGCACCATCTTCAACCAGGACAGAAGCTGTGGGCCAGAAAAACATATCCTTTTTACTCCAGTTTTATACTTGACAAACTTCTCTCTGGCATCAATTGACAAAAAAGCTCATTTCAAATAAACATCTGAGTTTACCCATACTAACATTGAAATGTACGCAAGACATGTGATTCCTTATCAAAGTGCACTTTAGTAAGATGTATTTTCCTCAAAAAGATAAACGATAAAAACAATTTAGATCAATCAATAAAATTCAAATAAAAATCTTCTTACCTCCCATGGCTGCACAGTCCTGTTGCTGCAGCTCCTTGAATCACAGTCTAGTAGTTTATGAAGGGCGTGGGCCACTGCGTACACAGCTTTGTGCACGTTAAAGGAGGAGGTCAAGTCGTATGCCTCCAGTGAATAATTATTTTTGGCCAGATTATACAAACCAGTGCTTTGCAGACAGATATTTCCCAAACTCTCACCATCTTCACTCCCATCATATTGCATGGACTTCTCAAAATCTCTCCTCTCAAACTCTGCAAATCCTTGTACGTTTGCACTTTTCACTGATATCCCTATCACCGTCCCAATCGTGTGGACTCCTGGTATGCTCGAAATTAGCGTCGCCACCGACCAATCTTCTGTTCCTATCCACACTTTGTTGGTAACATTTTTCTCGATAATGTACGGCACAAACCCGCTAAATTTAGACTTGCTAGAAAATGCCACTATTGTGTTAACTTTAGTCATAAGAATACCATCCACCATGTTTCTCATTTTTGTCGCAGTTTTGTCCGAAGCAGATGGAATGACGCCTTGATAAGCTATGCAGATGCCAAAGTAAGGAGCTTGTTTGGCTAAACTTTGCATGCCCTGTAGGCCGTAGTCGTTGTCGCTGCCCAGAAGAGCGATCCACGTCCAGTTGTAGTGGACCAGAAGATGAATCATGGCTGTCACCTGGTTCTTGTCGCTCGGGATGGTCCGGAAGAAGGACGGGTACAGGTTCTTGTTGCTGAGTAATTCGTTTGAAGCTTCGTAAGAGATCTGAAATGAATGGAGGTAAAGCCAACTTTTCTCTTGGAATAATTAAAAATGCACAAGGTAAAACCCAAATGTGTTGATATTAATCTTAAAATAAATGGAAATATGACTGATGACACTTTAGCTGGACACTGCAGATGGAATTTAGCTATTTAGCTCCATTCTGGTGCGGAACATCTTTGTTTTTTATGAGCTTAATGTCTCTGTACATTGTCCCTTCAAATAAAGACTAAGCTAAACTAAGCTATAGCAATACATTTGAATGAATACACTCAAACTTTATAGCCTCAGAAAGTGGCACAGAACTTTCAAACTATTTCCCTAATTCAATCAAACTTCACCCTTCTAACAAGTGAAAGCAAGGTTGGAAAGCTTATCTCCACTGAACTGTAGTAAATCAAAGGACATTTATGGACTTGATACCACATTTTAAAAAAGAAATCTCTGCGGCCCATTAAATACCATGATATACAAATCTTTTTTTTGTTTTTTGGGGGGGGGGGAATTTTTGGGCCCAAAGGCTTTATTAGACAGGAAAATGAGCGTGAAATGAGGGGTGAGAGAAAAGGGAGGACCGTCGAATTAAGGAATTAAACTCACGACACTGCGCAAGCCGCACTTGGAGCCTGGCACACGTGTGCTGAATCTATCAGTGAAGGTGTGTTCCCTGGGGCTCATTGGGTTAGGGTTAGGGTTATATATAAGGGCCATTGTCACCCCTATATTCAAATCGGGTGACAAACAAGATTTTGGCAGTTAACGCCCCATAAGCATTCTCAGTTGTCTCAAAAGTGCAAAAGGTTGGAGCAGAGCAACTTACTGAACACTTTGATTAAAATTCTCTCCTACACCCAAAGCAGTTTGTATATATGCAAAACTAGATTTAGCCTGCTGTTACTTCTTGGAAACAATCAGGGCACAAGTGGACCAGGAAAGAGTAGTGGGGGAAGTCTTCCTTGATCTACGCAAAGCCATGTAGCAAACTAAAAACTCCACTCACTCCAACACCATCATCCAGTTCTGTACTGTGAGTTTTATTCTGTTGTTTTATTCTGTTGTTTTATTTTGTTGTTTTATTCTGCTGTTTTATTCTCTTGTACAGTGTCCTTGGGTGTTCTGAAAGGGGGTTTTAAATAAAATGTATTATTATTATTATTATAAATGACTACAACCTTTCCATGCATTCTCAAAATTGGATAAGGTCTAAATTGAGTGACTGGCATCAGTGTGTTTGAGTGAACAATGTTATGTCCCTGTTAAAAGCCACATCCATGGGAGTACCCCAGGGGTCCATTCTTGCCTCCTCCTCCCCACTACCATCAGATCTATTGTAGTGTCCCCTTTGTGCCTTAGTGTCAAGTGGGACGGCAAATGTATTTTTCAGCAAGTATACTGATATGTCAGTGAATTTATCGAAGAGTTTCTAGTTCTTTTCAACTCATATTCCTCTGTGGGCTATAGGATTAAGGTCAATTCGGTTGACTGGATATTGTCCGTGCCACTGTCTGATTATTTTAATTTGACAGTATGTTCACTTTAGAACACCAGGCAATACCCCAAGGCACACTAGTGTTTCCCGGCCCACTGGTTGAAAATCAAGGTCTTCAACCTTTTGTCCCTCACCTGTGGCATGAGGTAAGACCCCAGAAGAGCGGCTGGTGTAAAGCTCTTAGTGCTGCTGTCCGGTCCTATGACAGCCACAACCTCCCTGCTCCCCGTCTGGTTCACCTGTCCCCCACCTCCTCCCTGTGTGCCCCCTGGTGCGTCCTGTGGAGGGAACAGGGCTCTCTGTTGAGGCGCCAGCAGGTCCAGAGAGGCCAAGATACTCGCGGGGATGGAGCAGATGTCGTAGATCTGGTATCCGAGCGTCACACCGGGGAGCAGGGAGTTGTTGTTGATCTGCTCCACAGTGAAGCGCATGGCCTGCATCAAGTGGAAGCCGTGTTTGTCCGGGGTCCCTCTGGAGTTAAGTTGGTTGAAAGGAAAAAGAAAGGTTCTTTACAGTGGGTTAACATCAGCAATGATTGAGTATGAGTAAGTCTAGAAATGTATTTTATTTAAATGGGGGGGATGCATTTTTAGCATGCTTTGCCACTAGGGTGTCTGCTGTTGTTTCAGAGCTCACAGATTCATCACAGCGTCACATTATTGTTCTTATCATCTGTGTTTGACCGCTGTCTACCAAGAAATCATTTCACATTGTGCTGACAATTAAACATTTTCAAAATTTTCAGGCCGGGACCCCCAAAATAACCATACAACCAATTCGGGACCCCCACCGTAGAATGAAATAGACGATTGTAATCATTTCAAGTTGTAAATCTTTTATCTATTAGGTGTATCAGTATATATTTTAGTAGTTTATGTTATCTGGCTAGAGTTCACTGAAAACATGTTTTCAATAAAAAAGTTATACCCCCATACTGAAAATATAAAACATTATTTTCCTGTTCAGAAATATTGGTCAATAAGCATATAAATGGCCTCTATTATTTATAATGTATATATTTACAGTACAACACAGTAGAAATGAATACAGTTAAAAAACAAACCCAATAAAGTATTGGTATTGTGTACTTACTTGTTGCATGGCTCCAGAGCTGGCTGACCATTACTGTCTTTATTGTTTTTAAAGAGAACAAACAGCCCTGCAATGATATGATCCCCACTCAGATGCATGCCCTGTCCATTAGCGACATAGTCCAGCTCTGCACCTGTGAACCGGACCAGAAACCAAACCAGAACCAGGATCCTGGTGACCTGCATGTCCTCCTCCAAGCTCTGTGTCTCCCTCTCTGTTCAAATGTATCAGGTGTTTAGTGTTGGTGTGTTTGGGATTTGCATTCTGTTTGGGTTGAGTGAAGTTTGCATTGACATTTGCAAATGTGTCGTGACCACGGCCATTAGGAAAATACACAAACCATATCATTTTGGTTAAGTAAATGTTTGAACAAGAAGTTGATTTGTTTCTCTGATTGAGAAGGACTCTTGGATAAGAGTCGAAACGTTTCTTTTTTTCTAAAACAGAGTCCAGATGACTACAACTGAATCTTTTTCTACAATGGAACACTCCTGGACGAATGAGGGATTACACTGACACAACACACAACTGTGTTCCCCAGAACTTTGGCTGAATTCAGGCATGTCCTCACCTCTGTAATTGTTCTTAACTACATTCTCAATCCAAGTACTGTCTATCTATCTCAACTGAACACTGAACATTTTTTTAAGCAACAAACAAAACCACTGTGACTATAAAACCCCCTTCCCCTCATAAAAGCTATAAGCATTATCATAATAATCATCATAATTGAAATCATAAACCTGTAGCTTGCACAAGTGTACAAAGGAAACCTCCTCAACAGTAAGGCAGTGTTTTTATTTTATTTAACATTTATTTTACCATGAAAGTCCCTTGAGATAAAATCTCTTTTTCAAGGTAGACCTGGCAAAGAGACACCTTGGCAGACAACAGGTAACTTAAGTCTAAACGTCCATCACATCATGGACCACATGGAGCCTTGGTTTGCATGTTGGTGACATTTGATATGGATTCTGCTGACGCCTGTGGAACATTTGCATAAAGTTTGATTGTTTTGACAAGATTCCCAGTTAAAACAATGTTTTAGTGATTTAATGCAAATTCTCAAAATGACTATGAAAAACACTCAAATCAAATGTTTTATTTATTATGACACCATAACATATCAACTGTGAAATGTGCTATTCACTTTTGGTTTTTAGACATACAGGCATATAATTATACTAAATGCTGAATCAAACACAGCTGGACTTACTTTGTATATCAGTAAATTAAAGTAAAATTATGTGGCAAAAACAACCAGATAAAAAAACGTTTAAAAGTTTACATGTAGCCTACTTTTTCAGTAGTGTGAATTAAGTGGAAAATACATATTTTTGCTTCTCAAAAATGCCCACAGTATTTATTTATTTATCTATTTAGTATGGTCATTTCTGCCATTAGTCTAACAGATTCATCTTGACACCCCTGACTCCCATTTACAACTGTGATTTATTTGGAATACTTTTAGTCAGACAGAAGGCTGTGTCCTCAAGTTGGCTCCAATGTGTTCTTTGGATCATTTTCTGCAAAACACGAGCACAGTTCATTACGTGGTGGCTTATCTAGGACCTATGGCGTGGCTTTTTACATTCCAGTGTCCCCACCAAATAAACCCTAGATGAGCAGCGCCCCCTTTTTTGGGACACTCTAAAATGAATACTACAAATAGGCCTACTAATATTGAGCTATTTAGACTATTTAGCCTCAACATGGCACATTACATTTGTCAAGACAAGGTCCTCCAGATTTGACCTATTGTGCATGTTTTTTTGGAGTGCTCTTCCCAGAGGGACGCACCCACACACGGTGTGACACACAGCCACATGTCTCAACTGACCTGGCCGGGAGGTTTATAGCGAATGGCTAGAGTACAAAACTCTTCTGTTTTGAAAAATAAAAGCTTTGTTTTTTATTCTAGTTCTGCAAAATTTTATTCTAGTTCTGTAAAATGTCTGTAAAATGGATAACAAAGTGCAGAAATATCACCTGCACTTTAAAGTTTGCATCCCAACTTTTTGTCATTTTTACTTTTAAACAGCTCTTTTTGTAGCATTTGTTATTACTATAAACGATACACATAATATTCAAATTTTGCATATCCTCAAAACAACATTCAGGATTTATTGAAATTTTAATACATGAAGCATTTGAATTGACTTGTGTACGAATTGTGCCCTACAAATAAATTCGCCTTGCCTATATTGCCAAACGTTTGGTACAATTACTTCAAATGTTGATAACTCTCAAGCAGAAGCAGTGAAAACAACAAAATAATTGCAACAACAACATAGGCTTACTACAACTACTGCTCGTATTTACATGCTATTGCCTCTAGTACTGCTATGATCGTGGACTTCAGGAAAGCCACAGCCCCCCAGCCCCCCCTCATCATGACAGACTCCCCCATCACCACCGTGGACTCCTTCCGCTTCCTGGCACCACCATCACCCAGACCTCAAGTGGGAGCCCTCCATCAGCTCCCTCATCAAGAAGGCCCAGCAGAGATGTACTTTTGCGGCAGCTGAGGAAAGCCAAGCTGCCAGCGCAGATGATGGTGCAGTTCTACACGCCATCATTGAGTCCATCCTCACCTCCTCCATCACCGTGTGGTACGCTGGAGCCACAGCCAGGACAAACAGAGACTACAGCGCATTGTGCGCTCTGCTGAGAAGGTGATCGGCTGCAGACTTCCATCTCTGCAGGACCTGTACGTCTCCAGGGCTCTGGGACGAGCAGGTCGGATCACAGCTGACCCTTCTCACCCTGGACATGGTCTGTTTGAACCACTCCCCTCAGGCAGGAGCTACGGTCCATCCGGACCAGAACCTCCCGCCACAAGAATAGTTTCTTTCCCTCTGCTTTGGACTCATGAACACTTCAAAACACCTGTCACTTTAACTGCAATATTCAACCACTCACTGCACTGTCACTTTCTGCACTACAACTTTAAACATAACTGTAAACTTGTGTACATAGAAATGCCTATTTTTATTTTTATTGTATAGTAATTTTAAATTGTTTCCTTAATGCATGCCCTTTTTTGATTGAATATATGTGTTTTTATTATTGCTCAGTGTTTTATGTTGCACCTTAAGGCCGAGACAAGTTCCTATGTTTTTGAATTTTGTTCATTGACAATGGCAATAAACTCTTTCTGATTCTGATTCTGATTCTGATTCTGATTCTGATTCTGATTCTGATTCTGATTCTGAAGTGCTCCGCTTGTCACATAAAATGATCAAAATTGTTTTCCTACTACAAAGGAGCATGTAACACTTTCATTTTTTAGTTCCATTTTAGATTGTCTATTTGAGGAAACTGAGAGCTAAATTGATAATTGAATTATATAGAACAATCTCAGCAGGAGGCGCTCGTGCACCTTAATGCCGATTGGAGAAACCAGAAGAACTTCATTCTACGTCACTTCCGCTACATGCTAAGGTCGGTGACAGAAAAAAGTTGTCAGCGTTTAACTTTGAGGTAAAAAACAACAACACTTTTCTTTGTTTTGCTTTAGCAATCTGCTTTATCTTCAGTGTATTGGGTTAACTACATTCAAAGGCTCGCGTTGAATTGTATTTTTGAGTAGATTTAACCCGAAAAACTAAAACTGACAGATTCTTTAGTGGGTTTTCGGTTTTAGCTAAGTCACGGGCTAACGTTAGCATCAAGGCTAACTTTAGCTTTACGGCTTTTCATTTGTAATGGGAAATCATCCTCCTGAACAAAATAAATTCATATGAAAAAAAGCTGTTTAAAATGTTATTCTTCCTTCCTCTTGACTGTGACTTTGGCCTCAGAGAGAGGGAGATGTTCTGCCCGTGTGTGTATATCATAGATCCACTTGTACTGGAAAAGCTCTGCAGGAGGAATCTATAGCCGTGTCTAGTAGTTTATGCATTACTGTTAAAGTACCAGTTATTGTCAGCATTAACCAAATTGAATAAAATAATTATGTATGTTTTGCCCTTAGTTCTACCTGTACTGAGCATTATAAACCTGCACAATTGAATGATCAATGAATCTAAATTATTACCAGTTATTCAGAATGCTAATTGCTAACAAAGTATTGCATTTTGGGAGCTACTGTGCCCAAGTCATTTCTCTTGTGAATCAAAGTGGTCCAAGTCTGAGCATAAAAATTAAACATTTTCCCAACAAAGGCAGTGTTGTGTTTCCAAAAAGGTTCCTGGTCTGACTGGAAAGTACCTGTCCCCGCAGGCGCTCGGGGCCCAAAGTGTGGCCGCAGTCCCTAGTTTCTACCGTGTTCATGAAATTGGGACTGATATTGAAAAAGGTTTGTATAGTGCAAAGACTGACGTGCGCTTTTCTCTTGTGCAGCTTCAGTTCCAGGTGGTCTTAAGATGTCGTCGGGCGCTCTATTCCCCAGCCTGGTGAGTGGCTCCAGGGGCAGCTCCAGTAAATACCTGGTGGAGTTTCGGGCTGGAAAGATGACCCTGAAGGGAAATGTGGTGACTCCGGACAAACGCAAAGGAACGGTGTACATCCAACAGTCGGACGACTCCCTCATCCACTTCTGCTGGAAGGACAGGACCACCGGCAATGTGGACGATGTGAGTTCAACAACATCTTACCCAGCTCATTAGCTGCACTCTTCAAATGCGATAATTGTAACAATTGCATTTGTGTTAAGTCATTGTGTACTTTCTTAAGAAACATTATTACTATTTCATTTCCAAACTTGATAAACAAAATTCTTTCTCACATACCTAATGGTGACGTAAGCATTTCATTCAGTCCTAACTAAATATGTAGCATAAAGAAGTATGATTGCACTCGGCAATAAAATGTTAATAAAACAATACTTAGAAAAAGTATGGCCCGACAGATATGGATTTGGGGGGGCCGATACGAGGCCGATATCTAGGGAAGTTGGAGGTGCCAATATTTTAAGTTATGTAAACGAAATTGTTTTTAGTCAGCCGATTATAAAATGTATTGGGCTCTATTTATATTTAATTGGGTTTAATTAAAACAACATTTATAGGCTGAAAGTTTGTTTGCACAACGTTCTTTTTTGATAGACTTCCAATAAACGGACACAACCATTATTATTTTACAGTAGCCAATGCGAGAACAATGTTGTGGTAGCACTTCATATGCTAAGCACTAACTAGTGAACAAAAGAAACTAGTTTGCCCTGCCAGAACAGCCACTACTGGTTGAAGGTGTACAGAAATTTTTAAGCACACGTGTCTTCCAAAGTATAGAAAAATAGTCCAGTGAAATAGTTCCAATGAATTTATTTGGCCTACCTTTGCCACAATAACACATAGAACTACATAATCAGTCACTTTCTGCATTTAATCTGTAAATTTAACTGTACATTCTTTTGTGCATAGTAAGCCTATTTTAAAAATTGTTTTCTTCATTGCATGCCCATTTGATTTCATACATGTTGTTTTTATTATTGTTCATTGTTGTTTGTTGCACCAAATCACCAAAGCAGTTCCTATGTTTGAATTTTGTTAATTGACCACGGCAATAAACCTTTTCTGATTAGACACGGTCAAAAATCATATCACCTTCAAACACCTGTTGCCAATTTCCTGCCCTCTCTATACCTGTGGTTTCCACACCCAACAGCTACTCAACAGTGCCCCATAGGGGCTGGCGGTGCATATGAAGGGCCGTCCAAACGGCTCCTACACATCAAAATGGACACGTTTACAACACTCAGCGCTCAGACAGGCCACCTGTTCACAACTCTTCCCAGATAAGAATTATTTTAATCCTGACTCCAAACGATTGTCCGTAGCGGACCAGAATCTTCTCTCTTCCCCACACTGACACTTTGATTAGAAATAAGTCCCCTGTTGTCGCTGGTGTGATCTGTGCCAAAGGTCGCTTTTATTCTTAAGTTTGTAGCTGAGTTCAGAGTATTTTAATAGTGCTGCCTCAGTCAGAGCCATGAATGGTCAGAGCAACACAAACGGGAGCGTCACCCTGGAGCTGCATTCAGCAGCAATACGGCATCTCAGACACACACTACTGCACTGAGAAATGGAGCATGCTAAATATTTGGGCATTCATCTGTCAGTAAATTGGATAAAATGGTTGTAATCTAGAGAGTCTTTAAAACAGTGTATAACAAGGCAGATATTCAAGTGCCAATATCTGCCAACCTTGTAAACATAACTGTGATTAGTAACTTCATAAAATGTAATATGATCAGAATGAGTTTATTGCCATTGTCAATGAACAAAAGGTGATGCTGGGCTCCAGACATCATTTTTTCCTCTACTGTGAACTGTACATTTTTAGGAACACAAGCAGAAGATTTAGGGGCACATGCGATAAATTGATAATAAATTTGTTCAATAAAATAGCAAATTATACATAAATGAATATGCTAAATGCTGGGGACATATTACAAAAACGCCTGAAAAAATGACCCCCGTCTAAAGCTGAAGCTGTTCCTGAACCCTCTGGAGCGCAAACAATTGGCTGGAGCCTTTGTGAAGCTGAGACTCAGTAGTTTTGGAACTCTGTTTTACTCTGATCTTAAGTAGAAACGAGGAAATCAGATTTTAAATCCTGCCTAGATTTTCTTTGTTAAATATATGAATGAGTAAAGCTGGTGTCTGGAGGTGAGGACTGATTGACTCTAGAATGAGCATCTGTTGGGTTTTGACAATTCTCTTTTAAAAGCTGAAGGTAAATTCACTAAAAGAGTTTCAGGGACTTGTAATAAAACAAAAATGTCCAGGCGGAATCCATATAAAAGTCCTATTCATTTTGGGTCATTTTTTACTTGTGGGTTTGGAGTACAATCTGACCCTGATGCTTCCCAGAATGATTGATTTGACTGGAAATTAGTGGATTACAGCTTTATTTGTTTTTTCACCTCACATTAACATACACATTTGCACATGTGCCTGAAAAAAGTACTGGTACAGATGCTAAAAATGGAGGCAAAATGCGAGCTTCGGTCTCTGTCTGGAGCCCTGTGATGTTAGTCACATGATCTACTTTGACATGCCAATCAGAGGATTGTGTGACGTCTTAATGAAGTACTGCTTTGTTTTGTGTGTTTCAGGATCTGATCATCTTCCCTGACGACTGTGAGTTTAAAAGAGTGTCTCAGTGCACCACAGGCAGAGTCTATGTGCTCAAGTTCAAGGCCGGCTCCAAGAGGCTCTTCTTCTGGATGCAGGTCAGCACAGGCACACGCATGCGCTCATGCACAGGCACGCGCACAGAGGCTTATTTATTTTGCTGACAACCAATAATTGGAAAACAATAATTAGTAAAACTCTTAATAATTTTCTTTTTCTGTCTAGGAGCCGAAGACCGACAAAGACGAGGAGTTCTGCCGTAAAGTAAACGAGTACCTGAACAACCCTCCGATCCCCGGGGCCCCAGGCAGCGGCGGAGGCAGTGGTCACGAGCTGTCGGCCCTGGGAGGAGAGGGCGGTCTGCAGAACCTGCTGGGGAACATGAGCCATAACCAGCTCATGCAGCTCATCGGACCCACCGGGCTCGGGGGGCTGGGTCAGGACCACTCGCCAAACTATGCGTCTATTTAAAGGACACATTATGACAATCATCAAATACATTCCTGGAGTTGTATTTAGATTAATTCACACTTTGGTTGATTTAATCCTGTTCAGTAAGTCCTCTCCTTCTGGGCCTCAAAAACACTCAATTTCCAGTTTTATGACATAAGTCGAGCTCAGAGATCTTAAAGTCCATAAATCCTCACCCGACTGGCTCCGAGCATCTCTGTTCATTATAACTGTGTTTACATTAGCACGCTGGGGGGGTAATTCCTTCTCCTGCCAGTAGGTGAAGTTCTAACACAATTCCTGACTGAGATGAAGTACTGTGTCCTTTTTGTAGACGCATTATTTTCTCTGAAAATTTTGATCATGTTTAAAGGACAATAACTTTACAAAGAGTGCATAATATGTGTCCTTTTAAGTAAATTGTTTACAATATTTACCTACTATAGTATAATATCATTTTAAGCTTTTCAAAATATTTCACATAAGTTTGTATTCTATTCTTTTGAGTCGGTTAAAAAACATGTGTATAATGATTAACAGCTTGCGAATGTCTACCATAAATATAATTCATTTTAAAACAATAATGTGCTATAGTTTTCGTGACCCTCTTTGTTTTGTCTGTGAAGGTCTGGGAGCTTTAGCCGGGCCAGGACTCGCTAACCTCTTGGGCAGTGGCGGAGCAGCGACCAGCAGCTCCTCCTCCAGGTCAGAGCAGGAACAACACGCTGCGGTCTTTAAAATGCCACTTTCTCGTCTGAACTGTTGTGTCTGGGGTGTTTCAGCTCTCGCAGTCAGTCGGCCGCTGCCACTTCTTCCTCCACGACGGCGCCCAGAGTCAGCTCCTCTCAGGCCACGCCCTCTGTGACCCCTGCTGCTGCTCCGGCGGCCACCACCACCGGGGGCACTACTCCCACCACACCAGGTACGAGTAAGATGCTTCGTTACATGTACGTGTAGTTGTACTAATCCCAGTAGTGTCCCTAACCATTGGTCTTTGTTGTATGCCTTAGCCTCAGCAGCGCCCCCTGTGGCCCCTGCCTCTGCGGGGAGCCCCCCTCACCAGCCCATTCAGCTCAGTGACCTCCAGAACATTTTGGCCACTATGAACGTCCCAGCGGGGGCTCAGGGATCTGCAGGTGACGCAAGCGCTTCAGATTACATTCAAAGGGACAGATTATACGCCTCTTTCTTCTTCTGTGCCTCTCTAAATGAAACCCTTATAACAGACTTCTAGCACCGCTCGGCATGGCATTCAACAAACAGTCCGTTCTGCATCCTTTACCACCTTTACCCCCTTTAGCACCTGCATGAATGTATTTGTAATTCAAACTGGGCTCTGGCATAAGCCTCTCTGTATTCTTTTACTTCTATGAAGATTATTTTGTTCTGAAGATTTTTTTGACAGGACAGTAGCATGAGATGGTAAATGAATGGTAGAGACCCTCGCCTATGGTCAAGGGTAACATTTCTGTAAATTATGTGACGCTTTGGTCGATCAACGTAAAGTATTAGAGTTGAAACTGTTAGAAGAATACAACCGCACTGAGCCTCTGCGTTTGACAAGGACAGTGCTTAATCTTTTCTATTCCAAACCAAAATCATGACACCTGTATCGAACATTATATTATAATGTATATTATATGGAATATGGTTGCATCCGTAGTGAGCACCTTTTATTCTCTTGTACATTTAACTGGACGAGGTGAAACGTCTCGTCTCCAGTCCAGGAGCTCTTCAGCGCCGACTCATGTCGACTCATTTCGCCCTTTTCTGCTCTGGACCTGATCTGGGCCGATTACGTGCACATGCTGGAAATGTACACAGGACAGTCCTACAGATTGCTCTGTGTGTCGCCCTCTAGTGGACCTGGCGAGCGTGTGCACTCCAGAGATGATGGCTCCGATCCTGTCCAACGCTGAGGTGCAGCAGAGACTGATGCCCTTCCTACCGAGCGGAGAGAGCCTGCCCCAGAGCGCCGAGCAGATCCAGAACACACTCAGCTCGCCTCAGTTCCAGCAGGTAAACCGTGTGAGAGAGAGTGTGAGAGAGAGTGTGAGAGAGAGTGTGAGAGAGAGTGTGAGAGAGAGTGTGAGAGAGAGTGTGAGAGAGAGTGTGAGAGAGAGTGTGAGAGAGAGATGTTGTAAAGAGTGTAGAGAGGTGTGTGAGAGAGAGTGTGTGTGAGAGAGAGTAGATGTGTGAGAGAGAGTGTGTGTGAGAAGAGAGTGTGATGGAGAGAGAGAGTGTGAGAGAGAGAGTGTGTGAGAGAGAGAGAGAGTGTGGTGAGAGAGAGAGGTGTGTGAGAGAGAGAGAGTGTGTGAGAGAGAGAGAGTGTGTGAGAGAGAGAGGAGGTGTGAGAGAGAGAGAGTGTGTAGAGTGTGTGAGAGTGTGTCCTCTGTCCTAACTGAGCTTGTCCTGTCCAGTCCATGAGCATGTTCTCCAGTGCCTTGGCCTCTGGGCAGTTGGGACCTCTGATGAATCAGTTTGGACTTCCCGCTGAAGCTGTGGACGCGGCCAACAAAGGAGGTGAGGACCCTCGCTGTTTGAACGGACGCTATTGGCAACAACAAATGATCTGCTAATCCTGTAGTTTTAGATTTGTACTAATGTTCTGAAATAAAGTCATGTTAAATCATAAATTGCAAATCTAATGCTTGTTAGCAATATTTTTCCTAAATAATTTTTTCCTCTATTATGCAGCAATACTTTGTTTCCTAGTCACATCGACCTCATTTTATCAGATTTAAAACCCTGACTGCTTTTACAAACATTTAGTTTTAGTTTTCTTCAAGACAGTTTAATGTATGTGCACATAGATATAAAAGTGTAAGCTCATTTTAAAAGCATTTGTAACGAGGTTTTCAGAAATCCAAAGACTAAACCATCAGTCCTGAGGTCCAGCACTGAGAGAAAACACATTTGGAATATGTTTGTTTGTTCCGTCAGATGTGGAGGCGTTTGCCAAAGCCATGCAGGACAGCAAAGGAGAGGGCAAAGACAAGAAGAACGACGACGAAGACATGGCCCTGGACTAGACCGTAAATACAGCACACTCGATTCAGTCACAGGATTCTCTCCGATCGTTTGTGGATTCTGTGAAAGTTTAAAATAATAAAAAATGCTCTCAATTCATGTTAAAATGAACCTTCTCCTTCACTGCTGCCTTAAATCATTCAGTGGCACCTTTTCTTCACCTCAGGACAAACTGTAGCAGACGTTACATTCGTTTGATCAGTCGGCCCCAGTGTTTGTCTCAGTGGAGAAATCAGGCTCACAACCTTAGCATTTTGTTTAGCCGTAAAGAAGTTGACGGTTTTTCCATGTTCTGTTCCATGTTCTCTCTTAGATCTTTGACCGGGTGTTCTTTATAGTTAGGGGATTTTTTTGGGGTGATTCATTTAATAAAATTGGTAGAATAAACTTGTAGCATTGTTTGTAATTTTTATTATGGAATGTTACGATAAAGATAAGCGAGTTGAAAGCGTTCAACAGAGAAATGCCTGGTAACTTGAATTTATACATTGAATTGGTATTTAAGACCTAATTTAAAGCGCCTTTGACAGATAACTTGTTTGTTAAATTAGTAGTTAAGTTATACTTATAATTTGAGATTTTGCCGAAAATATTAGATTTTATCCCAGTTTGGCAATTTTTTTTAAGTTCTTCCTGGTTGTAAAATCATCAAAACTCCTGTCAGCAGAAATTATTTGACAAAGGAAAATATGTGAGAACAGCGTTATTTTGTAGAATTAACGTTTCAAAGATCAGAGAAGTGTTTTGTGTGTACTTTTCTCCAGTGTGACGTCATTTAGAACGTCATTTTCAACACATTTTTCTACTTCTCAAACTGACACTTGATTGGTGTAAAATGGTGTATATTTTCGATTTGCAACAGGTTTTATTCCACCAAATAATGTAAAAACTAAGATCATACAATACACACTTTAAATGATTTAAAATATTCAACGATGTGGAGAAAAAAAAAAATACAAAACAGAAAATGTATTTTATATGAAAAAACCTTTATTATACAACATGTAGGGAGAGGGGAGTGAGGGGAATGACAGCTTATTTGAACTGTGAGTGGTTACATTACACACTTAAATTTGGCATAAAATTGTTAAAGACGTTTGAAGGTTCAGATGCTTTTCACCAGAGCAACAGCAGAAATGGGACAGGAATTCAAAGTACATTCAGATAAAAAAAAAAACCTCAAAATGTAGAAATCCTAACACAGATATTGACATTATTTACACCATTTCAGGCCTTTACGTAAAGTTTGCGCTCAATTTCAGTAAAAGTGACCTAAAACCTGTTTACACACAGCCAATACAAAACAAAAAGTAAGAATATGAAAGTATTAACGACCTTTTTCTACTTTGAATCTACATTAAACTACTACCCTGCCACCACTTAAAGAATTTTTTTTTTACATTAACAAAATAAATAATACATTTACTCACAATGAAGTCAAATTTTAGGTCACTTTTAAAGAGTGAATCTTTGAGGCGTTTTGAAATGTCTTAATTATTTAAAACATTTGTATTTTTCTGTCTTGCTGCTATTGCAAAGGCTCTGCAGACTTCACAGTGCTGCGACTTTGTTTTTCCACACATCCTCCATAAAGAGAATCTCAAACATTTCACTTATATTTAACTGGAAAAGTAGATATTTTGAAACTCAAAATAATTAATGTTGACTGGGTTTTCAGCGCTAAAGTCCAGTGTAGTTCACGCATCATTTAAACAAAAACGAGGCTTTATACAAGTTGAATAATAAAAAAAAAAAAAACACATCCATATACAATCAATGAAGACGGCGTTGCATTAAACAAATCAGCTAAATTTACCATCAAAGTCGACAAATGTATTTTGCAGACACCGACACGCTTCCTTTCCTTTTTATTTACATAAATGTACATGTTTGTCTTTTTCAAAATGTAATGACTGAATAATCTCTGAGCTGTCACTGTCGTAGCACCCTGTAGCACATTTAACACAACTAGTATTTATGCAAAAACGTCTCGGAAAATATCAAATATATACTTCTTTTGCAAAAAATAATAAATATTAAAATATATAGTATTTAAATTAGCTACAGTATCTGGCCCACCCGCCACCGTGTTTGAACTGGGGGAATGTGAGATGAGTCGCTACACGCTGGGGCAGCCCTGTGTCCCCACTGCACCGCGCACGGACAGGGGTTTGGACAACAGCGCCGCCCGGTGGTTCACTGAGGCCAGCCGCGCGCAGCCGTGGAACGGAGGCAGGTTTTCAGGGAGGTGAGGGACTGCGACGCCACCTGCAGGAGAGAATAAAACAAATACATCTATTCTGTGTATGCAATGTAATAAAACTGCACCGTTTCAATGGTTATTTAACACTTTTAACACTTCTAACACGGATCTAAACAAAGAGAACTGTGGGTCCTGACCTGGTACTCCCCCGAGGTACACTGTCTCTTTAGTCCTGGAGGAGGGACTGTGTTTCGGGCCGATGCTCTGCTCTGAGTGCGAGTCCACCTGCAGGGTCACGACGTTCTTCTTCTTCGTCACTGAGACAAAACGATACAAACATGAGATCAGATATTGCACTTTTTTTTTGTTTTCCCAGCACATTTTCTTAAAGGTTTTTCTTAAAGCGGTACCAGTGAGCATGTGCCAGCGGCCGTTACACAGAGGCTCTTCGGGAGAGAAGGACGTGAACGAGTCCCCTTTACCGCTGTTCGTAGACACCCGTACCTACGGACACACCGCGCACGTTAATTATGTGTGCAAACGCAGTCGAGGGTGGTCCTTCAGTCCTACCTCTCCCTGGTGTAGCACCACAGTCAGGTAGTGGCTGGCGGATGTCCCAGCATGCAACAGGAGCCCAGAGTATGAGACCGGGCGAACCTCCAGCTCGATGTGAAAGTCCCCTCCAAGCACCAGGGACTCATCTGGAGAGAGAAAAACTAAATGACCAACAGACACCAACTATAATATGGTGCAAAAGGAAATTCAGCCATTCATCTTATACACATTCATATAAACGTCTCTCCTGGCCTTCATTCCTGTTTTATACGTTTTCATTATATTGTGTATCAATATGACAAATGTACTTTTTGGAGCTTTTAACATAGTTTCCTTACCCATAAAAAAACATGCTTGGAGTTGTCTTTTGCATCATTTACACTTGTTTATTTAATCCTGTTTATAAGGGCTTCTCCATCTGGGCCTCAGAAAACACTCTGTTTCAAATGTCCCAGATTTGTGACATGATTGAGCCCTTTGAAGTCCATAAAGCATTGCCAACTTGTTCTGATCAATTCTCCTGCCAAATCTCCTTCGTTACAACTGCGTGTTTACATTAGCATGTCTGGGGCGAGCTAGGTTTGTCTAGCTCCCCTGTGTAATTCCTTTTGCTGCCAGTAGATAGAATTCTAATTCAATTCCTCACGTGGATGATTGACATAAATGCACGTGTGCTTTTTGTAAACATTATTTTAGGCTCTACAACATGAGATCCCAAAGCAGGGGTACAAGATCGTGTTTTAAGTTACCTATAGCGATGTGGCCCCCAAGTCCGGAGAAGTAGGCCCCGGGGTGAAGCGGCGTCTGGAAACAGGGCACTGTCCCCTGGCTGTGTGTGGGAGCTCCTGCCGCAGCGTCATTCAGCTTCAGGTCTCTGACACAGCCCACGAACCCACTGGAGCCGGGAGCCTGGACACGGCACAGGGAGAAGGGGTGTTTAGGGGCGTTTGGGGACGTTCAGAGGCGTTCGGGTACGTTCACTTGTCACACAATCCCCGCATACAACACTAAACCCCACACTGGCAGAGAATTCACACAGAAACTAACCGTGTCGGAAGTGATTAACATACTTAAATTGGAGTTTCAGCGATTGCAGATCTTTTTTGTGCACCAGGATTTACAAATGATCGAAGGCAGAAGAAAACCAGAGCCTTTTCCCGGATCGACAAAGCTCCAGATTGAGGAGAGAAGTGGATTTGTGCATCTAAACAGACTGTAGTGAGTCAAGTCATATTAATTTTTATTTGGGGACTGACTTACGGTAACCATGGTCTCATAACAATTGAAAATCTTTTGAAATGGGTCTTAATTTGGCGGGAGAGAGTAGTTTGAAGAGAAACAATCTCAAATGCTTTTCCAAAACACTTTGCATAACTGGCTGCTCTGAAATGTTGATAGTAGAAAAACCAAATCACAAACTAAAGTTATTTCAATGCCTTTCGGGTGTTACGTGTGAGTGAATTAGCATCAGTAAACCTCATATGTACAGGGTTTTATAATAGAGTATTTCTCACAAACATCTCCAGGGACACCTTTGATGACATCAGACGGTAACAGTGAATCAGATATTACAGATTTAGTGGACATTTAGTGACAAAGATGAGCTCTAATCTCTTACGCTGAGTGTGGGGGGCAGTCCTCCGACGTACAGGGGCCCGGACAGCTTGCTCTTGTCTCCTGCAGGGATCCTCTTGGACTGCGCGCCGATCCCGTCCACCACCAGACTCAGCTTGTCCCCCTCGCGCTTTATGAACACCTGAGACGAGCACCAGAGCTCTACGTCAAACGCCACGAGCGCCAACAAACGCCACTCACATTCGGTTTGAGTTGAACAGCAGATTTCATGATTATTATGAGAGCGAGAAATCAAATGAGTATCAAGTATTCTTATTTCAAGGGGAGAACAATTAAGTTTTCTTGAGTAAAATCAGGAAGTGTTGACGAAGAAATACCGACTTCCAGTACTATGATTACTGCTGCTTATTACTACAACTACAAACCGCACCGATCATATTACTTATACCAGTACTACCACTACTGTTACTATTAAACCAGAAACAAAAAAAGCATTGATAGTAAAGGTATTAGGGCTACAACTAACCATTATTAGTCACTGATTATTTATTCAGTTCGTAGACTAGTCAAACCATTATTTTGTACTAAAAATTGTGGTATTGTGACTGAGGACGTTATTGCTGAAAAACCAGAAATTGTTTTACTTTTTGACATTTTAATAAAACGCCACTGTCTTTATAATGAAATGTATTTTTGTTTTAGAGTCTGTATAATCCAGATAACGATTACAATGATCAAAATAAAACTAGGATTATTTTTTTTTACAGTGGACTGGTCACGATAGTTGTATGTATTACTGGTATTCAAACACCACTAATACTGCTGTTACTACTGCGCCTAATACAACTGTGTGAACTACTTGTATTACTAAAATCAAATTTAACCTTTTTTAAATGCACACCTGAAGAAGAAAGTCCAGCGTCTTCGTGAACTATGTAATTTAACAAGTCACAGTGGTTGTCTGCATAGAATTGAAAACGATGTATATAACTACTGTTTATTAACTCTATTTGCGTGTTTTAAGGAGCAATACTCCATGTCACCAGCAGAGGCGCTACAGTTTCTCGTCCTGTTTTACCGTGTGCCACTGGTTGTCGTTGTACTTCTTGCGGCTGTGCACAGTGATCTTCTTCTTGCCTCCGTCCAACATCAGCTGCAGGTGTCCGTCCGAAACGCTCAGTGACAGTATGGTTTTACTGCGGCGCCCCCCGGCTGCGTGGAGGACCAGGCCGTCAGACGAGTTTATTCTCAGGGACAAAGAGATGTGAGGCCTGGGGAGAATGAAGCAGGGATGGACTTAAGTTAAGGAGGAGTGGGGGCCATTCATCTTGAGGCACCCAAATTGTGTCACATTCACATTTTGTTAACTTTAAACTGCAATATTGATCTAAACGGCTTCGTAATAGAAACAGGTCCATTGACTTCCTGCAGATTGTCGTTTATGTTTTTATTTCAAGTGTGACATGTGTCACTCAGAGTTTTAAATCAAATAATCACAACTAAGTACAGGGATGTGGGCGGGGATAGGGGTTAGGTGATAACAGGACTTTTCTGAGCACTGGAGGGTCAGTTTCAGGACAGTACAGGATTAACTCAAATCAAAAATAACTTAGCGTAAACTAAGGCTGAGGGAACAGTGTTGTGACAAAGTTAACATCTCATTAATATGAGGATCATATTAAAGTACCCTTTAATATGATTAAATAAGAATTGAATCCATAGAATCCGTGTATGGTTTCTACTTTAGTTTTTCGTTTTGAAACAAAATCCCAAAAAAGAGAAATGCAAACTGTTTTTCTGAATCTATTTTAGAAAAAACAAATAACTAAAACTAGAATAAAGCTGAGGACTCACAGTGAGTTGAGCGACAGTGAGTCGTATCTGAGGTAGCTGTGAGTGGATCCACTGAAGTGAGAGGCTCCGGGCTCCACCTGCGCCTGCTCCGACTGACACGAGTCTCTGGTGTTACGGCTCCGGGACCCTGAGGGCTTCCTGTTCTTACCCTGAAAGTGAAAACACACACGCAGCGTTAAAACATCTACGTTGACATCACTTGAATGTTAAATATGAAGCCTGCTTTAAATGGGGTTGATTGGTTTTGATTTCTAACCTTGGGCTTGCTGGGTTTCGGGGGCGTCGCTCTGATCTCCTGAGGCTTCTTGGCAGCGGGACACTTCATTGGGACATTGACGTTTTCTTTGGCCTTGAGCAGATTCAGCACCATCTGATTACTGGTTTCTCTGTACAAGAAAGTGAGCAAAAGTGATAAGGTAGTGGTACATAAAACATACAATCATGTAATATAACATATACAGTATATGCAGCAATTGTAATTTAAATCTCTGTGTACATTCGACTTGCTTTTATATTGACACTAACTTTAAGGCGCTGTACCTGATTTTTATTGTCTTAAAAGCATGAAAAACAGAACCAGTTCATTTTAAACTGTTTGCAGCGGTCCAAATGCATTTCTCACTTCCCTAATGCATTCTGAGCATTCCAATGATATCACCTTTTAGAGACCGGAGCAGAGTTTACGTTATGGTGAAGCTAACAAACATTTGCATGCTAACGCCACACTTCCTGAATAAAACACTCTAATATTAGTGTAATAATACTCGAGGTGGTCTCATTTTGACCCCGAGAGCTGCTTTTACAATAGACACTAAACAAAAATACACTTTTGTTTTTGCTCCCATTTTTTTATGAGCCGATATAAAACATTTTTATATACACCGCACACCTATTTTCTAGAAAAGACCCATTTCTCTCAAATATTGTTCACAATACTGTCAAAATGTGTTAGTGGGCACTTTTGCTGAGATAATCCTCCCCCCTCACAGGTGTGGCATTTCCAGATGCTGATCAGACAGACATATTGCACAGGTGTGCCTTAGGCTGGCCACAATAAAAGGACACTCTTAATGGGAGGGGTCTGCGGGGGTCAGAAAACCAGTCAGTATCTGGTGTGACCACCATTTGCCTCATGCAGTGCAGAGAGTGGATCAGGTTGTTGATTGTGGCCTGTGGATAAATAATATCTTTCTGTCAATAAACTCTTTCTGGTTCATTGACAATGGCAATAAACTCTTTCTGATTCTGATTCTGATTCTGGAATGTTTTTGGATATTCCCTGGAACTGGAACACGATGTCGCATACGTCAATCCAGATCTTTGAGTTTTGCTCATGAAAAATGGGAGTTGCATTTTAATTTTTGTTGAGTGTATCTGAACTGGCGCAGATTTGACACAGATTTGACTTTAGTACATGTAAAAAATGAGGTACAGCCCCTGTAATTGTCCCGGGTGTAACAGTAACGACTCTCTGCTCTGTACTTACCTTTTGACAAAGACGTTGCTGATGCAGCCGGTGAGGTTGGTCAGCCCCTGGTCGGGGGTCCCGCCCAGGTACGTGGTCCCCAGAGCAGCTGGTCCTACTGGGGTTCTGCTGATGGAGATGCCCTCCTTTATCTTCTCCAGCACATCATCCATGTAGAGGCGCATTCTGCACACACACAAGGGTCAGACTACATTCAAACCAGCTTCAAATGATTATAAAACTGCATATTATTACCATGCTTCCCTTTTATGTTGACATATTTGTGACTTTCTAATAACAAATGGCTTTGATCACATTATATGAGGGGCTATTGATTGATGGATACAGTCGGCAACACGTCATGTTAATTCAAAATCTGTTCATTCAAAGGGAAGCGCTACTTTTTCACTCTAATCCTGGTGAATTCTGAGTATTTGAAGCACAACTAATTCAAGTTGAGTCACAACCGAGTGATGTCTTCCACTGCCCAGTAAAAAGAGGTTGTGGATGTGGCGTTACCTCAGGAAAGTAAACTGATTATTCTATTGATGTTCGGATTCAGCAGATGGTGCTAGCATCGCGGTAGCATTTAGCCCGCAGCGACTATTAGCATTCTTGGATATTTATGCAAATTTGGCTGTTTTTCTGTCTGTATTTGACACAACATGACTCCTAAATTCCACATTTGCTCCTGTAGTTGTTGAACCGTTAGCGCTAAAGCCGCTCTTCTACATTAAAATGAATGGATGACTTCCCCCACAGAGGTTCAGTAGTGGGCGTTCCCTTAGATGCCGACTGCATCTACTGACTGATTATGACACGCTTAAATAGCAGTTTTTTAAATATATTTTTTAGTGTACTTTCATGTTTTTGTGTATAAGTAAACAGGGTGAATGAACAGACAGTAAAAGAGATGAAGCTCACCCGTTGATGTTGTTGTACAGGGCGACGTAGTGAGCGTTGTTGTCATTGTACGTCTTCTGAGACTTTATTTCACTGTTGCCAGCTCTGACCACCACATGCCCATCGTGTAAGAAAACCTGGCACACTCCGTCCTGTTTGGAAAATGCGTGTCACCGGTCAGTACAAAACCACAACCGAATATTTGGATACGTCAGTCTTCTTTTGAACAAGCCGAACCGTGTGAGATACAAATACTGTGACGTTTCCTTACCGAATCTCGGTGGTAGAACATGAGGCCGTCCTTCTGGTCCGTCCTGAAGCTGAAGCTGGCGTAGAAGTTGTTCCTGAGGCTCGGGACGTTGGTCAAGTCCAGGTCCAGGTAACTCTGCCCGGTGAAATGAGCCTCCCGCGCCACCTAGAGGAAGACAACACAACTGCGTCATATACCGCAGTTGTAGAGTACTTCTTTGGCAACTACAGGCACAAGTTTAACGATGTACAGCAGAATAAATACACACCAGCTACATCGGTGCCTCTCAAACGTTTCATTTTGATTTCAAGTGTTCAAATTCCATCGGCATTATGATAAAATCAGGAAAAGCAGTGAATCCAAATTGTGTATGACAGCGTAATGACAGGATGGCGTGTCGGAGTAGTACCAGGAAGTCGCTGTCGCAGCCGAAGCTCACGCCGGTGCTGGTCATTCTCTTCAGGTCGATGTGGGAGTTCAGAGCTTTGATGTTTCTGAAGCAGCCCTTCAGAGACCCCTGCTTCGGGAACATGGACTTCAGCCTGAACAAAACACAAGCATACTTAAACATTAGTGTCATTAATCACAACAAATAAGGACTAAAAATATGGATATAAATAACTACAGATTAAAATAAATAACTATAAATACTGATATAAATAACTAGATATTGATATAAATAACAAAATATTGATATAATATATATTTTTTAAATAAATAACTATAGATATTAAAATAAATAACTATAAATATTGATATAAATAAAATATTGATATAAATAACTATAGATATTGATATAAATAACAATCAATATTGATATAAATAACAAAAATATTGCTATAAATAACTATATATATTATTATAAATAATATAAATACTGACATAAATAACTATAGATATATATTGGTATAAATAACTATAAATATTGATATAAATAACTTTAGAATTAATAAGTATAAATATGGAGAATGTAACGGCCACATAATAGATCCTATTCAGCCATGTCGGAATTAAACAGCAAGTAACAGCAATGTATATACTCCAAACACAGTGTAGCTATTTGTAAATTACGTTTAAATCAGAAAATAATAATTCATAAAAAATATTGCTGGTCAAATGTTACACTGTGGGTATAACATGTCTATAACATGTCTATAACAGGAGTGTTTCAGGTCTAAATTAAGACGAAACCAGGTCTTAATTAGGAATACATCATTGCCACAGCAGTTTTAACTAAGAAATAACTCAAGGAAGCAAAAATGTTCATAAAATGTACTCTAAATGAAGTGAACACTAGAGCTGAAGTGTTCACGTACCACCAGAAGAAGGTGTGTGTGATTGTGTGGGTTTTTTTTTTACAATTGAATAAGTAATACATTTTGGATTACTCTACCCTCTGACCAGACTAAGCTGTTATATATATATAAACCCATATATTTCACAGTAGTTCATGTGTTTCTTACACCACGGGCATCTTGTCCTCTGGCACGCCTCCCAGGTAGTAGGAGGAGGTGAAGGACGGGATGTCTGTGAACGGCTCGTTGAACAGAGTGTTTCTGCTGTTCCTCACCACCACACGCTTTGGAGTCGTGCGCAGGATGATGATGATCTCCAGCTGAAATGACATAATGGAATTCAACAACGTCGGAAAATGCCAAGGGATTTTGCGCGCGCTGAATTTCACGTGTGACGCTTTTGACGTATGACGCGACGTACAGCTTTGGCGTCGCCGTCGCTCATCGTGAGGAAAGGGGAGTTGGGCTCTTTAGGCGAGATCTCGTTCATTTTCCCGTCAAAGTCGTAGAAGACCTTGAGGAGGCCACGCTGTACGGCCAGACACAAGAACTTGTCCTGAAAAAAGAAAAGAATAGGTTTAATGTGTCAAAAAGTCTATATTTAACCATATTCTCTTGTCTCAAACCAACTTCTTATCATCCTTTATAATGACTTCCATAAAGCTCGTCTTTGGTCTTCCTCGAGGCCTTCCAGTTTCTGACAGCTCTGACCTCCACAACTTATAATTTCCTACCTTCATATGATTCATACCACAGCAAAGCAAAGTCTTTTTTTTATCTGACCTTGAGCTAAACCATCAGCCTCTTTAGCCTCTCCACCTATTTATGGCATCTATAGCATTTGACAGGTTAGACCATCAATTTCCCCAAAACATAGTAAACCGATTGTACTACTGTTTTTTCGTGAAGTTTATAGTTTTACTGCCCGGTTGAACATGGGTAGCACAATGTTAACAAGGGACTAAACTTGTCTAATGTAGAGTTCCAATTGTCCAAGGAAGTCGAAAGTTGGACCTCGGAGACGTTTTCTCTGAGTTTCTGTGTTGCGGTTGTCAAGTCGCACAATATAAACCAGAAAAGCGCTCTAATCAGCCAAACGTAGCCGGACAGTGTTATTACATCTGTCAATTAAGGTTTAAAAGTGAATTTCTGCTTTTGCTGTCATTAGCTCCGTGTCGACGTTAGCAGCATTAGCACAACAGAGCATTTTCCCTTAACAAACTCACTGTTTTCTTCATTCACTCATACTCTCAAAGCGCTAACGTTGCTCTGTACCTGGCTGAGGAGCAGGAGGAGGATGCCGTGGTGCGAGACCAGTTTGACCTCCTGTTCAAAGCGCAGCATCTGAGCCACGTCATCAGAGAAGGCCACCTGAGCGAAGCCCGTGCCGTCGAAGTACGCTGCATCGTTCACCCAGGCCTGAGTCAGCAGAGGCTTCAACCTGCAAAGTATACAATTTGGTCACGTTTACATATTGAAAAATGTATATCGATTGAAAATATGCGAGCCACAGATTTACTCTTAAAACACTTAAAATTCTTAATTCCATGAACTGTCATGATCCTTCCCTGATGATCCTTCCCTGCTGATCGCCCTCCTCCCCCTGTTTTCTCCTTATTTGTCAGTTCCTGGGTGGATCCTTCATTTCCTCAGCCCTCCCTGCTGAGCTCCACACCTGCAACCCATCTCCAATCACCACCTACTACTTCTCAAGCAAGCTGACCAGTCTCCAGCGCCAGATCGTTCCGTCACGTTGTGTGGTGCATGTTCGCTCAGGCAACTTTTTCCATTTTGCTATTTTGTCATTCTTGATACTTACCTGCATTTGTTTTCCCGTTTGCTCCAGCGCCTCTCACGCGACAAGCTCACGTTCCTGTCTACCCCGGCCCACCTATCAGCCTGCTGCCACCTACTCCTCTGCTGTGCCGTTGGATCCACTCAGCCCCCCCTCCCGGAACCAACTCCCCGTTCCAAGACTATTTTGTTTTCTGTCTAATTAAACTTTGATTGTGCCTTTTTGGGTCCTCCCGTCTTGTTCCTAACATGGACCACTACTTTGTACTTCTACTTGACACTGAGCACTAACAAACAAATGCCTGTGAAAGTAATTTAATCATGGAAAAGAGCATGTTGAGACTTAGAGAAAAAAGAGAGCACATCCTGGTTTTTAAGAGCTTATTATAGAAATATAGAAAGTTGAGAATGAGCATTTAGCCTGTTCTCCCCCAAAATACTTGTTTTTAAAAGATATTTTGGTGCAAACAACATCATACCGTGGTCAAAGGTTTCCCTAGCCTAACATGAATCCTTTGTGAGTTGCGTTTGCGAGCACTGACCTGCCACAGGGTTTGTCCTCGGTCGTGTTGAGGTTGAAAGTCTTCTCAAAGTTGTACAGACTCAGCACCTCCTCGTTCAGAGTGTCCAGTTCGATGCAGCCTTTGAAGTTCGGCAGAGCCAGTTGTTGAGGAGGCTAGAGGGGGTTACACGACACGGAATCAATAACAACAACGAAAGAATAGTGATGTATAGACTAGTATTTTGTCTAATGGTTTCTGATTACTTGAAGTTGTTTAAAGAATGATTTGCGCTCAGACTAAGACCACATTAAGCACTACACCGGGCCGTAAGCCGATCTAAACACGACTAGACCTCGAAGTACAGAGCTGTGTGGCGTTTGCTAAGTGATTTTCTTCCACTCTTACCTTGAAGGAGCTGGGGTAGCCTCCCACGTAGAACACGGTGTCGTCGGTGAGCAGGCTGAGCAGTCCCTGGTCTCCTCCGGCCTCCACGTAGGCCTTGGTCACCCTGTGTTCCCCCTCTGTGGCCTCAGACGACATGGACATCTGACCGTACTGCAAGATCCTACACCACAAACACGAGACTTTTCATCAGGTGACAGTCATAGTGTTTATGCTTCTTCCAGGCCTTTTTAGAAAATGTTTTGAACGCAAATGCACTGCTGTTTCATGTACTGTTCAACACACCAAACTTACATAGAGGTTTTTTGGATGCTTTACAAGAAACACAATTAAAGCACAACAAATGTGTAAGAATTAAGGAAAGTAATGTCAATGTCATTACTTTACATTCATTTCTCACATTGCTCAGAATGCTTGTGTCATGGAGACCACGTGGAGGGCCAAAGCATGCTGGTCAAAACTGAACTGTGTGTGTTTTTGATGAGACAATTAGGCCTGAACAATTTTGGAAAAATACTGAATTGAGGTTTTTCTGACAAGCACTATTTATGTTTTGAGGATTCTGTCCAAAAGTGTAAATATGTGAGAAAAGACTGAATTCTGATGCAAGAATCCTGTGCATTTCTGGACGTTATATGTGCAAATGTGTTTTTAAAGCTCTAAACTACAGACTTAGCTTTTTTGTTTCCCTGTACTAAGACAAGGTGATTTGTTTTTTGCAAAGGAGATAATTATATTAGCTAAATAATTGCAGTGATTTGTGACCATTCCAACTGTTACATTATACAACTTGCTATTAAAATATAGCTTTTAGCCGATTACTGGATCCGTTCGTACCTCTCCAGCTCCACTCTGTTGAAGTTTCCATCGGCCTGGACGTCTTCCTTCATCAGAGCCTCGGCCGTGTCTCCTCCGATGTTAAAGTACCAGCGCAGCCTCCTCCCCACCAGAGCCATGCCCAGGAACTCCTTCGACGCCTGACACAGACATAGCGCACTCAGAAACAATTTACTGCTATCAAGAGACGACCCAGGAGTGCAGTACTCACGTCCTTGTTGCCGAGGTAGAAGACAAACTGCTGGGTGAGCTGCTCGTCCTGGCGCCTCTTGCGGGAGGCGGTCTCAGGCAGAGTGATGTAGAACTTGAGGTTGGTGTAGGCTGCCAGGTCGGCCAGTTTGGACGGGTTTCGGACCTGGACCCCAGCAGTGCCGTTGAACTTCACCGGGACGCTCACCTACATGGAAAACAAAGAGGCAAATGACTTCTGATATTTGTGCTATAGCGAGGAGACACATGAATGTACATTAGACAAGCTCAGGGTTTCGAAAATGGTGAAAAGCACTCAAAATGGCACCTATAAATAAAAATAAGAAACCAATGAATAGAATAAAAAGTGTGTAGAGCCAGTTGATAACATGTATGTTTAAAATTAAGACAGAGAACTGGTCAGAATTTGGCTTGTTCGCATAAAACCAAACATTTAAACCTATTTTCAGACAGCGCAAATGAGGTAGAAAGTGCAGTAAATCACGAGGTTAATAGTAGTAGTACTTTTCAGGCTCTCCGTGGGTTTCAGAGTGATGAATAAGTGGCACAGTTGTCGTAGCGATTGGCAATTCGAATTCAAAGATTCCCTACAGTGTTGAATGGTCAATAGTCCTCTAGAATAGACCGTATGCTCCAGAGGGACGGCCTGCTGTGATTGGCCCTTTCGAAAGTAATGAAGTTTAGGAAAAGGGTTAAGATTATGGTTTGATTAAGTTAACAAATTATTAATAATAATAATAATAATAATAATAATAATAATGATAATGATAATGATAATGATGATGATGAAACAGTTTAGCCATCTTTAAAGCAACAAAAGCAACCAGCACAGACCCTCAAAAAGTTGTCTATTAACAAGACGCTGAAACCCATATACATGAAATAGCGGTCTAATACAGTTTTCGTTGGGAGTCTCCTGGGCCCCTGTACCTTGCTGGCGGCGTTGCGAGCCTGCTGGATGAGCTCTCGGATGCGGTTGATGCTCTCGGAGATGTTTGGCATTTGAGCGGTGTGGTTCTGCAGCTTGTCCAGCTTCTTCAGGAGCAGAGGAACCGTGTCTCCCAACATGTTCACTTCAGACCAAAGGGAAATAAACACATTCAGCCAACTTTATTCGCCACAAACGGTAAACGATGCATTACACTGCGGCTGCAACAATGGCTTGACCAATTGTGACCGGTCGACAATAGAAAATTATTGTAGTTGTGTTTTGATAGTAAAAGTAATTGTTATCTGGACTATACGGACTCTAAAACACATACGAAAATACAGTGGCATTATTAAATCAAAATCGATAATGCAATATTCTCATTCTAGAGGCCTTCAATCATCATATTTCAATCTTTATTTGTTAAAAATGTATTTCAAAAGCCTAAATATACAATAGACCTAATTGTTTGACTAGTCGACAAAAAAAACAAAAACCTTCTTCTTTATGTTATCGATGAAACATAATATTGAATTAAAAAGTCTGTCTGGCAGATTCTCCTGTTATTCTCCTCCTTAGTTTGGCAGGATGGCACCTGTGGTAAATATTTATCATAGTTTTACTTCCGATAAGTTGCCGTTAGTGAAGAGAGTTTGAAAAATATGAGTCACAGAGACAATTTACACTCAACCGACACACTTTTAAACAATCATTCACCAAAATAAAGGTGCCATATTGTATTATTGTTTGCCGAATCATAACTATTGTGTAATTAAATGGATCTTGGCTCTTGTTTTCAGTCTGGTTGCATGGTAACAGTTGTGAAATGACCTCTGTCTATGTCACACATTTGCTGCTCATGTCCAACCAGGAAGTACAATGAGAAAATGTACAAATAATGGTCAAATTGGGGACAAATAGGCAAAATGTAGTCAAATCTGGAATATAATTGTGTTCTCTAGGTTTGAATGAAATGTGTAGTCTAATCTGTCACATGGACTTTAACACTGTAAGCCTAATAAGCAAATACACAGAGACAAGTCAGATTCAAGTCATTTCGTTCTGTTTTTACCATTAGGTCCCATAATACCCATCACCAGTCACATATTGAATTAAACATTCAAAAAAACGTAGTCTCACCAGTCTTGTTGGCCTCTATCAGGGCGTTGTTGATGTCCGTGTTGGTGGCGTTGGCGTCTCCGTACGAGGCCTGCCACTTGTCCAGCTGCTCTTTGATTGGTCGAAGGGCGTTGTTGACGTTTGTGGCCGTGGTGTTTGCCTTGTCCGCCATGTCTTTAGCCTTCTGGATCTCCTTACTCACGTCTGGTAAGCAGAAATGTCAAGTGTTATATTTTAAGACGTTTTACAAATGCAGCTTATACTTTTACTACCTTAATGTGACAGCTTAAACTACTACCACTACTACTACTACTACTACTACTACTACTACTACTACTACTACTACTACTACTACTACTGACATTACAGGTACTACTGCCACGGCCATTTATCAAACAAATACAAATACTCATATGTCATCTTATTTTCCCACTATGTGCGTGTACGTTAATGCAGTGGCGAGAGAGGTACTACATTTTGTTACTCAAGTAAAAGTACAGATAAAATAAAAGTAAAAGTGTTTCAAGCTGATTTTGAGAACTGTGAATGTGTTAAATGCAGTGATTTTCTCAGGAATTTTATGTATTTTGTTTGTTTTTCTCACAACTCAAAAACTGTACACAGGATGCTGCAAAAGTACTTCTACTTTTCAGTGCAGTTCAACAATGTAAGGAGTAGATATTAGATCCTGGCTCCAAAAGTTAAAACGACCCAAAAGATACCTACACATATTACAGTACAGTACTTTATTACTTTCCTCCAAACCTGTACTGTACATTTGTAGTAGTTTCCAAACACTAAAATGATGAACGTGTTCCGTACTTGTGGTGAAGTTGAGATTGTTCAAAATCTTCTCCAGTTCCATGGTCACATTTTTGTGCTTGTCTTTGGCATCGTCCAGCCTCTGCTTCGCCTCCTCCAGCTGTGGGTTCAACTCTGACCAAAACCCAACAAAAACAATCACTCGTGAATAGAGGAAACGCATAAATGACTTTAATGTAATGTGGTGGTTCCCGGTGGCAAATTGTAATGGAAATATCAAAGTCTGTGTGAGTATTTTACCGTTGTTGAGTTCGTTGTCAAGTTTCTCCACCTCGTCCTTGAGCTCCATGCTGTGATTCTTCAGAGAGACTGCGATCTGACCCAAGTCCTGATTCTTCACATTCTGACAAAACAGAAAGCAAATCGTATACTCAGTGGTTGAAAGAATACTGAAAATAATTAAGTATAAAAGCACAGTTACATGGCTAAAATGTCAGTTAAAATCAGTTAAAAGTACATGTCAAATTTGTACTTAAAGCTGAGGTACCTGATTTCTTTGGGGGGAAATTAGTACATTTTGTGTTTTCCCCCCAAAGAGTATACCGTAAAAGCAGGACTGTGTGACACAAACAAGACCGCTGCACACTGTCTGCATTTAATAATAAAGTACGGTATTTCATTCTCTGCAGTGCTCTGATTGGCTGCACTTTGGGTGGTCCACCTCATGTCCGAAAAAAGCTCTTCTAAAACTGTGCACATAAAATGAATGCGTGTGGATATTAACGACGTGCAAAAGAATTTGTGAGAGCTGGGAACGAGTTAGACAGATTTAAATACGTAAACAAAATCAGGTACCACAGCTTAAAGTAAAAGTACTAGTCTAAAACTGCAGAGTCTCAGCTTCACAAAGGCTCCAGCCAATAGTTTGTGCTCCAGAGGGTTCAGGAACAGCTTCAGTTTTAATTGGGGGTCATTAGTTACTGTTCTGGATGGATTCAGAAAAATTAAAACATTTTCAGCGGCTCCTTTAGACATAGGTTTGTTCCTCCAAAGGGAAAATTCAACTTGTTTGAAAGTGAATAAATAAGAATACAAAAATCAAGCAAAACCACATCATAAAAAGGAAATAAAAGCAAAAAGCAACAATGCAGTGATAAAGCAAACCTCTAGTGCATTAGTGGCAGCCTTGTCGGCCATATTGGCTGCCTCCTCCGCCTCTTTGATGCTTTTGATGATCTTATTATAAGATTGAGTCACATCTACAAAACCGTCCTTCTTTGTGTCTTCAACCAGACTGCACAAACACAATAGAAATGACAATTCAGACTTTCAGTTAACAAATCCCTTCCAGTAAACTGTGAAGGACTGTTGTGCTTGGTTCTCTTACCTGGAGATGTTCATGGCGAGTTCGTTGAGCATCCGGGCGTGATTCTCCGCCTGTTCCACCAGGGGGATTTTGGATTCGGTCCAGGCAAAACTGTCCACTTTTTTAGCCAACTGAGTCCTGGCTCCATCCAGCTGGGCGGCCAGACGCTCGTACTCCTGGAGAATACCATTGGTCACCGTATTCAAACGAACACACGTAGTATTGTATGATTTGATCTAAGTATGAGACAGACCTCCTTGGAGTCCTGGAGCATCGAGAGCAGATCGTTGACTGTAGTGATGTCGTCTTCAGCCATCTGCAGCTGGTCGTTCACCTCCTTCTCTTGGGACATCAGCTCGTCTACTCTCCTCTGAGAAAACAAGTACATTTTACATATATACTGTACATATTTTTTACAGAATACTTGTAAATGTAGATTTTGATGACTCATTTGAGACAACCTCTTATGTCACATTGAGCTAGAGTAAAAATCGGGACAATCCAAACTTACCTGCTGGTCTTCGATGGCCTTCTCGTTGTTGGTGTTGATGTCCTCAGCGCGGGCCGTGTTGTTGACCGCTTCGTTCAGCGCGTCCCTCAGGTCCATCATCTGAGAGCTGAACTTGCTGAGCTTGTCTCTGATCAGCTGTGTGGCGTTCTCGTTCTCCAGCTGTCTGTTTGCCAGCTCTTCATACACACGCTCCAGCACTGAGGAGAGAGAATGTTTAGTCCTGGTTCAGATGTCCTGGTATAGTTGGACAGTACATGTTTCGGTATGTAGTTGCTTGGACTTGATACACCATTGTTTAACTCAAGGTGTACATTTCGTAACTAGTTTTCAGAGCCACATTGCGGAGTTTGTTGAACTATGTTTGCAAATGCTCCGACATTACCAATACTATTATTATTATTCAAACCAGAACTATAAATGACTACTGCCACATTCAAGAGCTTGTACTGGTAAAACTGGTAGTAATAGAGTATAATCACTCTATTACTATAGTCAGAGTCTGCCACGGATCACAGTAGATCTGGACACGTTGAAGTACATGGAAAACGCAACTTTTTTCTTCAAGTCAAGTCACAGTTGAGTAAATGGACATTGTGGACACAGCGATACCTCAGAAATGTAAACAGATTGTTCTGTTTATGTTAAATTACAGCAGGCAGCGCTAGCACGTAGACGACAAACAGTCGCTCTGCTGAAATACAGATTTATTTAATACTCAGGAAATACGAGGACTCGTTTGACATAATGACACTTGAAAAGTTCCAGGAATTCATCAGTCCAGTCCGGGTTGTAAACTTCAGAGCAACAGCACAAGGTCCAGAGCTGCAGGAAACACAGCCATGGATCCACGTCTTTTCTAATGCTGACAAAAAACGGCTTCATATAAACTTTACTGCTTCGTTACATTTTCTTACCCTTCACATTTGTATTTATTAAATGTGTTTGTCGCGCACAACACATAGTGGCTCCTTAGTCAAAGTGCTTAAATAAAACCTTTCTTTTAATATTCTTTTTTTTATAAAACTAATCCCTGAATAATGAATAATTATTAATGACAGGATAATATGGCTATTATGCTCATTAGTGTAAGCAAAACACTCTCAAAAACCCTTCGATAAACCCGTGCGCTTGACCCCAAAATCGCAACAAATACCGAGAGGTTTGATATTTTGTACTCTGAGAAATAAATATCACTACTGCCACATTGACCAGCTGGGTGAGACACATACACTACTACTAGTTAATCTGCCGCATTGGGCAGTTAAATACTGGTAAAGTAACATAAAGGAACTGAAAGTCATTGGTAAAAAAATTCAATCTAATCTCATTAAAATCCTCTAGAAACGGTTTATAAATCCAGGCCACGCAGACTTACACTTCTGGGCCTCGGTCTTCTCGCGGTCAGCAATCTTCTTCTGCCCGCTGCAGCTCTTGAACCTCATCTCTCGGAGCAGGGCCTGCACCTCGTTCAGCATCTTCTCCCTCTCCACTTCATCCTGGTCCTGCTCTGTGGAGTTCAGCGAGTGGTTCGCCATCAAGAGAATGTCTGTGAAGGAAAGGGAAAACACAACATTTACAACACCAGCGTAGCAGCAGATACAGTAGAAACAGATTCTAATAGCAATGATCTCGTTTTATGATCTATGTCCCGTTTCAACATAAAGGGATTGTTATTTGACAGTTGGTTCCTTCTGTGTGATAGCTTTTTATCTGTTCCCAAAAGTACATTCCAAAGGTATCCATCCATTGTGTCCTTCGCAGCAGTTTTATTGTAAAAAATGTGCAGTTTTCCTGTCATGTTATATTGCAATCATTCTAACTAGTATAAGCAAAATCATGCTGCTTTATGTCTCAATCAATATGCCTTATCTATGAATTAACTTGTATACATTGGTGGTAGTAGAAAAATAATACACATTTGGAATAGTTTTAGTTTAAAATAATAAAGCAAATTTCTCTGACTAAATTGTGTTTATTAAAGTTTTTTGAAAATACAATATATTCTGGCTACTCAATTGACTATAATTTTGGTCACTAATAAGTAAAGTATTCAGTTAAAATACCCTTAATGTCCATGGTCACGTTGTTGATAAAAGACAGTAAGTCCTCAGCTCTCCGATGAGTGGAGTTTGAACTGTCTCCAAGGTTACCGGCGCGCGCGCTCATCGCTGACGCCTGCCAGCACAACATTTTAGATTAAAGCAGTGCAACTCATCATGTTCAAGGCGTAAAAGTGCACGTGGAGTGGTTCACAAATGCACCTTATCCTGAAGCTCATCAATGTCAGAGTTGATATTGTCGACCTCGGCCTCCAGCATGTCTGCTCGGGCTCTGCTCGTGTCCAGAGTGCTGTTGTAGTTTTCGATGGAGCGCTGGAAATAAAGGGTGCTCAGTTTCTAAAAGAGTTTTGCACACCTTTGTAATGGTATTTCACGTTTGATTTCTTTTAAAATGTCATATGTGTATGATAAACGCCATTTGCAGCCCAGTCTTTGTCCCTTTTGAAAGCTCAGATCAGCGCCTGCGCCCTCTGCGGGTAACAGCGAAAGGGCAATTTTATCAACGTAAAATTAAAAATACATTAAAGGAGACATATTATGATTTGCTGTCTTTAAGAAATAACATTTTCCTAATATAGTACATTTAAAGTTCAACTGTAAAGCCTAAGATTCACTTGTAGCACATGATCTGGTGCACTTACAGAGATGTCCTCCATGGTCTTGTTGAGGTTGTCCAGTTGGGCCCAGGCGATGGAGCTGGCGTTCAGCTTCCTGAGCTGACCGGCCACGAAGGTGAAGTTCTCATTCATCTTGTCCAAATCCTCCAGTAACACGACCACGCAGCTGTCACAGGCTGCGCAGAGAAGAGAATGTTACTGTTACTGTGGAGGACTTACAGTAGTGTTTTATTGGCTCCATGTTTCTGAATGGTGATTAGGTCAAAATCTAAGATGGAGGGATGAGAACAGCTTTATTGGATATGAGACAGCATTTTAAGGCATTTTGTGGTTGTTTTTATGCAGGACTCTATAAACAAGTGATTGTTAAATAAAAAAGTTAAATTGCAAAACCAGTGTCACATTTCACATTATGATATAGAACATTTTCTTTCCTCTGAGCTTCTAGAGAATATAATAATGTATATATATTATTTGTTTTATTTTAATATACCCAATAATTGTGTCAATATTAGCCAAAAACCAAAGCAGATGTATTTTGATTTTCCAGAAAATTCTGTCATGAAAATGGCTGATATTGTAATACATTTGAAGTACATAATTTGAGGAAAATTATAAAATCTGCCAGAACATGTCTGACCAAAAACATTAGCCATAGTTTTCTCTGGAATCTAAACAATCGGTATCGGCATGGGCCGCGAACCAACCGTGTGGTCGCGCTCTTACGTTCACAGTGCATGGAGTGGTGATGGTCCACGGGCACGCTGTACTTTTGGATGCAGCTGTCACACTGTTTGCCCGTCATCCCGTCAGGACAGCGACACTCCCCGCTCCTGGGGTCACAGCGCCCCCCCCTGCAGTTACACTCTGGACAGGAACACAACAAGATGAGGATGAGGAAGGTTCAACCGTAGCCTTTTCTTCATAGTGAACATAAGATTTACTCAAGCAGCAAAACCATCAGCCTCATCACCCTATCCTCCTCTTCACCACCAGTGTCTCAACCCCCGTGAAACATCTCTTCATCTCTTGACATTGTCTCTTTATTAGACTACGTGTGAACTCACTCTTGCATCCGTCGGGTCCGTAGTCCCAGTGTCCCGGAGCACACTGTTTGCAGTTGGGTCCGTTGACTCCGGGCTGACAGGAGCATGCCCCGGTTTGAGGGTCACAGGGCTGGAACAGAGCAGCCGACGCCTCACAGTCACAGGCACGGCAGCCCAAGCACGAGTCAAAACCGAACATACCATTCTGGAAGAGAGTGAAACTTAAGAGGTGAAAATGATAGGTGGGACTCAACACCTCTGATTGTGCAGTGTACAGGGGCAAAGAACTGCCATTATGCTCACTATCAGCCACAACGATTCAACCGCACAGCGTGGGTTTAGGAATAAGTCGTACAAAATTGAACAGTGTTTCGGTTAAACAAAATTTAGATAATACCTAATGTTTTTTGTAAGCATTTTGGACCGTTCATTTGTTCAGCCCACCAGTCAAAAGAGGGGACAACACATCAAACTCATTTAAATGATCCATCTCTGGTCTCTTACCTCACAGCGATCACAGAGACGACCGGTGACTCCTGGTTTGCAGCGACACTGTCCACTGTGAGGGTCACATGACTCCGTGCCACAGGGAGAACAGTTGCATTCTGGGTAAATACATATATTTGGTTAAAATCATGGTCACATAACACATGCAGTTGTGGCTTTAGTTTCCCGTTAACTCTGTGCTCACTGGTGCAGTTCTTGGCGTGGATGGCGTCTCCATAGTAACCCTGGGCACAGAGCTCACAGTGGGGGCCGGCGCTGTGGTGCATGCAGCTCAGGCACTCCCCGGTCAGAGGGTGGCAGTCGGTGAACAGCATGTTACTGTCCGTGTTCCCGTTGCACTGGCACAGCTCGCACCTGCTGCCGATCACCATGGGGTTGCCGTAGTAACCGGGGGCACACCTAGCGACGAGGAGACGGCAAACGTGAAGGGGTTAAACCGTTCGAATGGTACGTAAAGTAGTGGTAGTAGTTAGTAGTTGAAGGAATACAATGCAAAAGTCAGTAATGGCAGAAGTACACAGTTTTGTTACACAAGTAAAAATACAGATACAGAAATATATTAATACTCAAGTAAAAGTAAATTATGAGATTTTGAGAACTATGAAAATGTCAAAAGTCTGGATAAAATGTTTTGCTGATTTTTGTTCAACGGAAACAACTGAATTCATTTCCTTTTCTTGCCGTTTTCATTTGTATATTTTTGTCTGCTCAAAGTTAGCATGTCAACGTGCTAAAAATAACCCCTAAACACTCAAGAAAAGTACTTAGAAAAGTAAGTTAAAGTACAGATACCTGCTCTAAAATACAGAGAAGTCAAAGTAAAAACATCCACTGTCAAAATGTACTAACTTAAAGTCCATATTTTAAACAAGTACAGCACATTCACTTTTTGTACTTGATAAACCCCTAGTAAACGTAATAAACTTGCTTAACCAGATTTTGTGATTACAATTACATTTTAAAATCAATGTTTAAATCCAGGAGCTGCTTACACACGAACACAACGAATAATGACTTTATAAAACGTCAAGAGTGGTCTTGTCAAAAAGGTTAAGTTTTATAATTGTTTAAACTTTAAAGCTGGTAACTTACTTTTTCCACAAAAAAGTAAATTCTAGTATTAAAACACTAGTTAATAGATAGAAGTGGAATGTAATATTGAAAATAAAATACATCAAAGTCTGATCCGAGCTGAGCTGAACACGTACCGTTCACAGTTGGGGCCTGCGTATCCGGGCATACACAGACACTGCGTCCTGTCGCTCCTCTGCACACAGCCCTCTGCAAAACTACACACAAGCACAGGGACCGTTATCCAGATGAACACTGTGAACTCGCTGGACCACAGACCTATGTACTGACTTGTTTGAGGGCACGCTGAGTGGACAGGGGCAGCTGGAGCAGGACACGGCCTGACCGTCCAGTGTGTTGTTGCCCATGAAGCCCCCCGGACACTTCTCACAGTGGTGTCCCGCCGTGTTGTGACGGCAGTTCTGAGGAAAAGACATCGGTCTGTGAGAAAAGCACTAAAAAGACAACAGTACAAGCACGACAGGAGTGTTTCTCACCACGCAGACGCCAGACCCGTCCAGACACTGGTCTGAGTGTCCGTTACAGTTACAGGGCACGCATTTACCCAAGAACAGACCAATGGTGTCTCTGTAGTAACCAGGAGCACATTTCTGTGGAATGTAAGGAGAAAGAGCGCATGAATTATACTTGCAGGGGAGTTGAGATGAAATATATCCCTAATAATTGTGGTGAGTGATTTTGTGCAGCACTGCTTAGATAGTGTTTGGTGATTGAGAAATGTTTATGTTTTTCTTGAGAGAATTGTTTTTAGAGATGGTCCGATATCAGAATCAGAATCAGATGAATAATCATGATTATTCAGGTCACAATATAATTGTAAACAAAAAAAAAGAAAATAATCGAGACAATTTTAGAAGCAATTTTTACTTCAATCTTTATCCCAAAAATACAACTAAATGTAAACAACTTTTTAATCTGGCTGTTTTTGTCACATTAACTTTATTTGTTTTAATTCAGAAAGTCACAAACTTTAGGTGAAGAACAGAGTTTCTCAAACTGTGGTGAACACTTCTGCTGTTCTAATATTTACTATATTTAGTCCACATTAGTTTAAAAATGCGTGGTCCTATTTTAGATCTACTTTAGAACTGTCATAGATAGTCATGTCATAGACCTGGTTGAGATCTGGTGTTACTCGGAAGGCTAAATAATTCCTTATGTGTGAAAACCGCTGTGTCCGACAATGGACATGATAGAAAATGACAGATTTCACGGTTGTTTGGTCTTAGTAATCATGAATACGCTAAAATTACATTTCGTAACATCCTTAGGCCGATATGGATTTCTTGAGCCAATGAAATCGGACTATTGACTTACTGCTGTAGCTGATAACCGATATTTGTTAATACCAATAGTAATAAGTAATAATAAGTAAAAATCATAAATTAACTTTTCGCTTCATGTATTTACACATAGTTTTGACCTAATTGCTGTTTAAAAAGACAAATCTATTAAACTGAGGACACCGACTGGGGAACTGCCAGAAAAAATAAACTTAATAAATATATCGGTCAATATTGAGGTCTGATATTTGATACAGAAATTGGTAAAAATGTGTCAATATTGGTCAATACCGATACTGGAACCAATATATTGCCCCATGTAATATTTTGTGACGTTCTGCCCTGAGTTGATTGTGTTGGCAGCTTCTGAATCTCAGTGGGACTTCCTGGTTAAATAAATAAAATATATGTATACAGTATAAATGTGTGACAATGGGCTGTGACACTCGAGGAGCCGCTGACCTGGCAGGAGTCTCCCTGGTAGTTGGCGGGGCACATGCAGATCTCCACGTTGTTGGCGTGTCGTCCGGAGGGCCGGTTCTCCGCCCCCTCCAGCACGGCCCCTCGGATAGACACAGAGTGGGCCGACTGTGAGTGAAGGGCCCGGATCTGCAGGGACTCGAGAGAGACCAGGACCATCATCAGCTCCTCTCGGGACACCGCGTTTCCGGTCTGAGCGTGACGGAAGTTGCCCTGGAAGAACGATACTGTGAGGTTAAAGTGCTGCGACGCACAACACATAATCATTTCACTGTCACACATTTACAGTAGTATCAGTTTCCACAACTGCCCTGGGACAAAATGAAACACAGGTAAGTGTTCTAGTAGTCATACACATGTTCTTACCTCTACAATGTGCACTATTCCACTGTGTGGGTCTTCAGCTGAGGGGTACTCCCTTTCCATGAACACAAGTGTCATTTTATTCCCCTGTACAGTGATAAAAGTTCTATAGTCAGCGCACTCACAGTTAGTACATGTCATTTCCAACAGCTTACTGTATATGATCATGGGGAAAAACACAATGCATCCACATTACTTTATGCTGCCTGTATTTCTAACTGTATGATAATAAATTGTACTTTTGTAGGATTAGTTTTGTACCTTGAGGATGACATCAGGCCTGGAGGACTCTGCCGGCAGCAGAGCGTCTCCTCTCATGGTCTGAGTGTGCAGCCTGTATCTGAGATGGCCTCCATAAGACGACACCTGCCAAACACAGTAGAATAAGGAACAGTTTTAGTAAGAAAATAATAACTTTTTATATGTGGAGTGCCAAAGAGTGTCTCATTGGGTACACCCATTTCAATGCACCAGTGGACCCTGAAGGCAAGGTGCCCAGGGCAGTGACAGTGTGATTGAATTGCCAACCTTTTGGTTGGTGGACAAAGGCTCTATCAAATGAGCTACAGACAGAGTTTCCAGTATTAGATTATGTAAAGAGCTGTGGTTTCAATTCTTTTTTAGTAAACAAGACATTTAAACCCAAAAACAAGACACAAGAGAGGGAAACAAACCAGCTAGACAAAGTCTAAAGCACATATTTGTCCAATTTATACCAATGTTTGATAAATATGTCCATTTTCAAATTAAATGTAAAGGTGACTTTTCCATTTTATAGCCCAGTCCTTGACAGCTGGTTCATTCTTTTGCATCAATTTCTTTGGAATATCTGTTTTCTTGCTTCCATTGCAGGAGTTTTATGAATTTAATCATTATTTAATCTAATATTTATGAATAGTCAGCCAACCCCAGAATACTCTACATAGTAATGATTGACAGCCACAATTTCTCCAACGAAAAGTACTTTTCTGTGAATAGTGTGCATTTTGGCACGGTGTTCTAAAATACAGTGATACATAAAATGTCAAATAATCATAGCACTGAAATGACTTCAGTTGTTGTAATTCTCATTCAGCCGTACATAAAGTCATTGCTCCTGTCTCCTCATTACATAGTGCAGGCAATGTATCTCACAAAGACAATCTGATGAGCTTTTTCAAACAACAACACTACCCCTTTAAGAAAGAGGACAGGAAAAGCATGACTGCATTTAATCCAGACAACATTGGCTCAGACAAGCACAAGATTGAACACGACAGAATCCCTTCCAGTCCATGTCTTCCCTCAGAGATTCAAGTCTAATCTTTGGGTTCTGAATCGTCTGGGAGGAGATGCAGGTTGTGAGCCACATTAAAGCCCTGCGTCAGGCCCTAGACCCAACACCGATGAAGATTTGTAGACTTCAAAGGTGCTTGGTTTTAGCGTGTTTCGACTGGCGAGGAAACAGAACGGGATCTCAACTGAGCAATATGGGAGATACGGAACTAAAACTGACATGTACAACGTTGGTAGCATTGTAAAGGAGAAACGAGTAGTATGGTGGTTTGAGTCAAGAGACTAAAACAGGGAATGTCATCTGTTAATCTGTAACTGTGATTATATCATTCACAATATAATCGCAAAAAACAAAACAAAATGAATACGCTTGAACATTTTTGAAGCAAACTTAGCTGATTTCAAACCAATATAAAGTCCAAAAACGTACACCTAAGTGCTCTTTTATCTGTTTATGTTGCTTTAACTTTACTTTATCATTCAGAAACTTTGATTTCATGAAGCTGGTCATTAATAATCATAAACTCATGATGTTTCGTCTCACAATAATCTTAGCGCTAAAATTAAACATCACGACAGCATATCTATATCATTGTAAATGTAAATACAACAACTTTAACTTTAATTGTAAGAATTAAAGTGACACTGCAGCACACTTTAATTCCTGCAGTGAAAGCAAGTGAAATGTTATCTTTAAACTGTACAATTTGTGGTTTCGTTGTTAGCTTCTAGACCTCGTCATGAATCATTTAGAGGCATTATTCAACATTTTAGAATTTTATTATGATTAACAAATTAAGTAATATCAAAAAGAAGGGCAATGCCTTCTATGTTTGGTTATACATAGGAAAGAATATGGAGTTGCTAGGAAGAAATACTTTTGATAAATCTCCCTCCAAACAAAACATGGCCCAGAGCAGACGCCTGCAGTCGACCTTCACTGAATAAACTCAGATTGATGCGATTGGACAGATAAATGCTGTTGTTTTAAGAGCTTCTGGTGAATGTGATGTGAACACTGTGAAGATGTCTGCTGTAGGAGACACGTATTTCTGCAGTAGTTATGCAGTAGTACATTTTGTACTGCTCTCTTCCACCTTAAAAAGATGTTTAAATGTTTTTAATCTCGACAGTTACATGAAGAATTTGAATTTCATATTTTCTGCAAAAAAGTATGTCTATTTTTGACCCAAATAAACTGAAATATAATAATAAAAACATAAAATAATAAAAGCACGATGTTATATCCTATAGCTCACGTTTGGCTTGTTTAGGTAAGTCCTTTTTCTGATCTTACCTAAGCACATTTTTCTAAGCTCATTCTAAAACTGTTTTCATTATTAATACTAGCTTGATATTCAGGTGATCAAACTGAAATGTGTCAAAGCGTGTCTTTAAACGCATTAGTTAGTTTAATTATCAGACAAACGTAAAATATCTGTAAAATAATCACAAAAGTGCAGAAATATCCCTTTGTAACCTTATTAGAAAGTATACAACCTAACCTTTTTCATTTTTAAAAATTATATCCTTTAAATAGTTTTTATTTATTTGTTAACCTTTGTTTGACCAGATTAGCACCCATTGAGACTCTTTTTCAAGGGTGACCTGGGGCAAAGTCAAAATATAACGGCACACAAATTTAAAAACATTTAGAATCTGTATCTTCAAAACAGCAGTCACGATTTGATCTAAATTCAGACATATTCCCCACCTTTATTCCCAATCTATACATATTCAAATTAGTATCTAGTTTCAATACTTTGGAGAACCCTCGTCTTTACATCTATTTAAATCATGTATTTACAGTGTACAATGTTGAGTTTACAGAGACAGTTGCAGACCCTCTAAAGCGGCACTCTGACCTTGTCTCCCAGGTAGGTCTTGGGCGCGTGCCAGTGCAGGTCCTGGTAGATATCGGGCACGTCGGTGAGATCGGCCTCCACCAGGTCCTGTCCCGGGTACACGCTCACCGGCACCTCCTGTCTGTCGGCTCCCAGCAGCACCCAGCCCTCCATGTTCATGATCTGGGACCAAACGAGGCCATTACGCATCGACACAAACACTTTTATGAACTTTGCAGAGCTGCTATTTACTGTTCTTTATTAGAGCTGTGCAATTGAGACAAGACACTGCAGGTGAATAGGCAAAATGCATTTAGATATATCAATTTGAAACTTATTTTGTAGTTTACTAACACAAATGTATTGAAAAATGTATGGCCATTTTTCCACCATCTTATGTTTTCATATATAAATAAGGCAGTTCATTGGGGGGGGGCATAAACATCAGCAAAATGTATAGAACCAGGTTAAAATGTCCTGTTTGATTCTATTGACATATTGAGATTGAGATTCCGGATATGTTATTTAGTATTGGAATAAACTAGATCTTACTGAAATTGGTGTGAAAAATATATATATCTAATTTTGCCTCATTCTTCAGAGTTAAATCAGACTCTGCAAAATGGTGAAGTTTTGGTGTGTGTGCAACTAAGGGCTAATCTTTATGTTCCCATGGAAGAAAAATGCCTTTTGAGGAAAGCCCCTTGAAGTTACAATGTCTCATAAAACTCTATGAATACAAGAGGATTAAATGAAATGATAGAAAACATATTTAGGGACAGATTGGACAGTTTTGTTTCTTCCAGGTTAAAGCTTGTTTGTATTGTCTCACCTTAATCACATTTTAATTGCGATTACAGTTAATTCTCCAATCAATTGTGAATATTGTATAATATGACAAACACTACATTGAAACTATTTGCGCGCTCACTCTGCTCCACAAAACCTACCTCGATGCGTCTCTTTTCGGAGCTGCGGCAGCGGTCAGTGGCTCCGAAGCAGAAGCAGCTGGTGCAACCTTTGGGGTTGGTGGGGTCCAAGTGGAAGGTGCCCACTCTGCACTGGTCACAGCGGGGCCCCTGGACGTTCTCCTACACGCAGGAGGACAACGGGGGACAAGCAGTTAAGGCATGTAAAGTAAACAGATTTGTGTTGCAGAGTTGTGCCAGATAGGGATGTCAAGATTATTCCCTTACTCCAGGGGTGTCCAAACTTTTTCACAGAGGGCCACAGACAACCAGACAATCAAGTGAATCATTCGAAATGTTGCATTTGACATAGTTTCGATGACACACCTTTAATAAGACTTGGAACATTAATATTAGGTTGGTGTCACATCAAAATGCTTGAATCTTTCCAATTTTTCAGTAAGAACTACTACTTTTTGTTGTTTGGACCAACTTAGAAGGAAGCTGGAGGGCATTTGGCCCCCGGGCTGTAGTTTGGACATGCTTGGCTTACTCGATAGTTGTGATTATTCAGGATTAATTCACATTAGTCAGTGTGTATATTTTTTATATATATACATATATATATATATATATATATATAATATAATATATTATGTATATTATATTATATATATACAGACATACACATACGTACATACATACATAAATATTGTAACGGTTAGGGGTTTGTCTATCTAGCTGTATATTTTGAGATTTCATTTATACAAAACCCACAAGACCTTCAAGAGTGGTCTCGTCCAAGTTCAGTTACGTCAGAACCGTGACCATGTTGGAAGCAAATATATTAGAAGTACTCAACATTTACATTTTGGCACATTTCTGATGCATATTGACTGAATACAGGAGGAGTATGTTAGCTAACCTTGCAGAGACATCGTCCAGTGAAGGAGTCGCACACTTCCTCCTCCGTTCCTGCATCGTTACAGTCACATGGTCTGCAGTTTGGGTAACTGTAGAAACCAGGGGCACAGCGATCACACTGGCGACCCACAACATTGTCCTTACACCTACAAAAGACACAAATAAGTCAATTAAAATCAACAATATCCAAACCCCTGATTCACTAAAACTCAGCAGCCGAATGGTACCTGCACTGGCCGCTGTGGTGGTCGCAACTGGCCTCGGGGGAGAGGATGCCGGCCCTGGAGCAGTTGCAGATCTCACAGCCGACCACTGGGTGGCAGCCAAACGTCTGAGGCTCACACTGGGTGCACTCGGGCTGTAGGGTGCGGGGAGGGCAGATGCAGTCCCCAGTCACAGGCTCACACAGTAATCTGGTGCCACAGTTACAGGCTGCGGAAAGAGAAAAGGAACGTACTTGTTAATGTACAGAAAACTAATAATGTGCATTTGCTACAGCTGCCATCACTAAAGAGCGTAATTATAATTTGATTATATATTATAATTATAATCATTAAAAAAAAATTATGTAAACTATAATGCTAACGGCAGCTGCGGGCGAAATCCAAAACTTTTTGGAGGCAACACCATGTCAACAACAGCCATTAATACACCTACGCCGGCTTGACCACGCCCCACCATGACGTGTTGCCTACTTTATCTCTCAGAAGAAAATACGAGCAAATACGGCATTTTACTATTTTCAGTAACAATACTTTCTCAACAGAGTACTACAAAAACCTTCATAAATAATAAAAACATGGCATTTCTCTAAAAACTCTCAGGGACCCCTGCAGTACCCTAATTCAAATAGCCCCAGTGCAGATATATTGTAAAAGCAGAATGAGTCTGCATCAAATGATAAAGCACTGTATCCTCCGCAAACCAAAAGCCAGTTGTCGTTAGCTTTAACCATGAAGGCAAAACTCTAGCTTCTGAACAGTCTGAAATGCAGTCTCAAGCTCATTGCAGAACATTTTTGTGACACTAAAATCAAGTACAGCACCTTTAAGGACCCAGAATGGACCATGGACCCCACTGAGAACCACTGGGCTACTATTTGAAAGTTTAGCAAAGCATTGACAAAACTCTACACCGGTATTTCTGCGACGACGTCATCTGTAACGCGGCATATACAGTGGCCCCCTTACGTCTGCAGTTTGGGAAGCCCCAGAAGCCGGTGGCACACATGGCGCAGTCTCGTCCGATCACGTTGGGTTTGCAGCGACACTGGCCCCCGAACATCCCGCAGGAGTCGCTCTCGGCCCCCACCTCGTGGCACGCACACGGCATGGCCCCGTTGTTGAAGAAGGCCGAGAGGGAGACGGCAGAACTCAGGCAGAACGGAGAGGCTGCGGTCGGGCTGCCGGGGAGAAATAAGATGTCACAGATGCAATATTGAGTTTTTAGGACTTTGACTGGTAAATATTTGTTTTTCTGAAGCTAAATGGATTGTCTTGTTGTAGCTAGGGATAGGATAATAAACAATAATATCGCTAATCATAATAATCGCCTTTATGCCACCAGACTATGACGAAAAAAAGCTTCTTATCCATGACGTTCTCCTCTAGATCATTGTTGTTTTCACTTCTGACAGAGCACATATCCTATAATAGTTGTTTAAACACCAAACACTTCCCCTCTCACATCTTTATAAACAAATAAACAGAACAAAATAAATTAAAAAACATAAAAGTAGACAGCAACTAAACACAAATACAAACGGCATATTTTTCAAGTGCCCAGTTAAACGTTGTTGAGTGCGTCTTTTAGAGCTTTGAACCCGCAGATTTATTGTTCTTTCATCTTTTCATTGCACACATTTTTTATTTTGCTCTTCTGGCATAGCAGGCAAATTTCAAAATTTCCAGGATAATAATCAAGAACATTTTAATCCACTTTCATAAAATCTCTGTTTGGTAAAGAGCACCTTCTTAACTATTTCCTGTCAAACACCTAATCATTATAACTTTAACAGTCATAAATGTAAATAATTATCATGATATTATCGTTTATCTGTCTTATAATCATGTTTCAAAATGTCAATATCGTCCCATGCCTCGTTGTAGCTTTATACAAAAAATAAATAAATAGTGAACTACGATACTGCACATTTTTTAACATAAGTACAACATTTATTATATTTGATACACTTACTTGACGTAGAAGCTGTTCTGTCCACAGTTGGTGATGAAGTCGTAGGATTTATCCAGCGGCTCTTCGTTCAGATAACTGGAGCTATAGGACGACTCCGGCACCACCAAAACATAATCCTGCAGGAAAACACACCAAACTGGAACAAATGTATAGATTTACGAGCAACTAGAAAACATTTTGTTTTTTTGTACCAGCCAAAGTGTTTTTCCAGCGGGGATCTGCACAGTGAGGAAGACTTCATGATCCGTGACGTCTAAAATGATCTGGTTCTCCGCCACCAGGACGTTACGACAGCCGAACGCGTGAGGGCAGTACGAGGCGTTTGTGTGACCTGCGGGATGAGAGGAAAACAGGTAACACACGTACAAAAACAAAAACATACTTATTATACACAACAGTTTTCTAAAGTATCGTTTTCGTGTGTGTGCGTACTGCAAGAAATTAGTTACTTAATCGCTATAAAAAATGTTGATTTCTGAACATTGATCTAGTGTCTTTACCCGATTTTTGTCAGTGTAGTTGTATATAGTGTCAAAAAGAGACCACTGTGTGCTGTCTGCATCTAAAACAGTTAAAGTGATGTAAAACCGTTTTATCGTCAGAGAACCAGGAAGTGCACTGTTAGCACGCTAGTTGTTGTTAGCTTTTACCGCGTAGTAAAAACAAACAAATTTAGCAATATGTTAGGACAGTTTGGACCGCTGCAAACTGTTTGAAATGAACTAATTCTAAAATCAGGTTTCTACAATCTCTTATAGATATATTAGATCATTTAATGGATTTGGATAGTTAATAGAAAATTATACTTAATCACTCACTCATTGTCAGATTAATGTCTTTAAGTCATATATAAAGTGCAGCTAAACCAATAAAAAAAGAATACAATAATATTACAAATTTAAATCACTTTAAACTTTGCTAGACATTTGTTCTTTGCAGTAAAGCTTCTGTTGTTGTCAAAAGGAATGATAAAAATAATAAATCAGATGCTTCGTGAAAGATGGCTTGCACAACACTGTTATCTCTTATCTGTCATCACAAGTACCGACCCTGCCAGATGCGTCCCCCGTTGATGTAGACCTGCAGTGGGTAGGACGGGTGCAGGGGCTGGTGGTAATGCAGGATGAACACGTATCTGCCCAATGTGTGGACCCGCGTGGAGTACACGGCAGCATTCTGGGTAAAGAGGCAATTAGCAATTAGCTTGTTGAAATTAGCTTGTTATTTGTGACTGTTGTGGTCACGCTAAACTTATATCTCAAATTATGAACGTTTAAAAAGATAAGGCAATTTTAAAATACAGTATGTCAAATTTGTGTTCATGTTTTCTCTTTTCTTTGAGGCTATATTTCCATTCGAAAACTAAACTCTTAATTTTCTTGAGTGCTTAAAACGCTGAGTCAAGTGCTGGGATTTTGTGCCTGCCTGAACACTGTTATATATCGATTGGCAGCTCTGGCACTTTGCTGAGTGTCTTTCCCCACTCTTCACCCCCAATGCAAACTTAAACACAACAAATTTCACTAAAACGTAGTGAGCAGGATTAGATTTAAGATTTGACTAAGAATGTTTCTTAATTGTTCCCAGATTGACAATTTTTCGAAGTTTCTTACTTCCTGGTTGGACATGAGCAGCAGATGTTACCTAGCAACCATACTGTAAACTCATTTAACACTCATTTAAATTGTTTGTGCGTATTTGATGGAAAGTACTTATTGATGACACAACTTTCTGTAATTTTCTTATTTGTAGTTTCTTTTTGTTTTGTTTTATAATGTATATAAACAGAACAAACAAAAAACACTGACATAAGCATCAGCTAAACATTAAATAAAATAAAAAAATCATGGCACTTCCCAATTCCCAATCCCAATTAGTCCGAAGTCTTTCAAATCTGTCCATTTCCAACTTCCTGTAATTTTCCACTTATATTTTTTTTAATTTTTCTTCCCAAATTTCCACGAATGATGTAAAACTACGATCCACATTTACCACAGGGTCGACATGGGAACCCGTGTGTTACCTGTACAGAGTCGAGCCTGATGTGGTCGGCGTTGTCTGCAATCAGAGGCGGCCTCTCACCCCCGATCTCGCTCCAGGGCTGGTCTCTCCGCGGTGTCCCGTGAGGGGAGGGCAGAGGAGGGGCGTCGGCGGGGGAGGCCAGGACGGGCTCCTGCGCGGACGAGCTCTGGCCCTCCTTCAGCACCAGAGAGTTTGAGGGAGTCTGGAACCGAGACGGGACGCATGACGTGCTGGGGAGAGAGAGTTTTCAGTTTTAACAGTTTGTATGATGAGAAAATCGAAAACTGAAGAAAAAAGGTGAATGAATATTACGTGTCAGGAGCAAACTGTCCGTGTTTGCTGATGCAGTGGACTTTGGGCTCGACAAACTCCATGGTGAACTGGTCCTTAGGCACCAGGTACACTTTGTTCTGTCGAGGAAAAACAGGAAAATAAAATTATTATTCAGCACAAAATCACGCATACAAATTGTCCTCATCAAAAATGTCCTTCTCAAAATTCCTTATTCTCTTTTGAAGTTTTAAGATTAAGAATATTGGTATATGTGGCAGTGGTGCAGGGGGTTTAAGTGTTCAACAACAACAACCTCACCACAAGACGGCAGGACTGTGAAATGGAGCGTCGACGTTTGCAGTGGTTCTCTTGGTAAATTTGGCCTTAATTTTTGCCTCAGGGTTTTAGTAAAAATCAGATATTAAGAGTTAAAATGCATGACAAAAGCCAATCAGCTATGTGCTAACTAATGTACGTAACAACGTTGTTTTCAGTCAAAAAATACTTGTAAAACTTAAAATATGGCAAAAAGTTTCATAAACAGAAAATAAATGTAGAGGTCTTAAGTAGCCTGGATCATGTCACATTGATATGAGTAGCACTCTGAATTGAGTTGTACACATGAAGGAAATTAAAAAAACGTTTAAAAAAAACGAAACAGAAAAATCTAAATTGCGTTAAATCCAGTTGAGAGAAAAGCACAGACATCCTTGAAAATAGTCTGTGTTTATGCTTAAATAGGCCGAAGTACATCCATCGGCAGATTCGGCGCCATCATGTTTGTTTTGGTTCATTTGGGTGCTTCATCTTTAGCTTCCACCCAAACCACAATGCTGCGTTGTGATTGGTCCAGTCCCGCACCACTGGTGGTTTGGGCCCCATCACAGTCGAACACAGGGAGCCTAACAATATGGATCCTCAAGTTTGTGAGAATCCAGGGTTCAAGGCCAGGTCTTATGCTCATTACAGCTGTTTAGCCCTGAGCAAGTGATCAGAACTTTGAATATTCTTTCTTTTTTTTCTCTCTTCAGAATCCGGTTGGAAAAATGCATGGAAAATTTACTTCTGGAAAAAAATCAGGAGTTTTTGTGTGAAAAATAAACATGTAGGAAATAAGAGTGCGTTGTGAGAGTGAACACAGGACAAGGGATGGAATTTAGCCCATGGCTACAACCCGGCGTGTTTACAGTGTGCATATCCTGTATGTTCATTAATATGCACTGTCCATACCAAACAAAGCTATAATAATAATCATAATAATTTGAATTACCTTTCAGTACATAGATTAAAACCAGATGTCAGAATTCTGTCTTTCTTGTAGATACATGTGAATGATTCTAGTTATAAATGTCAATGGGTGATTGTAGACGTGTCTCTCACCAGGAAGAAGCTGGCCCTCTCGGCGTTGAGCAGCAGCTCTGCGTCGGCGGGCAGCGAGTACACGGACACGCGGTTCTGCTCGTCGACGGCCACGGCTCGGCACAGGAAACTGCCCCAAACACACACACACACACACACACACATTACAGGTTTAATGTACAGGCCACAGACAGTAACAGCAGAGTGAGACGCAGCTGTGTCCACATCCCCTCAAACAACTCCAAATGTTTCAGTCAGGCTTCAGCAAACACACAGCTCACACCAGCTCATCACTCAATCTGCTACTGGAGTTTCCCTCAATAATGTTGTATAACCTCGAACAGGAGAAGGTGAAAGAATGCACTAAATATGAACGTGATGACTGTGTTGATTTATGGTTGGTAGATTATATAACTTTTTTTTAAAAGAAGAAATTAAATATGAAAAATACATGAATAAAATGATTCAAATTGAGTAAGACAAATGTGAAATAAATATATGCCAGATTTATAACAAAATGATGTGATTTCTCCAAGTGGGATCCAGCACGCTAATTTGTATTAAAAAGATCATCTGTATCAAACATAGTTGTAACATAAGAAATACATTTTATTACTGTATCGTTACACACTAATTCATTTGATTATAACAAAAAGGCCAATGTGTAAACTAATACACAGCACAAATTTGACTTATTGTTCGTATTATTATTTGTGTCAATGGCATTAAGTAGTTTCAGTATATAACTTTATATTTTCAAAAAAGATATCATCAAAGAGACATGTCTAAAATGAGTCAATGGCAATTCACAATTCACCAGCAATATCATAAATGTCTGTCTAAAAGCGATTCCACGTGGTACGTGTAGGTCCCACCTGTATTTGCAGTGCAGCAGGGTGAGGGTGCTCTGGTGGGCGCGGCCCCTGGGCTCGTTCACAGACACAGACAGAGTTTGGGGCCGTTCCTCCTCACTGGAGAACTCCACCACCAAGACAAACTCTCCCGGATCAGACAGGCGACTCCGCAGCTCAATACTAATCTGTGAGGCGTGGGATGAGACAGGAGTACTGTTACTATCATCTCAAGCCACTTTGAACGTGTCAAAAACAGTTAAAGGACACATATTATGCAGTATTTGTTCTGTTATTGGTCTACATGATCTTGAGTACTTTCATTTTGGCATCTCATGTTTTAAAACTTAAAAAACAAATGATTACTTCATTCCAGTCATGCGTTTTCCACGTCAGCAGTTGTGATTAGACTCAGAAATGCTCAGAATGAGTCTAGTGATGATTTATGGACTTAAAAACACACTCCACATATGACATCACAAAACTGGAAAACAGGATTCATCAAACTAGCGCGAATCAAGCTAAATACAACTCCAGGTATGTTTTTGATGAACAATATTATTACACGGTTGAAAGCTCAAAAAAGTCAATTTTGCATATTATGTGTCCTTTAAAGCATTCATAATTCTGCTTACTAAATTAACTGTAATCGTATATAAAAAGTAATTGCAATCATATAAACGTAATCTACTTGGAGTTTCCCCAGAGTGAACAAACGTACATCAACCCCGCTGCACACGGCCATATCGGGGTGCCGTGGGGTGACCCTCTCAGTGGGACAGGGGCGAGGAAGGTGGTTGTCATTCCTACAGCTCGCATCGTTGCCACAGATGGAGGGGAACGAGTCCAGCGACAGGTATGTGTACTGCAGACAGCTACAACCAGAGGACGACAACTGCATGTAGACTTGGTATGCGGGCAAGTTCAAAGTGAGTGATCTGTAATATGAAAATGCGTACTTTTGGTTGACATCCGGTACGGAGTCGTAGGTGCACGGCTCGGTGACTTTGATTTGGAGAATAGGAGCTTCGTAATACGCACTGGGCAGCAGCACCAGGTAGTCCTGAAAACATGGGGGAACAGAGGATATTAGCGGTCATAAAAGTCAAACAGAATGAGTAAATGTTACACGTGTTGATTCATCAAGATTCAAAAGCCCACATAGATGTATATTTAAAGGCGCTGTACCCATCTTTTAATGTAATAAAGTCAAATCTGTTTCCAGTCCATATGTATATATTGTAAAAGGAGCTCTCGGGGTCAAAATGAGACTGCTGAATGTGTTCTGCATCTGAATTTATTCTCCGTGAAGCAGGAAGTGCGCTGTTAGCATGCTAATGGTTGTAAGCGTTACCGTGATGGAAAACGCTGTGAAAAGAGCCTATAAACTCGCCGCGCTGAATAATTAGGATGCTCGGAATGCATTAGGTAAGTGAGCGATAACTCTTGGACTAGCTCTGTTTTGATGTTTTTAAGACTTTAAGTGCATTGTAAATTCAATCACAACCTTTTCTTATCTTCTCAAGAAATGATTACACCATTAAGCCAGCTATATAAATACAGACTCTCTCCTCCTACATCCTGCTTTTTCAACAGTATCTCGAAACCCAACTCCACCACAGCAGCAGAACCATCAGCCGCCTCAGCCTCTCCATCACCTCCTCTTCAACACGAGGGCTACAGTATATCAGTATTAGAATTGTAGTACACAGCCTCACCAGTAGGATGCCCTCAGCCTCGATGACCACAGTCCAGGTTCCCGGGTTCAGGACAAACGGCTCCACAAAGTTGTTCTGAGGGACGTTTACAAAGGTGGGCTCCGCGCTGGGGGCAAAGACGATCTGTTTGGACTGTTCTGAGCCTGCAACACACAAGACTACACTTACTATACAATATAACGTTAATTACACTATGGATTTATAATGTAAACAATGTGAAAATATAAGTAATGTAGGCACCCCGCATAACACTCTGTAATTGTTTTAAATGAGCATAAAAAGTGACAGATTTTCATATTACTGTGCATCATTACTTTCATTATTCAGGGTGATCAACACATTGACCACAAACGCAATGTAAGTGAATAGGAGTTTTGCAAATTGATATAGTGTCACGATGCTAAAATTACACTAAGGAAAAGCTCAACACTCAATACTAAGGCTGCAACTAATGATTCAACTAGTCGGTGATTGTTTTGATTAGTCGACCAGTAAACCATTGTTAATATTGTACATTTCATTTTTCCAAATACATTTGAACCAAATTAAGGTTGAAATGTTTCTGGATAGAGAATATTTCCAAAGTGTATTATTGATGACATTTTGATCTAATAATGCTGCTGTATTCGTTACAAAACATCTTATTGCTGATGATTATAAGAATACGGTAATGATTATTATAATAGTCGACTAGTCATGATAATTACGATCTGTTGCAGCCCTAATCAATACCCAATGAACACTTAAAATACTCACTGTACTGTAATTTTCAACACACAATAATAGACTTAAATGATCAAAGGTTAAGTTTAAGGTTATATCTGAGTATACTTTAGATCACTTTATCCAACATGGTGATTGCCAATACAAATATTTATTAGCCAGACATTCTATTAATCCACGAGGGATATTAAAGGTGCACTGTGTAACTTTTTGGTCCGCCACTTGCTTGCTTCTGTTGCTATTGATTGATTGATAATGTTAGACAGTTTGACATGACACTTTTCTCCAGGTAAACAAGCAGGTGAGTCTACTACGCCAAGTTACTGGGTCATATTTGGGGAGTTGAATGCCATACTGTGGAACATTTCAGGAAAAGCAAGGAACATCATGTGACAGACCCTCCACTAAAAACATTTTATTTCGTAATCCTGAATGAGTATAAGCAGTATGTTGGGGACGTACCTTGGCGGTTGACCTGATAGGCCGTTATTTTACCGTTGGCGGTGGTGCCCTCAGTGTTTATGTATCTGAGGATGAAGCGAGTGAGATACACGTCTGCCTCACTCACATACACCTGCAGCTTCACCGCGGGCTACGTGGACAACATTTAGGGAAGAAGAACGTAAATAAAAGAGCTTTGTCATAACTGGTACTTTCTGTGGCCCTGGAAGAAGACGCAAGGAGCACCGCCGAGAAGTTTGTTACCACCAACCATTACAAGAGTACCACAAACAGAAGGAGTAAATCACCAGGTTATTTGTTGTAAGTCCAAACAGGAGAGATAGTCAGAGTTTTTGATTTTAATTGGAACGATATATCCAGAACTGGAAAACCCATTTACACGATGGTCTTTTGACAATAAATTACTGTAATTATAAAGTCAGTTTTGGCCAAATGTGATGGCTTATTGTGTGAGACCATGGTATAATATACATGTTTTTACATTACTGTTAGCCTGGCCAGCCATGTAATACAAAAGTCAAGATGCTTTAAAATACTAAGGGTACTATAAGACTTAACGCACACATATTATGCATTATTTGTGCTGTCACTGACATTTAAAAATTGTCTTGAGCCCCTCTGCTTTGGCATCTCATGTTTCAGAACTGAAAATAATGTCTCTATTCAAAGCACACAGATACTTTATATCTGTGAGGCGTTCCCTCATCAGGAGTTGTGTCTGAACTCCATCTTCTGGCAGACAACAAACATAAGCTAAATTTCCCCTGACATGCCAATGCAGGCACACAGTTGTAATGAACATGATTTGACAACATAAATGCTCAAAGTCTGGCAATAATTTATGGACTTAAAAACAGCACAGAAGATCTTGGAGCTCTACCTATGACATCACAAATCTGTGTGAATGACGCTAAATACAGCTCCAGGTATGTTTTTGACAAGGGAACAATGTCCTTTAAAATATCTTTGCTCAGTCAGTCTGTAGTCATAGCTGCCCTCAGGCATTTTAACAGAGGTAACTTTTATACATTAGAGAGACATTTATTTAATAGTTTCATGATACTAGTTCAAAGGATAAAAACAAGTCCATAACTGTTCAGGAATGGTCCAACTTTGTCCCATGTATGTATTTTTTTCAATAAAAATGTCCCCCAAGGGGGGCTTGGGACATCTGTCTAAGGACACAGGATGCTGGGACATTTCCAAGTCCCTATGAACATTGTTTATTTTGTTTTTTCTTTCCACTGTCGTCCCTCGAGGCAACTATTGTTGTGATTTTGGGCGTTACAAAAATAAATTGAAATTGAAATAAAGATAATGTACAAAAGAGAATCTAGTTTTGATAGTAGTTTTAGTGTCGATAGGTATCTAGGTAGGCTTTTTTCTTTGCATCAATGCCTATTTATACTGTTTACTAGTAGTTTTCAGTTGACATATTTGCAAATGCGTGCTCTCCTGTAATCTTGTGGTTTTATCAGTGCACTTTGGGTACAGATACAGATTTACATCAGATAAATCTTAATATGCTTGAGAGCTTTCACCAGTGCCTTGCCCGTTTTAGTCATCTTATCGATGCACAGAACATCTTAAGTTGATCAAGAATGTTTTAGATCCTCGATTCCTTTCTCTCGTATTGTGAATGGCTTGTTGTGGCCAGGCTAACAGTGCACTCGGAGCTGCACTTACAGTGGTGGCAGTAGTAGTGCCACGCCTCCTCCAGGACGGTCACCCTGCCCCACACCGGAGCGCCCCCCCTGTTCAAGAACCTCAGCATGACTTTGAACAGGTCCGGAGAGCTGACCGAGACCTGCACCACCACCCGGGACTGCACCAGAGACAGAACACAAGGCAAAGGAAAGATAGACAGGAATCAAGTAGGATTATTGGGTTAGGAGGTAGAGAAAGGTCAGGAGAAAATCACCAAAATGCAGTTTTACAATAAGGCTGCAACAATTATTTTACTAGTCGACTAGTTATACAATTATTTCTATCAAACACTGAAGTTTTAAATTCATTATCAACCAAACAAAGGTTAAAATATGGTGACTGAAAGCAAATTTGGCCCGCAGTGTAATTATATTTGGCCCGAGAGGCTATACCAAATGACTACTAGGGCTTGGCGCGCCCGGTATTTAATACAGCGCATTCATTCATCGTTACTACTACAAATCCCATTATATATTGTATAGTAATAAGTGTTGCTTGTTCCATATTCAATGTTAAAGCAAATCTTGTTTGGGTCAATATTAAAAGTTTCATTTGTTCAATACTGGCCCGCGACCTGCGACTTTGTTCAAGTTTTACATTTTGGCCCACTGTGGATTTGAGTTTGACACCCCTGTTCTAAATAGAGAATATTTATGGATAAATTAATACAAATTAGACTTTTTATTCATTCATTACATTTGTATTTAATAATGCTTGTGTCAGGGTTATAAAACTGTATTGTATGTGTGTTTAAGCCTGAATAGTCCAGACAACTATTACGATTATTATTTATAGTCGACTAGTCACAATTAGTGGATGAATCGTTGCAGCACTATTATACAATGACATGCAGTAGTGTTACATTATTATCGTAAGTTAAAGCAAGAAATGAAGACACTTGTGCTACATTTGGCTTTTGAACGGTTTGAAAAGTCAAGTATTCCATATTTTGTAGGATAAATACATACATTTGTAGGAAAAAGAGTGCCCGAATCTCCTGCTTCAACTTGTTTGAGCAAAAAATGTTTGCATATTCGAAACGTTTTTACCACCACCATCACAGAAAAACAAATATTCCATGCACAAAACCGACATTAAAAGGGCCACAGTACATCTTTATACAAAACAGAACAATAAAGCAATCATTTTAGCACTGGGTAAATAAATCAAAAACTAGTGACAATTCCTCTTAGCAGTAAAAAGTACAACTACTACTACAGGACAGGTAAATACTGGGTTTTGCGCATACCTGAATGGGGGTCATCTGGGCGTACCCCCTCCAGCTGAAGTCCCTGAACTCCACTGGGTTGTACCCGAAGCGGACCGGTCTGCCGTCCAGCATGGTGCCCTCCTCGATCTCAAACTTCAGGTGGTGCAGGTCAGGGAAGAAGTGATCGGGACGAGGCCTGAAAAAGAAAAGTATGTCATTTACGTTATTATTGTCTTCCATACTACTACTACTACTACTACTACTACTACTACTACTACTACTACTACTACTACTACTACTACTACTACTACCACTACTACTACTACTACCACTACCACTACCACTACCACTACCACTACCACTACCACCACCACTACCACTACCACTACCACTACTACTACCACTACCACTACTACTACTACTACTACTACTCACAGATTACACTTGGGCCCCTCTACATTGGGTCTGCACCGACAGCGTCCGTTCCTTTCTCCACACGACTGACCAGCTGCTCCTCCGATGTCACACTGGCAGCCTTCACACAAAACACAAACGTAAGTATGATGCCGTGTATTTTTTTCTTGTCATTAAGATTGTTCAGCCTGAGGTCAGACCTTGGCATCCGAAGTAGCTGTCCTCTTGCAGGTCGTAGAATCCATCTTTACATGTGGAGCACGTCCCACTGCACACGTTGGGTTTGCAGTGACACTGGCCGGTTTCCTGGAAGGTTAGATGCGTTTACGTATAATAGAACTGTATAGAATTATAGAAAACTATCAGTAAACTTTACAGAATTTCAGATGGTGCCACAAAATCCAATAGATCTGTCTACTTGAGATGGGGCAAGTAAAAGTCATAATTGGATCAGAATATAAACTAATTCTAAACAATAAATATACAACTGAATCAATAAATGTAGTCATAAATGCATGAATATTACTATTAAATTGATTCATTAAATTATTGTAATAATCAAAAAGCTTCATCATATAAAAGCATGAATCAATTGAATGTCCACAGATGAGATTAAATATTGTTCACTTTTTACTGTTTGTATTGTCTTAAAAGCGTATCGTTTACTGTCTCTTTCTAGCCAACTATTATCAAAAAAATTAAAAGTAAACGTATAACTCAAATTGTATGTACATATTTCTTACCTCACTTCCTACTTCCTGTCCTATCTATTTGCACACACACCCCATTTACACAAATCTAAATTAAACTGGGACTGAACCCAGAACTAAGCCTGGACTAGACAAGCCAGGACTAAACCAGGACTACACCCGGTCTAAACTGGGCTCACACTAGAACCAAAACGGGAAAAGTGTGAATGCACCCTAACTCAGGTCACAAACGATTGCTATAAATGCACTCTCTCTCCCTTCCTGCATCGCCAACTCTACAGCAGCGGCAGAACTTTCAGCATCTCTTTCACTTTTCCAAAATTTGAGTCTAATTATGATTTTGTGGTGAGTTTATGAAAAGAGTAAGTAAGATCAGCTACAAGTTTGATGGATTTTCTATTACGTAGTTCATACAATGTAGAAGGAAACATATTGTTATCTATAATAAACATAAGAAAAATGATGTACCTGTGCACACTCTGCGACTCCGCTCACCGTTCCAGCTACGTTGCATTCACAGCCTGTAGGACAGACCATCGTTATTATCATATTATAATTATGTCTCCAGCTGAGTTTAGCATTATAGTTGTGCGATGTGTCTTACTGGAGCAGCCGTCAGGGGAATCAGGAGAAAGGTTCCAGAACAGAGGTCGGCACTGGTCACAGGCCGGACCGTCAACGTTACGGCGGCATTCACACTGGCCCTGAGAAAAAATAAAAACAAGGGGGGAAAAATCTCACTTAAGTTTAAGCACTGTCCAAAAAATATAGATATGTATTTTTAAAAGAAAAAGAATAATTTAAAAAAGAATAAAATAAAATAAAAACTCACCACTGGAGGCGGCACCACATACTGGACTGAGCCGGCAGGATGACAGGTACCAGCTAAAAAAGAGAATATTTGTGTAAAATCATGTGACACTTCCCACTTCATAAAGGATCCACTATAGACAGGAAATTACTGGATCAGCTATTGGTTGAGGGTTTTGTCTGTCAAGTTTAAAACATTTAACTATTTAATTAGCAAATTATTTGCAGCATTGACCACCAGTCAATTAGGACTACAATTAATGGGAATATTCATGACTTTCGACACTTAAAATGATCATTATTGTATTTTAATGTTTGTTATTTGGATTATAAAAACTCTAAAACACTTGGCAAAAGAAAATTTATAACAAAGAATATGTCAAAAAAGAATATAAATTGTCTTATTTTCTCAATATTAGATATAATTTGTGAATATTCCTCATTTAGACGCCTTGAGTGACCATATTTAAACCTTGTATTTAGTTAAACATCTATTTAAAAATGTACAACATAAGTAATCGTGTGAGTAGTCTAAAATAATGATTATTTGCAGCCCTCGATCAGCTGCCCGCTTTGTCTGTGTTTCAATCTTTGTCCCTTGAACAAAGTTTGTTCAGTCCTGTCAGAAGAGATTCAGTAGCTCTTACATTGGCAGCGCGGGAACCCGTACGCCCCATGAGCACAGCTGTCACACCTCTGTCCCACCACATGGGGCAGACACGAGCACTGTCCACTCTCCTGGTCACAGCTGCTGTAGCGGGAGCCTTCAGCAGAGCACTGGCAAGCTGCAACAACATGGACTATTACATGCTGTATATGACTCCCTGCAGGTGTCATGTTATTACTGTTGGTGCGCGAGAGCCTTACGGGAGCAGCTGGGGTAGCCATAGAAACCGGGTGCACACTGCTCGCAGGACGGCCCGCTGTAGTTTGGGCGACAGTGACAGTGTCCTGAAGAGGAACAGGCGGTGTCCAGAGCGGTGCGAAGGTCACAGCTGCAGACTGGAGGAGGAGGAGGAGAAAGGGGAGAGAATGGGGAGATTATTCACGGCTTTCAGCTTTCTGGTGCAAACAACATTTAGATCATTTCATCACGTTAATCGCTAAGGCAACGGTCCTAATTTCTCATCATCGTTAAATCAATAGGAAACACAACCTCTTCTAATATGTGGTTGATGTGGCGTTACTTCAGAAAAGTAAACAGTGTTGTGTAGGCGGAGCTAGCATCGCGGTAGCATTTAGCCATTTTACTGTTAGCATTCTTGGATATTTATACAGATTTTTACACACATTTCTCCAAGTTTGTTTCGGTATTTGGTACAATAGAAATCTAAATCTAAAATCAATGTCTGCTGTTGTGGTTGTGCTGTGGTTGAACAGTGGGTGATCGAGCAGCTCTGCATTAAATTGAATGGATTGGTTCGTTAGTGGGCGTTTTGTTCTCTTTGATGCCGGCTGTATAAATGTAATGTTGAGTACCTGGGCCCAATGTTTGTATTACCAGTTCAATCACAATTTACTAGGTTTCAATTTAGATTTTCCATTCCCATCCCAGTACACAAACAATTCATTATGTCGATTTTTTTAGTCATACAATAGCCCATTCTGTCATATCATTAATAAAGTTCCTTCATCTTGCACAGGTGGAGCCACAATAACTGATCATAAAAGTTTTACAGGCCTATATAACACTTCATGAGGAGGGGAAGTGTTTCCAGATGTGCTGACTTCAAGAAGGAGCAGGCTGAATAGTACTGCCTGGTAAAGATGTTGGGGCTGGTGTGACTGCAGTACCTTCACAGTTGGGGTAAGAGTGGAACCCGGACCGGCACTGTTCACATCTGGGCCCAGTGAACTCTGGTTTACAGAGACAGCGCCCCGAGGCATCGCACACCTCAGGCTGAGAGGCAATACTGCTGCAGCCACATACTGACAAAGACAACGTCACAAAGTTAGATTTATGTAGTGCTAACTTTACATTAAAAGGCACAAAATTACATGATGTATACGTATATACTATGTAAAAAAAAAACATAATTAGGATGGCACTAGTGTTTAATATTATAAAAATATTTGCTGATTCAACTCAAGCCACTTTAAACCACAATACAAATTGCATAGCGCTATAAGTGTAGTTAAAATAGCATGAATTCAAAATATTAATCTTGATCTTGATTTTTTTCAATTAAATTTGGCAAATGTTACAATGGCATACAGATAAAAAGCTAATATGAATACACTTGAATTATAAAGTTCCTTTAACAACACTATATGAAAGTACTACAACGTCACAGTAAATCAACAGGAAGCCTACAGTGGACTAGTTGTGTTGTTGGACGCTCAAAAGGCAAAGACTCACATTGGCACAATGGGTAGTTGAAGTATCCCGGGGCACACCTGTCACACTCGTATCCCTGGAAACCACTGCGGCAGAGCCCATGTCCAGTCACAGAGTCACATGACCCATCCAGACAGCCCGGACCGGAGCACTGACAGGCTGAGGACAAACACACACACACACTCATTATATATTTAAAGTACAAGTTGTTTATCGAGGGGTGAATGCTTGTTTCTGACGTGAAATGTAGAACTGGACATTTTTGAGAGAACAAATAATAATCTAACATAAATTAAGATTGGTATTAAGAATTTATGTATTTTTGCAGTAATGTTAAAAAAAACCAAAAAAAAAAACAGAACATTGTGGATCCCTTTTGCATTAAGGAGTGAGTTTACTAAAAAGATATACAGTTAGCAAATACTACAACTACACCTGTTTTCTTACAACTACAATATCAATGTTAAGTATGGGAAAAGCTGCATTGGTTTTGTGAAGACTTTAAGGGTTGACTTTGTGAAGGAGTTCCCAGCCTGAAGCGGAGGTGTCCACAGTCTTTACAGTGCTTAGTGCCCTGGTGAGGAATGCCGTTCATTTGGGGTTCGTCTGTCAATGTGTCCGGCCCAGAATGTGTTGTGGGCAAAGGACAAACAAACAAACTAATAAATCTAATGCTTTCAATCCCTGTCTCAGTTTAGAAATGATCCACAACCAATGCATGAAACAAAAAGCTTAGCAGAACAAGACAATGTGAAGAGAAACACACTGAACTAGCTGCTAATTGGGTGCATCTAAGTGGTTAATTTAATGCTAATTTGTATTTATTTGTCCCTTATTAATATCTTATTCTGCATAACCATATTAACTGCTGTTAATTAGACATTTACTAACACTTTACCTCTTCATAAACTCATAATTACTGTTTATTTGTATGATGTTAGGATGTTTTTGTAAATGAATTATGATCCTAATAGGCTTTTCGTAATAAAGGTGTTATTAACAACTAGGACCACAAGAAATTTAGCTTTTCATGTACAAAAATGTCCTAAGCATACTAATAAGCAGTAATAAGGAGTTTAGGTGTTTGTAAATGTCTAATTAGCAGCAGAATAAGGCTATGCAGGATAACCTGATTTAAATGTCTTATTAGTTGAATTGTTTTTATGATTTACCTAGTTAAATAAAGGTTAATCAATGAATGAATAAATAAATAAGGGGCACATAAATGAAATAACATCAAATACACCACTTACAAGTTAGCAGCTGTTTAAAAGTTAAGTAAGTGTACCCTTGAATACAGTGTTAGTAAAAAATGTCCTTGAAATATATTGTATTAGGAACAACGGCGAAGCTCATGGATTTAAGATTGATTTAACAAGATCCAAAGGGTGTTTCCATTCGTGTATCTTCAATAATGTGCGCACGCTCATATCTCTTCTGGTTAACTTGCATGTTTGGGCTGCGAGATTTATTCTAATTGAATCAAAGTCGGCTGCGTTATAGGTATTTGATATGGTCACGATGCTTGATCCTTGTGCTTGATGTATCCACTGACCGTTCACTCCCTCTGGGCTGTACTTATTTCTGTGCATTTTGTAGTGTAGTAGATGAAAGCGCTGGTGTCTGACCCTGACAGTTGAGTCCGTGGAAGCCCGGAGCGCACGTGTCACAGTGGTCTCCTGTGAAGCCTGGTTTACACACGCAGGTCCTGGTCCTGGGGTCGGGTCGGCACGAGTTGTCCACTGTCCCCGCCGCGCTGCACTCACAATCTGCGCAGTGTGAATAAAGAGAAAATTGTTTGTGGAGAAAATTAACATACAAATAGTTTTAACGTGCATTTTTTAAGTACGTATATGTTTAATCTTTCCCCTGGGATGTTTATAATTTCACTTCCTGGTAATTCCACAAATGTTGCCAACAAATCATAACGTAAACAAGGCCCAAAATCCATGTGAATTACACAATAGTTATGAAGTGACAAACAATAATCCCTAATCACATCTTTAATTTTTTGTTCAATTATTGTCTAAACCTTTCGATGGAATGTTTCTTATTGACTTATTGACCAACTTTTATTTATCAAAATGTCCTGAGAAACTGCAACTTGACTGATGTGCACCTTAATTTAACTTTGGGCATGCACCATTTTGAATAGAAACTACAAAATAATAACTACTGACGGAATGTTCAGACCCTTCGCTCATATCTCGCTATCAAACTCCAAAAAAATGTAAACAGCAATTTCATTTCTACTGAGAATAAAGTAAGGCTTGACTTCCCACATTATTTAGTCACAAACAAACCTCCCCATGCAAGCAAAATCTCTAGCCATGTGTATGCAATTAAATGTGCATCTTATCATATCCCACTGCATTTTCTCCCAAGACAAATTTAAACTGGTAAAAATATAGAACAAACTAAGACTAAGTACTGTTAACAAATGTCCCAGCAAACATAGTAAGTTAATAATCGAAAGTCTTACTGATAATCTCTCCCGCTGGTTTGGCCTCTCCGTTGTTGTTGTTGTTGTTGGTCGGGTATGTGGGAATGGCTGAAGGACAGAGTATAAATAGTGAGTAAATGGTCGTGTGCTTTTGTGAATAATCTTTTTGTAACTCACGGTAGCACTCGGGGAAGTTGCTGAAGCCGCTGGCGCAGGAATCGCAGTTCTCGCCGGTGTAGTTGGGCTTGCAGAAACAGCGGCCGGTCAAATCTTCACACGTGCCGTCTGTGAAGTCCGACCGGCAGTCACAAGCTGCAGAAGCAAGAAAAGTGAATGAGTAGTAGTAATAATAACAACAACAATAACAGCGCATTCAAAGACATAAACAAACAAAACCGGTGACACAAAAAACCCAGCAATGCACAGAAATGAACAGTGAAATCTGAGGGGGAAAAGCTATCCTCACCAGATTCGTTTTGAGTCTGGTTTTAGTACAAAATATAATACAATTCAGAAAGAAATCTCCATCAGAACGACAAAATAAGAATAATCTTTGTTGTTTTGAGTGGTTAAGATTTAGTTTTTTTTATTCTAAGATATTAGTTTTATTTCTTTATCTTTTTAAAGCTCCATATTTAGCCTGATGTTAGATTTCTACATGTTCAATAAAAAGATTCTCCATCTGTTGCCCGTCATTTCCAACAGTATTCTCAGTACTGCATAGTTTCTTAGTTTCAGCTCTAAATTCTCATTTAAATCAACCGGAAAAAAGACTCTTTGCTGAAACGGCAAACGTGAAGTGAAAATGAAGATTCCTCACCGTACCAGCAGGTCATTTGGCTATAATTGTGTTGAAATACCTTTAATGCCTAAAATTAAAGGGGCACTATGCATTAAAGGTGCACTATTAATCTTTTTAATCCATATGAATTTGACTGAATGACTGAAAGAAAGATCGCTATATGCTTAATGCCATACTGTGGAAGATTCAAGGCAAAGCAATATGTCCATGCTGTTTCTCCAAAGTGCATTACTCACGTGAACAGGCCTGTGAAGACTCGATGCTGTGGTCAGGAGACCTGTGGTAAGTCGGGATGCAGCGCTCACAGTTCACTCCCGTTGTGTGATGCTGAGAAGATTCAACAATATGTCAAATTCTCAACCAAATAACATCTTTAAAGGAGACATATTATGCTTTTTTAAGGAATCTAGTATTAAAATATAACATAAGTAGGGAATTTGTTAACATTTTGTATTCTTTAAAACACAATATTGATCCAAAATGGCTTAGTAATAGAAACAGGTCCATTAACTTCCTACAGAACTGAAAAGCCCCGCCTCTTCATAGTGACATTTCACCGTAACAAGCAGCAGATTGTCATTTATATGTTTTGATTTTTGAAAAGTGACGCTTTAGAACCCATGTGTCACTCAGAGTCTTAATTTTTTCAAATAATCACATCTAAATCTAAATACAGAGATGGAGGCGGGGATAGGGAGTAGGTGAAAACTGAAATTTCGAGGCTCAGTTGCAGGACAATACAGAATTACTCAAAAATGCATGAATCAATAAATCAAAATAGCTTAAATTTCTGTACACCACCGTTGTAACAGCTCAAAAGCTCTTAAACGCTCATTAAAGTTGCTTTCGTATGATATGTCTCCTTTAATGGGCTGTAAACAGAACTAGTGAGATACCTGGCAGTTAAGACAGACTCCGCCTCCTCTGTAGTGTCCGTGTATGTCAAAACTTTCCCTCCTGTGCTCCACCTCAGGGTCGTAGTAGCAGTCAAAGGAATGGCGGTGACAATTACAGGCTAGAATGCAAACATGGAAAATCCAGTTAGGTAAAGTTTATGTTTTTTAATTTCTCATTTTGGTCAAGGCTCTAGAGTTCAAATAAATGAGTGGGTCAACGTCTTCTGCAGCTGTTAATTTACGCTGCAGATTAAACAAGGATAAGGTAACAGTGTCATTACCTCAACCACATCAAGTTTAGCCTGAGTTTGATGTAGAAAGCTAATGGTTCTAATCAAAGCAGATAATTGGAGGCTTTGAAGACATCATAGTTATTTTATAAGCTGTAATAAATGCTACGAAAGCGCTTTGAACTGGTGTTGGGGTCCTGAATGCAGGAGACAATTTAAACTCAGATATAGCTGCTTATTTTTTTAGCAATACATCTAAGAGAGAAGGAAAAAAGAAAAAAAGCGCAATGGAAGAAATTATTACTGGGTACATAATTATTATCCATAAATCTATTTCTAAACCGGAGGTATACATTGATCAAGAGTGAAATTAACAAAAAATTCAATCTTAAATGAGATCATACATTAAAAAGTGATTTAACAAAGTAGTATTCATCTTGATTTCAATTTATTTTCATTTAATTTTGTTTATTCTGTTTTTATTCTGTTTTTCACTGTCGCCCCTCAAGACAACAGCCTTTGTGATTTTGGGCGTTACAAAAATAAATGGAATTTTTTACAAATAAGATTTGCCAATAACAAAGTGTTTTGTTCTTATTTCAAGTGCAGTAGCATTTTATTATTTTTATTTGTCTGAATTCTAAGTTAGTTACTTGGCAAAACACTTAAAACAAATAAGAATAAGTGATGAACCTCACACTTATAAATTCACTTCCACCGAGAACGCTTCCATTAGTTGTTTGGGATCCTAAAACCCCACTGATTTATGAAGCTATTATTTTAGCATAAGGTACATTTGAATATTTATTTCACTATATTAAACGTTAAAGTGCATATGACAGGTTAAACTAAACATTTCACTTAAAACTTAGTGGACATGATTTTATTTAAGATTTTACAAAACAATTGCCGATTTTCCGATTAGTTTTGACAATTTTGATGAAGTTTATAATGACATGAACAGCAGATGTGACATAGATAGGTAATTTTACAACCGTTACCATGCAACCATACTGTAAACAAGGGCCAAAATCCATATAAAGGACACAATAGTTACAATTTGAAACACATCAATACCTTTATTTTGTTAAATATATGTCAGAAAAATGTGTCCGTTGCGTGTTAATTGTCTTTGCATTTTGGATGTAATGTCGCTTATTGATGACATCACAGAGGGATTCTGTAGAACTCAGTTCTACTTTCAGTAATTTATTTTTCCAATTATCTTGAGAAACTGCTACTTGGTACTATCCCACCAAACTAAGTCAAACAAATCATTCTATCCTTACCAGATCTACTTTTAGGTCCGTACCCTTCAGTTGAGAAACACCCCTTTAAACTTAATCCTTGTCCCTATCTGTCTGCTTGTATTGGAGATAGTCTAAGACCAGACCAGTGTTTCCTCTTGACTCAGAGACAGCGAGCTCTGGGCTTTATCTGAACCTCAGCACCTGCGACGTGCCGACTCAATAAACAAGCGCTCCTTTATCAGCAGCTGCGACATGTCTCTGATAGTGCTGCAGTCAAGATTGCTCCAACAAAAGAAATATTTCCAAGGAAAATCATGGTGGGACTCAAACAATAGAAAAAATACTAAAAGTACATATATATAAGGAAATAAAGAAAGAGGTATAAGAAATGATAATCGTCTAGGTTTGCGAATGAGATTATAATTAACATTTTCAGCAGTTTAGCCAGAACTGGGTAGCTTTTTAAGAGCTGTCGCGGGAGAAAAGGATTTAGAATAAGTGAATAACAGAATTCTCCAAATGACAGTCCTGAATTTCAGTAACAAATCTTCTGCACAAATGCAGTGGAAAATACCGCTGCGCCACATTTTTTTCAGACCTGCTTGTGCGGGTTTCGTCGCTGATGCTTGACAATCCTGGTTTTTTTTGAAGGAAATTCACCATGTTTGTTGAAAGCAGGCAAAGTGTTCATGCGAATACATAAGTCAAAGCTATATTTAAAAAAACAGATAAAAAACAACCCTATTAACTGCTGGCTCACAAGGCCATTGATACTTTATTTATTCCAACATTAAAGGTGCTTTGACTGATTTTTACTGTCTTCAAAACCTGGAAAACTGAACCAGTTCATTTTAAACTCATTGCATAATACCAAACATCCTGATTATTTACTACAATGAGTTTATAGGTAGTTTTCACAACTGTCAGAGACCAGAACGAGTTTGGCGGTTACGGTAAAGCTAACAACAACTAGCATGCTAGCAGCGCACTTCCTGCTTTGTATAATAACATGCAGAGAGCGCACAATGGACATATTTTACTTTATTACATGAAAACAAAATGTGTAAATTCCCTTTAAGTGTCAGAATATCACAAGTCAACCATCTTAACCATCTAGATTGGTTTATTAATTAGCTAACATGGAATTTGTCAGCGCGTGAGTATATGAAGATTAGCGTTAGGCAGTCAGACCTCAAAGAATTTCAGTTAGCCCTGTGATAAACATAAATTAGTTTTTCTATATGTAAATAATGTCTATGGATAATTTTCATGCTTGCCAGAAAGATGGGTGGATTCTGTCAATAACGTACACTTTATAATGTTCAGTTCCAATCGCTAAACTGGGGCATATACATTTGTCAACATGGAATCTCAGACAGTGTTTGTTTTCGTGGTCAAAAAGTCACCACCCTGACTTTTCGGCCATGGTTAACCTTCGTCCCAGTATGTGGAAGTGTCCTGGAAGCAGCACGAGTCCGTTTGGCTTCATTAACTCGTATTGTTCAACCAACACATTCCTGGTCAAGGGTCAGCGCTTGACCTTAGCTTTAGCCTTAAACTTTAGCCATAGCCGCTACTCTTTACTCACGTTCGCACTCGTTGGCGCTGTAGGTCGTGGCTGGTTTCCATGGCAATTGGTTGTATCCGGGGCAGCACTGGTCACAGGAGACGCCGCAGGTGTTGTGTTTACAGTCACACTGGAGTCTGTGGGAACACAAGTACGAAAATACTGTATCAATCTTTTCAATAGCTGATTACTTTCTATGTAGGAAATGAGACTGCATTTTCAGTTCTCTCCAGGTGAGGCACAAGCTCAAGAAGCGTCAAGGTTGCAAAATTGTAGCCCACTCAACAAAATAAAGGTGTTATATGGTATTATTGTTTGTCAAATCATAACTGTTGTATAATTTATATGGATCTTGGCTCTTGTTTTCAGTATGGTTGCTAGGTTGTGGAATTACCTGGAATGACCTCTATGTCATATTTGTGGCCCATGTTCAACCAGGACCACTTCATCAACAAATGCAACTGCTATTTCAGTAGTAGGGTATACTATTACTAAAGTACAGTGGTTCTCAAACTGTGCCACTGGTGGTACGCGGGCTCCTTCAGCTGGTGGTTAAAATATTGGCTGAATATAAAGTAAATTTTATAGAAATCTTTGTTATCTTATTCTTCTTATTTTGCATTTGCCTTGGTTTAGAACAAGTAAATCAATTGTGCAGCCCTTTCAGATCGCTCTTTTAGCCAGAGAATATTACCAGATTTTAGACCCGGTTAACTTGGTGGTACTCGGAGGAATATTTCTTAGGTGGTATTGAATGTGAGAAGTTTGAGAACCACTGCTATAGTAGATTAATATAGTTTTAAAACTCAAGCACATTTAAGGATCACATTTATTATACAGAAATTGAGGTCCTGCTTCCGACGTCGCAATTGTACTGCTGTTGAACTTTGCACATACACTTACAGAACCTTTGACTCCCACATTCATTCACGGGACATTTAGATTCACCCATACAGATTACATTCTTGTCAACCGGCCCACAAAACAGAAATGTGTTTTCCATATTAGCTGACTTTCACCTGCGCTGTGCCCTGACAGGAAGCCACTGGTGACAACTAACCACATTGAACCAGGAAGCAGTGAATGTGGATGGAAAGGCTCCATTGAAACGCATTTCCTAAAATACTTGTGGTTGAGGAGTGGAAGCTGAAACGAAACCCAGTAGCGAACGAAAAGCTGCTTTACAATGTGTCATAGTCAAGGCTAAAAACAATACTTTACCGTGTTATCAGCCGGCACACATTTGAAATCACTTAAGGCGCAGGATTTGATGAGCTTTTCCTTCCTTCTCGGGATCTTGACCCTCACATTGTCAGTTTGGGCCTGGTTTATAAGACTACGGCAGACAAAGAGTAGGGTTAAGCTGGTTCCTCCGCGCTGGGTTTTGGTCCCTCTCAGCAGGCTGTAGTTTTGGACACTAATCCGATTAAAACCAGGGTGGAAAGCGAAGGAAATGAACTCCTTTTTGTTTGGTTTCCAGGCAATTTTCGAACATAAAATAAGAAAACTGAACCACTATGAAAGCTTGTACATTTATTTGTGAGCGTGCCATGGTGTTATATAGTATATTCGGTATATATATATATATATATATATATATATATATATATATATATATTATATATTATAATATATATATATTTTTTATATATATATATATATATATATATATATATATATATATAAAATGTGGTATGTTGTAATCGCAATCGCATCAAAATCACAATTTGAATGGCAATTAGCAATTTTTGAGGATACATTTCTACCATAAAAAAACAAAACATCCTCTTGTTCTGCATGTTCTGAAATGTGATCGATGTATTCATTAATCTGTTCATATTTCCATATTTTTTGCCAATGCTTAAAATGTGGACAGAACACTATTGTCAAAACATCCATCGCAAATCTAATCGCGATTGCAATGCTTGTCAGAAAAAAAACTGCAATTAGAGGTTTTCCCTAAGTCTGTTGTAGTTCAATTAATCATGTTTTTATTCAAATGAAATACATATTTTTTTCTGTTCTTTTTAACCTGCATGAAAAACATTAAACATTTAGAAAAACAAAGTAGCCTGCTTTTTGAGGAAGATTAACTCAAAATATTGTTCTGCAAACATTAGTTTTATCAAGTAAAGTTGTTATTTCAGTCAGTCAGTTTAATTTAGTAGTGAATAGACATTTTCATTGATGAAGAGCAGGGCACGGAGAGGCTGAGGTGGCTGTCTGTTCTGCTGCTGTGGCAGAGATTAGACTGGGGTGTCTCCCTGGTTAAAGTTATACCGTTGCTTTATCAGAACACGTTAACCAGCGAGCCTTGTACTGAATTTAGTGCCCGATCCGTGTTCACTTCTCCACATTCCTTCACTCTGACATCAACCACGGACCGACGAGGTCACTTCCAAGTTTAGGAGGATTACTCAGCCACTGTCAATCAAACTTTACAATCGAAAACGTCCTGTAGAAGTTGAACGAGAGTGAGTCAGGGGCATAGTTTCACTTTTTACTGATTAAAATAGAGGCAATTTGTGACATATACTGTAATTGAAGTTGAAATGTCTTTAGAGTATCTTGCAAAGCTCAAATCGTCTCCAGTGTTTAGCTAGTCTATTTTTATTGGATATTTCTCTTCCTTTAATGTGCTATGAGTCATGATTCAAGCAGTGTCTATCTCCTGAAGCTATGTCTACAGTACTCTGCAGTTGAAGCATTCCGTAATGGTACTTAGAGAGAAATGCAAAGTTGTCAGAATATATATATACTGTATATAGACTAATGTCGTGATTCAAAAACATTGTCCAGATGTCGTTAAACCGGACTTTTGTTTCGTGTTTCATTGGTCTTGGCGACTCACTTCTACCAGGACAATACGTTTCGAACAAGCATAGTATACACACTGTAGTATAAACCACATATACATGATCAGTTTTTATCAATGAAGAAAAAAGCCAACAGAAGATTAAGGCCTGGACTAATATTATAACAGACATATGCGCAATGGAAAAAATAACCTCAGGACTCAACTTAAAAACAGACAAATAAAAAAAAAAAGACAAAATGAGACAATAATTCAGAACTTTATATGCTCGAATTCCTTTTTCCCCCTCTCTTTCTGTTGTTGTTGTGGGTTTGTTTTTGTTGATCTATGTTCTAATAAAAAACAAAATAGCAACAAAACAAAAAAAAGATAAAATAGCCAACAAACCTGGATTACAAAACCTCAAAGAAAAAGTAACCACATGCCCGACATTTAAGATGAAGAAGCTGATGAAGACATGATTGAATATCTTTGGCAGATGTGTGAAATGAATACATGTGTGGTAAGTGTCAATATTTCTGTGTTGGATTATGGAGCAGTGATATAGGTCATGTTTCGGCTGCGTGCAGAGGTGCCCCTGCTTTGGGATGGCGGGATTTGCTCTCATTCCAAAGCACATCAAATATAAAAGTCCGACTAAAACGTATGATGTATGATGTACATTTCCATCTGGGTTTGAATGTACCGGACAGAGTCGTGGGAATAAAGGTCCATTTCGTTTTACGCTGGCAGCAAATGGTTTAGTCGTTTTTGCTGTTTTTTTGCTGCATGGAACTTAACTGTATCAACGTACCAACTTTAGCTCGTAATGCGGCTACAACTACAATAAGGGATTAGCATTAGCTCTAACAACATCAAATCTCAATATATAGCTCCCCCCTGTTTATTATTATTTCCTCAAGGCTGCTGATTAAAAGTAGAAAAATAATAGTAATAGTGATATAGTATTGATTGATATCTTGCACAAAAAAATATTGATATAATCTAATGCTTTAATATAGCCTCAATGTCCCCAAACAAGTGGACATTTGGATTCAACTGAGCCAAAACAGTAAGTACGATCCTCTTACTGGATAACTGCTGCAGGTGATGATAGTTCAGCTGCAACACGGTATTCAAACCCGACTGATGTCATTTCTGAAACAACCACGTGGAAAGACAAATCCCGTGGTAATGGAGAAGACGTCAGTTTGTCTGGGAAGGGTCAAATCACTGGCATCGAGCAGAGAAAACATCTAAGGAGAAGCAGAAACGAATCTACTCCAGATCTGAACCCCAGTGAGAGTGTTTGGGCCGAGCTGGAGAAGGCGTTGTGCAGTGGTCACTCTCACACATCGATACAAGATCAACTGGGGAACAATAATGCAACACTGGATGGAAACAAATATAATATTGCAGAAGCTTATTGAAGGCTTGTTCTACCAGATATTAGAGCGTGTGACTTTTTTTTGTGTGGACAGGAAGTGTATTTTAGAGCTACTCAACTCATGTAAAACTTCCTTATGTGCATTATGCAACATTTCTGGTGAAGGGTACAGCACCTGTTAGACTGTCTGGAATGTTCCACAGTACTGTGTATACAAAAACGTCCTATTTGGACTGTAAAAGTGGAATTACTGTTCCTCAAGACGACACACCGGATAAGGTACTTGTTTTTTACTGACTTTAATCCAGAAATGATAGACTGTTAAACGTACGGAAATGAGACAAGAACCTTTTAATTCATTCAGGTCGTTAGCATTTCTTCAATTCTAGTCTTATTTGTAGCGTTAACTACCTATGCTGTAGAGCGAAATGTTGTTCTTTACCATGTTGTTGCACTCATCGTTCAGAATGACATCCAAGCAATTATATTTCTTACAAAACAGTCGTATTCTCTCTGTTTTAATCCACTCACGCTGCAGAACCTCGATCCAAACTTTGCACCAAAAGCACCCGATGTTTCCCAAACATTTCTTTATTCATTGTAGAAAAAGCAATAATTGGATTGGAGAATGGTCATTGGTGCAAATGCTCTTTATTTTTAATTTAGTTCAAACCCGGACATAAAATGGTGGACCAAAATGTACTCGAAGAGCTTTGCGTTTGCTGAAATACAGTAAGTAAACCTTTTCACAGCATAGACGATTTACAAGTGCATAATTATTAAAAGAAATCACGTCCGAATCAGCCTTTAGGGTACACTTTGTCAGAAAAAATAATTAAAATGAAAAGATGACTGTTTGTGTGTAAATAAATATTACATCTCCTCACTGTTTACCTGGAGATAACTGCATCTGCCTGAACTCATCGGAAACCTCGCCGCTTTTTCCGGATGTGGCTTGTTTATTATTGTGTGTGTTTTAAAAAGCCTGGGAGCAGCTGGTTTAACAGAACCCGGCACATTTCTGATTACAACCTCTGTCCCAATAAAACTCCCTGTCCTTCATCTGGCTTTTGTTGTGAAGACAGTCGGACATGACTGGACCTGCTTGGGCTGTGTCAGATAAGTCTCCGTCTGCTCGGGGTGGAAGTGGGCGGTGCAGATTACATTAATAACATGTGCTGGTGCTATGATGTAGTCTTTTGTACAGGGTTTGGCCCCCGGAGGATGCGTCGCGGTGCAATAGGCTGTTATTACCGCGTCAGATTCACATGCGCTGCTTTAATGCGCTAATAAAACACACTTCCTTCACTCATTATGGAGAGTAAGGGACATGGATATTCTACTTCCTTTTTTTTTTAGATGGTAGAGCTCACATATTTGGTTCTTCATTCATAAAGGTTGTGTAAAGTCTTTTTTTTGGCACTTGGCTTGTAGAAAAAATGAATAATAATCAAAAGTCAGGTATTAAAACTAGCATTAGTAGTATCAATGCTTACAAAAAATGACAACTAGGACAAAATTGGACCTTTGCTCATCATTATCAGAACTAATATATGTAAGACCACATGGGAGCATGAAGAAAGAAACTGTTTGTGTTGAAAATGACTGTTTTAGTGTTTTTTGTTATCATTGCGGTATCAAAATTAGTATGGAGAAGCCACGACTCTCTGCAGTGGTTCGGGGTGGGACAATTCACGATTTTGGCCACACAATTGCTTCTTTATTTATACAAGATTATTTTCTACATGCATGTGGGGATGGGCGATATCGACGGCATATTAGAAATGTCCTTTATGAAAGTCTTTGATATTTTATTGAATGTTATTTTGGAATGTTAGTAATCAAACTTTTTGAGTATATATAATTTACATCAACATTTATTTTATAATTTATATGTTATTTGCTCATTAGACAGAGGCGTATATATAAGTAATATAAGCCTTTTTGAGTTTTGCCTCTTCATGCCCCTACTTTTTTAAAATCTACTGTATCTTTTTTGTTATGTTATAATTCTGCAAAAATGTAAATGTTTGGGCGATATCGACGGATTTTCACCGGTATTGGAAAAGCTGACGATATTTGTGCAGATATTTATTTTTTATTTTTACCAAAGTGAAAAGTTAATTTGTGATATTTTGGGACTTGCAATGTATTTTAAAATCGAAATATCTGTATCAGCAAATATCAGCTATCAGTGACAGCAGCAAAACAAATATATTGGTATCGGTTTATGCCGATGTATACATCACATATCTATAATAGAATTAAATTGCAGTTGGTCTACGGCGCATAGGTGTCAATCTCTGGCCCGTGGCCAAATTTGGCTCGCAGTGTAATTATATTTGGCCGCGAGAGGCTATACCAAATGACTACTGAGGGCTTGGCGCCCGGTATTATACAGTGCATTCATTCATCGTTACTACTACAAATCCACATTATATATTGTATAGTAATAAGTGTTGCTTGTTCCATATTCAGATGTTAAAGCAAATCTTGTTGGGTCAATATTAAAACGTTTCATTTGTTCAATACTGCCCCGCGACTTTGTTCAGTTTTTACATTTTGGCCCACTGTGGATTTGAGTTTGACACCCTGGTCTACGGCATTTTTTTTCCACGGGAAGTGACATGTGTTTACTCTTTCTACTTTGCCTTTTATAAAGAAAAATGAGTTCACAGTGTTGGGTGAAAGGTTTAGGGGCTTTTGAACAGCTTTTCTACGACTTTACATCGACTTATAACTGGCAAAGACCTTCATGAAAGTAAGCACCAAAAGCTCATAATTAAAATTACATAAAAACATAATACACCTTTAGTGCGGCAATATTATCATTATTTTTGCTGTGGGCCTGACCAATCACTGCGCAGCATTGTAGTTTGGGTGGAAGTCAAAAGTATGACCCTGAACAGAAGTACTTTGGCCTATTTTAGCAGATTTACGGACTTTGTTTTTTAAAAACATGCACATAGAAGCACCTTGTGTATTTGAGGACGGGGAGGAAGTCTGGGCTTTTCTCAGACTGTATTTAACAACAGTTTGATTTCTTGGCTTGTTCCTGTTGTTGTGACGCTTCGACCAAATCAGATTCAAATATTCGTCATGACGTTATCTGTTCAGATTGATATTGTGTAGAACTCAATTCAGAGTGACACAGATCAATCTGGCAGAGCCAGGTTATAGTAAATGTGCAAAAAGCTTCAAAAGTTCTTTTCAACTTTTCAACTTTGTAAGAATGAACTTGAATGTAATAACTTGACCTATAGCGTGTCATTCAACACCTACAAATCAAACCTCACAAGGTTAGCTCACAATTCTTTTCCATGTTATTATGCTCAGCAGCTTTATGTGTTTCAACAAATCCTTAGCTCATTTACATCGGAGGAATGCTAATGTGGGCCCTGAGACACAGACTGGCTGAGCTGGCATCAACTGAACCTGCTGTAATTAAAACACCACTAAAATAGCTGCGGGTTATGACTTTTAAACCACTCTTTTTCTGACTCGTAAATCTCACTATAGATAGTCTTATCTTGGATATGTATTCAGTCAAAACAGAGCCACATAGGCCTGTAAATGTCTGGCGGAGATAGGAGCAATTATAATGTTGTGTGTCTTACTTGTAGGGGTCGTTGGGGTCCTTGGCGTTGCAGGCCTCGGCGTGACCGTTGCACACACAGCGTCCGCCGATGCTGATGTCCTTGATACTGTAGTAATACTGCACAAACACGCGGAGTGGCGATAAGATCACACCATAAAGCATAGTGCCATTTATATATGAGACAGTACAAATGTGACAAGAGCATGCAACTGTTTGAGGGTGAGCAGAATGGGCGTCACATCTCTGTCAAAATAAAGTGAGCTGCGTTACGTATCCTTACCCTGCGAGTGACGGTGGGGTCGCGCAGAGCTTTGCCCATCAGATGTCCCAGCAGAGTGTTGGTGCGGAGAAACCTCAGCCGGATGTTGGTGGCTTTGGTGAACTCTCGCAGCACCGGGGAGTAGGAGAAGTTCATGGCTCCAGGACGCCCGTTCACCAGCGACACCACGACCTGGGAGGGAAAGCGCGATGAATCCGTATGTTTAATAAGAAGGATGTTTCTATAGGTTTGACATATGCAGACGTATAGGAAAGTGCCTCTGACCTCTCCATTCTCCAGAGGCACGATGCGGGAGTACTCTGTGGTGCAGATGACGTCGTTGTCATTGTTGATCCTCTCAATGGTCCTCTGGCCGAAACGCTCGATACAGTCTCTCTTTGAGGCTGAATGATTTAAAAAAAACATGTTTAATATCAGGAAAAAGGGACCTATTTTCTGATAAATAGTCAGTAAGTAAATTTGGGAGTGTGAAAATATAGCACATAACATTAAAGTGCGTTTTGGCTCCAAACCTGCCACCATCACAGATTCCAACTCCACTCCTCCAATACGCTCTCTTTTTGTTGTTGTGACCAAACTTTGCACAGTGAAAATGATTTCAATTGTGAATACATTTTGTAGCTGAAAATAAAAGGCGGAAATGTACAAAAGTGTTCTGTATAACATTGTTTCCTGTTGTGAGCACATTGTACATTCACCCACTATTACTCTCATATTTATCAGTAGTTTGTCCTTGGAGAAAGAATATGAAACTATACTGAAGCCAACAAAAAGAACACTGTCAAATTAGGAGCATGATGTACGTAGTCTGAGGACAGCAGGATAGAAAAAAAAAAAAAAATGACATTAATTGTTCTGAAGCCAAATATGTCTAAACCATACAAAAAAAACACTTTCTACTAGCACAGCGATTTTTTGTTTAGCTGCTATATAAGAAATGGGTAACAGTGGTGCAGAGCTTTGAGGAGTTTAACTCTAAACTAAAATCTATATCTGACAGACTGCCACAAATTTTATCGAATGTCAAATTTTTACAAAAGGGTGTGTTTTATATGTGGCCGGCACCCTGATATTTGCTGCTTTCTGAATCTTTTATAATAATTTCACATAAACATAATACTGCAGAGTAGAATTTCCACAGTTAATTATTTTTGTTTACTTCCAGTAAAGGGTATTTCTGGAGGCTTATGTCTACTCGCGGTGGACATCAGTTGGTTAAAACTCCAGTTTAGGCCATTATTTTGCTTTGGCCAAAACACCTGACAAAAGGCAATACGTCTAAGTCTTATGTGCACTTACACTTTAGAGGGCACTGCAAAAAAGTTCTACTACTTTGCTCTCTAAAAGGTTTGTAATCAATCAGAGATTTAGTCTAAGTCTAAAGGTCATTGCGATGGCAGTAGGTATTTTAATAATGATACTTTTCCCAAGTAGATCAGTGCACTGTGTTTACTGAGTTTTATCACTTTCACATTACGTTATTTGTGGAGAATGATTAAACTCACCCCTTCATATTGGCCTCAAAATATCAATACAGCTTATCAGCTCTAGGTTTAAAAAAAACAAAACAACTTTAATGTGGCACTTTGGCATGTCAAGAAGGAGATCATGGGTTCGATTCCTGGGCCACGCCAACATCACATGATCTCTCTGGGTGGAGTCTGCATGTCCTCCCCGTGTTACCGTGGATTCTCTCCAGCTTCCTCCCGCCATCCATGCATGTGTTAGGTCAATTGGCAACTGTAATTTGGCCGTAACAAGAATAGTTTCTTTCCCTCTGCCGTTGGACTCATGAACACTTCTTAAACACCTTCCACTTCAACTGCAACTCTTCATCACTCACTGCACTGTCACTTTCTGCACTACAACTGTAAATTTAACTGTAATTCTTGTGTTCATAGAAATGCCTATTTTTATTTTTATTTTATACTATAGTAATTTAAAATTGTTTCTTAATGCATGCCCTTTTGTTTGATTGAATATAGTGTTTTATGTTGCACCTTAATGTCGAGACGAGTTCCTATGTTTGTGAAGTTTGTTCATTGACAATGGCAATAAACCCTTTCTGATTCTGATTCTGATTAATGAATGTGAGAGTGAATGATTGTCTCTGTCCCTGCGATGAGCTGGCCCCTGGTGTACCCCGTCTAAGGCCCAAAGTCACTGGGATAGGTTCCAGTCACCCGCGACCCCTAACGGGAACTAGCGGTAGAAAATGAATGAATGAATGAAAGATCTTTAATGTCTACTATATATTTTGGTTTACATTTTTAAGAACAAAGACATTGTAAAGATGCATTACAATTAAAAACTTTTTGGGCTCTTAACTGGTCTTATTAGAAATCCTTTATATCATGCAATTGTTGTTAGAAAACCTCTGCCGCGCTCTGCTCTAGCCCTCTCCTCTTTCTTCTCTTTTCCAGGTAAATTCAAGCCGAGACGTGTTCCAAACCACGACTGGAATTCCCCCGGAGCCCCCCGAGATCGACAGCTACCTCAGCCAATCAGCTGCCGGCGTGGTGATGTAACGATCTTTCTACCTGACCCCAGACGCGACACGGCCAATCCAAACGCTGGCCCCGGGCTGCTTGTTGAGATCAGAGTGGGAATTGAACTCGGGGCTCAGGGACATGCGGTGATGGAGAAGGAATCTGACAGCAGCACGTCTCCAAACATCTACGCTTAAAATTGTCAGTTCATTAAGGTGATTAAATTGATTGAAATCCCAAAATGCAGAAGAAAAATGACAAACTGTAAAATTGATGAGCTGGTATCAGAGGTTTCGCAAGAGATAATTCTAATCCAATATTGTGATGGAGAGAGTCCAGAAAAATCCATCATGAACTATCTGTCATTACTGTATATATTCCCAGTACGTGTACGTGTTATTTGGGGGCTTTTAAAACGCAAAAAACTCTCAAAAACTCTCACTACAAAGTCATATTTCTTTGTTACACATGCAAAGTAGGAGCTTGTTTGTATTTCCTCCCTTGAAGTATTCTCGTTTAATGTAACCTCCAGCTGGTATTTACTGTACATACAAATAATACTTCTGCTATAGTTATAGTCAGATCACGCAGGCACTGAGCACTTAATAATGAAATGGTATTAAAAAACATTGAATAGTAAAAAGCTTTAGCATTTACAAAAGTCACAATCTAGACTCCACTGTTCACAAAATAGCACCATATCATTTTGTGAACTTTGACCTAAAACCTTCTATTTTCAGAAGATGTCACAATATTTAGTGTTTAACTGTGATGGGGGACAAGCAACATGTTCACAGGTTCATGATTTCCTTTAGTAGGATATATGATATTGTGAAACTGACATATCCCCTGACCCCCTGTTCTAATTGTAGAAGTACTGGTAGCATCTAGTATTAGTTTTACTCACAAGCAAAGAACTGCCATGGCTGGTAGGTCTGTCCGAAGTCTATGGAGCGCTCCAGAACCCAGAGGTCGGGACGGGGCGAGTTGGCGAATTTGATCAGAACGTAGGCCACGTGGAAGAGCTGTAACACACAAACAACATGGAGGTTAGCGAACATCTCTCTTGCATTATTCAAAATTCTTGTCTCCATGTGTCTCGGGACCCCAGTTTCCCGAGCATTTCCTTAGGTGGTACTTGGTGTGAAACGTTTGATAAGCACTGATATAGAAAATAGAAGAATGATGACATGGAAACCTACGGAAATGTACAATGTCTGCTTCAACTGACAAAAAGGATAAACCAAACGCAAAAGAATAATAATTTTAAGCTTCAAACTAATAGTCAAAACAGTCTGGTTACATTTCTCTGTACATTTAACCCTCATTTATGAATTCGCATAACGTCATCATCCGTCAAACGCTAATCTGAGACAGTAATCCACTTGAACAGTGTTGCCCATGTTACACGGCTGATGCTAATGCAGTCCATATGCTGCACAGCTGCTTGTCCTCTCCTTTCTTCACTCATCTCTCACTCATTTCCTGAAAAGGCCAGACGTCGATGACAAACTGGACTCCAGGGACCGGCCAAAACCTGCACTGCACTGTTTGAGTTTGAGCCTGACATAGATCCCATGACGAAATGTTAAAATACCACGGGGACTGGTCCAACAACATTATGGTCGATTACAATTAGGATCACTCAACCAATTAAAGCTGGCGTTTATGTTTTTGTAAATGAGCTAATTTTGTGGTTTCCCCTGAAGAGCGCATTGTGAAAGCAGCACTTTGTGACAAAATGAGAACACTGCACGCTGCCTGCATCTCATTATAAAGGGCTCTATTTCTTGTCAACCAGGAAGTAAGAGCCGAAAGCAGCACTCTGATTGGCTGCACTTGGGAGGTCCCCCCCAGCTTCACTTTGATGGAAACAGCAATTCTAAAGCGGTGCACGCGCTTAAAATTGATGCTTGTGACTAGTAACAATGTGCCAAAGGGTCAGTGAGCGCTATGGACGAGTTGGATGGATTTAAATACATTACATAACTATTTTTTTATATCTTTTATAACAGATAAAGAATGATATATTTCGCTGCTGATACTTTGTGTGTTATCTTCATTCTAATCATATGCAAATTGAACTATTTAACCTTTGCTAATGAAAAATATTGTGACATCAAACGAAGCAACAATCTGTCCAATTATCCAATATTTTACTTTGATATTTTACTCCAATTATATAATATTGAAGTGCCAGATAAGAAGAAGATATTTGACCTTAGCAGGACTATTCCTGGTCTAAAATAGGCTACGCAATGACAATGGTGCATATAACTATTTTCATTTTACAGGCGAAACCCATGACAGAAGTTTACCTATCGCACCTTTGACAAACTTTACACTTTGACCTCTTCACCTCGTCTATGTCGACCTGTGACGCAACAGCTGCGCTCCCTCATCTCCGCCGGGCCCTCAAACGACATAAGCGCGTTACAAATTTAGCCGAACCTCCTTAACCCCTGGTCCGTGTCGGGACAGGCCTGCTCTTTACCCGTTCTGTCTTTGTCCCAAAACAAGAGCCCTGCCCTGCCCCCCCCCCCACGCCCGCTTTGATCATCCATCACGCAGGTAAACCCTCTGATCCAAGCACTTCCCGGATCTGACAAGGCAGCGATGACACGACGGCCAGCAACCAAACACGCAGCGGGCGCACAAAGGAGAGAAGAACGCAGAGAAAAGTGGAGCGCGCTTTTGAGGAGCGGGGGGGAGAGGGGTGGGGAGGAGAGAGGGAGGAGAGAGGGAGGAGAGAGGGAGGAGAGCGAGGCGAAGGCAGATGGATGGGTTACGGATCACAGGAACAGTTGGCTGTTGACAAAAGAGAAAAAAGATAGGGCGATTCGTCTCCATTTGTCCACTGGTTTGGTACTTTTTTGACAGCAGAAGACAAGGGTGGTTTTAAAAGAGTAAATTGTGTCAAAAAAGGTTCTAAAACAGGACTGGACTGGGTCTAGGCAGCAAAAGGGGACAAAAGTCACATTCAAACAAGAACATACTGTCTCCAAATAAAACAATGTGGGTTAAATATTTTTGAGGCCTGTAAAAAAAAAAAGACGCCTGAGAGAACACGCTACTTAATATGCACGTTACAAGCGCGTTACAAGTTACGCTGCTGGCTGAGTTGACTAAAATTTTGATTTCACTCTTAAGGCTGTGTGAAACAAATACTATCTCTGTCTCTAGTAATGTTTTTAACTGCCTAGAGCCTCTTCAGTCAGTGTTTCTGCTGCTCCGCGCTTCAGCCGTGGCAGCAGCAATGACAGCAGCAGGACGCGAGGACGAGCCGATTCAAGCCGATACAAAAATAAAACTGCCAAGATCCAATGCCAATATCGGATCGGGACATCCGTAAGTGGAACTCACACCCAGGTACGAGAACCATTGACACATATTGATATGATATGATACGAAATGTAATGTCTTCATGTGAGAAACTGACTTGCCTGTTTGTTAGTAGATGTTTTAGGGGAGGTGGTCTTATTAGAACAAATGGTCTTCTCACTCTCTCCAGCGCAATCATCTTTTTTTTTATTGTTGCATACATTTGCAACGCTTTTTTTCCTTGTATGTGCAAATAAATCCAAACAAATCAAAGACAAATCCATAGACATTCCTCTCGTTTCTGTTCTGGTTGTTCAGAGTGTGACCTTTAGCTGAGGCCAATCTGCCTTCAGAGTGAAAGAGAAGGGGGGATTTAACTGGAGAACACTGCAGGGTGGACGGGCCGTAACTGGATCAGGTGACCCAAACACCACTGGCCTTCTGAGGTAATGCGAGGTGACAGTGCGAGGCCCACCACAGAGATTTGAAGATCTTGATGGAAGAGTTTCTTATGTTTATGGACTCATGCATTTGGAAGTAAAGCCCTACTTATTTGCTTATTTTCTACCATGCTCCTACTTGTTCAGCCAATCACAGCTGCACTTCTGCACCTCAACCTCTCCATCATTTTCTTCTCTATAGGGATATTTCAAATGTCATAGTTTGTGTGTTTCATAATTGCAATAGAGAGAGTTAGTAACTAGTGTGTACATGTGGAATAAATTGCTAATGTTAGAGATACTTTCTTTGCTTTTTAATTGCTTATTTTCCAATGATAAAACCTTGTCCCTGCAGGGCTACCATAGTGCACACGATGTTTAAACTAACTAGGAACTTGCTTCAGTGGTAAAGTTTCAATTCAATTCAATTTATTTTTGTAACGCCCAAAATCACAACAGTAGTTGCCTCGAGGGGCTATAGTGGAAAACAAAATAAGCGTTTAAAAAAAAAAAAACGATTTTCATAGGGACTTGGAAATGTCCCAGCATCCTGAAAGTGCAGCATACAACAATGAATAATAATAATAATAATAATAATAATAATAACAATAATAATCATAATAATAATAATAATAATAATAGCAAAATATATCAAATAAAGCATGCATAACATGTACTAATAAAATAAAAATAGACTTAGTCTGAGAATAGAAAATGTTGTAGTTGTTGATTTAAATAATAGTCAAAGTGACAGGTGTCTGAGTAAAGTCAAAATGCAATCTATTAAAATGTATCAATCCGCTACCTGCTTGTCTCCATGGAGATGTTACTGTTTTGTGTTCCACAGTATGGCATTAAAATGTATCTATCTTGCATTAATTGAAATACAGATGCTATTATTGCAGAAAACATAACAAATAAATATGGATTCTTATTGAGAGTGGGCTTGCCTCTCCGCAGATCAGGGGTCTTATTTTATAAGACTTCTTATAAATGAGACCCCTGTCTAAATAAGTTTTCATGTTTCAAGTTTTCATGTTATAAAATTCATGTTTTATACCAACATCTCTAAAAGACTTTAATAAGCATAATGCATTTCTTCTTAAGAAATTAATTCTAACAGTGTCTTCCAAGACAAATTTCCCCCAGGTGACAATAAAGTTGATTCTTATCTTATCTGAAAGCGTGCATAAGTACAAATGACATGACTTTTCATGTAAACTTTGTGATCCATAAAAAAAAAGCGTGACGTGGAAATGAGCTGTCCAGAAGGAACTTTCCAGATGACAATCTGTGCTCAGAGAGACGAGAAGTGAGAAGTTTGAGGAAGATTGAGGAAGATTGTGTTTTTTCTGACCTTTAGTAAGAAGTTTTAGAGACCCCTGACTTGTAACTTGGCCAGGTGGTGTCACTTGCCTGTCTTCATGGAATAAAATAAGTGTAATGCCATACTGTAGAACACTCTGTGCATGTTAAAAAAAACATCTCCATAGATAGATATCCCAACAGAATCTGCGTTTTGACACAGCCCTGGCCCTCCAGGCCAGTTCACTTTAGAGTGCTTTGAAACGCTTCTTCTAAGGGCCTGGCTCATGGGCTGGGTCAGCTACATGAGCAGTTGCCATCACCCAAACGTACTGTAAATGTTTAAATTGTACCTAAATTATACTTTTTAATCATGAGGCCAATCTCAGCAATTCACCAAAAGACGTTCAGTAATTCCAAGTTTTGTGGTTTAACATGGCTATAGTGCCCCTTTAAACTCTCTATTTGATATGAAATCTCTATTGATATGTATAAATGTAGGTTAGAAAAATGATTCACATTGTTGCTTTGAAAAGTTCTGACAATGATCCGTGACTTCTTCCATCTCAATCAATCACTCAGTCCTGTCATCCCTTGCCAAATGGCGGTTCACAAAGTCAAAACCTAAAGAATGTCATTGTACACACGAGGAGGTTATCTTCACAGCGGGACTTGTCCTCCTCCGCCTCTGCCGCGCACAAATGTGGACTAAAAATGCTAAATTAATCCACTGCCCCGTGCGTCTCCGGGACTCAGCGGGGGCCAGTCTGTTGCCTGGTTTTAACACACTCTCCACAAAAGGACTTGAGGGATTAGCCGCGGCCTGACTCCTGGATCCCGCCCGCCCCCCTCTTTCTCTTGGAGACCCGCTGACCTGTCAATCAAAGTCCTGTAACCGAGAGCAACGGGGAAGCACAGGTCAAACCCCGGGGAAGAGAGAGAAAGACAGGGTTTGGAGATGTTTCAATCACACATGCAAGTCAGCGAGTTACAGAAAAGAGGAAAAATACAAAAAATGTCAACATCAGGCAGCACTAAAAACAAAGCTCACAAAACAAATGAAAACAAATTCTCACTTACGAGAAATTTGAATGATTTTGAACCTTGATGTCAAATTGGAAAATTGCATAAATTGGCAATTCGGCAGTGGTAGAGGTATAGAACAAAAAATAACAGTGTAGGGAAGTAAACGTAGTAGTAGAAATAGCGCGTTATAACTTTAGAAACAGCGCTATAAGTAGGCTAGTTTAAAAAGTAAATTCAGTAGAAGTCGTTACATGTACTTTTTACCAGTTTAATCATTTGATAAAATTCCTTCAGCTCAACATAATAATTCACGTTTGCACTAAATCCTACTTTGAGTCCAGGACACTTTCAAGTCAAGTCACAAAAATTATATTTATTTGATGATAGCAAAGGAAATTCAGCCGTCGCATTATACATTTTTACGTAGACTAGACAAATCCTTTCATCGGCTCAACATATTTATTTTACTTTGAACTAAATCCTTTCGCCTGTGCAGTACCGTATGTTGGCCCCGGCTTTAGCCCCTCTGCATCTCACTATGGCCCTGGGCAGATAGAGACGGGATAAGGACAAGCAGAGGCAGAGGAATGCAGGTGAGGACCACGGCTCTGGCTTTAATATCACACGCATTCCTCTGGTGCCGGCGCATTCCTCTGGTCACTATGGAGAGGACATGGAGACGGTGCGCTGCAAGGGACAGGGGCGGTGAGGGGAAGGAGAGGAGAGTCGGTACATGCAGATTGCAACCTTGTTAAAAAAAAAAGGGAAATGGCCAACGGCGAATATGCAAAGTGATGCCCATCTAGTAATAAACTTTTGTGTTGTATTTAAAACCTACTTCATACGGCCGACGTTTAATTTGTAAAGCAATATAAAACCGTTTGGGGAAATGGATGACACAAACCTCACCAACGATCAAGGACTGAACTAGACATTAGACAGATGGAAGAAAGGACTTTCGGACTTCATCTGAAAAAGTTTGTGGAACTTTGGGCGAGATGGGACTTGTATGTTGGACTTGTGCCGTAATTTTACTTATGCTTTATCATATAATTTGTCATATTATTATCATTTGTCATTATTATTATCATTATTCTTATTTATTTATTTATTTGCTCTCTGGTCGTGGTTTTTGTTGTTTGTGTAAATGTCTCTGGCCTTCATTAAGTGTCTCAGTAGCTCCTGGTGTAAACTCCGAGCGAGCCTCATGAAAACACTTGGTTCCAAATTTCCCAGATTTGTGAGGTCATAGGTAGACCTGCGGAGTTCTCCTGTGCTGCTTTCACGGACTTCGGCAGACTCGTTCCGATCATTTCTGACGTTGCATTCGTTACTACTGTCCCACCTTTGTATGGTGTGATGGGACAGTCCTGAGGCAGAACCAGGACTGGATCAGTGGAATGACCGACCTGCTGTGCTCTGACCTCCTGATGGTCCTTTTTTATACGGCCCCTCTGTGCGTTTATGAGACGGGTACTGTAAAGCGCCGGTGTGTGAGCAGGTGATACGGATCTGACAAATGTGCACCGCATCTGAATCTGAGCAATTCAAAGTCAGGGGTCCGGAAAGTTTAGATACATACATATTGATGATTTGTAAGAGTAAAGTGTCAAGATTCCAGCGTTTTCCATTCAGGGACACATTGTTATAGTCTAAAATTCTCCCTCAGAATCTAAAAACAACCCGGACTATAAACGGTCATATTACGATCACACTTTTTTGCTCCGTTCATTGTCTTAAACATGAAAAAAGTGATTATATTGTTCAAAAAGACTGCTCAATATAGGTTTTATGTAACTTTTACACTCCACAAATTGTATGTGAAGAAATCTGAATATAAAAATACATTGTTCCACAGTAATCTGAGCAAAATCTAGTGGAAACACTGAGATTCTTAAAATGGGCTTTAAATGGGGTTTAAATTCAGCCTTACCTTATATATACTGCTTTATAATAGAGGATACTCAAGAACGATTTAACAGTTTGGAATAAATTAAATTGGATCTCAAAAATAGATTTGAATTAAAGAAATAACAAAAGCTTTCAACTGAGCATGTCAATTTATACAGGCCTGGACCAGCAACATGTTGACAGCATAGAGCTACTTCATGTACTAAATTGTGAAAGATATGTACTACTATAGTCAAGCCAACAGAATGAAAGATAGCAAGTAAATCTACAGGTGAAATCTTGCTTTTGCAACTTGACAGCGCAGTGTTAAAAGGATCATAAACTTTTCAGTCAAACAAGCGAGATGATAGAGGGGGTGCGACATGAACTAACTTGATTTAAAGTGGAATTATTCCTAATGCAGTCCAAGTGGAGACTGTGAAATAGTCTTTGAGCTGTGTGGATATGAGAAAATCCTCTCACATCCTTTCCCAGAGCTCATTATTAGAACACATTGAGGTAGTAATTGAGTTAGTGTCAGTCTGAATGTTCAGAGGTGAGGTACGAAACGTGATATAGGGTCGTATGAAACAGATGGTTTTATGAGGTGCAAAATGTATACTATTGCAATAGTTTTTTGCTGATTGAAATGTGAGCATAGTCTCTCTTTTTTTTAAATAGTCTTTAAAAAAAACAAACAAAATTAGTTTTAAAAAATCAGATTGAAATAAAAACATGCATGTAATTACGCATTAAACTGTGAACGAGCCAAATCAAAGTTTTCTTCTGTCTGTGTTTCAGCAGCATAAAGTGAAAGTGTACAGCTTCCTGAGTCAAACAAAAACTTCAATTATAAGTAATCTGATCAAAATAAAGTCTGTGCGGAGTGTATTTATTTTGCAAAGCCAGACGTTGTTCACGTTCTCTTTCCTATCTGGTGTTCTGAACCATTGAGCTTGATCCAACTTGACTCGTCGCAAATAAAAAAGACTCAATCCGCAATTTGGTTGGATGCCGGCGGAGAGGCGGAGCAGTGACGCAGACCTACATAGCGCATTCACAGGATGTGGAACTGGCTCAATTCACTTCAATGGCTGAGTAGGTACTGCGCAGCAGAGCGGAGCTGCATGATGTGGAATCAGCCGGGGACTGCTCAGGGCCGTGTACTTGTCCGCCTGCAGCCAGCGGGATGTACTACATGCTCATTAATACATTGTCAAACAACAATGAATTATAAAGAACAGATATTGTTGATTAGACTTCAAAATACTGTGAGGACTAAGTTAAATTTTTCCTTGGCTGCGACCACATCAGACTGTTAAAACATGCTGGGGTGAGGTGGACCGGTGTAGTTACCAAAATGTCTCTGGGCATTTATCTGCCAGAGGCCGGACTTGCTCTCAAACCGGTAAACCGGAGTCCTTTAAAATCCTGCAGATGTCATATTTGTTGGACTGGTTTTTGGTTCATCCCTCTATAATTACTGGACCAACATCTTCTCTGCCAGTGTAAATGAACAAAAGTGAAATATATTTTGATAATAATTTCAGAAAGTGGTGTCATTAGTCAACACCAAAGGCATAATTGCTGTCAGTTGAAAGCCATAAGATTAATATGACGAGTTTGTGGAGCCAATCCCAAACTAATAATGATAAGGTTCAATGTTTGTAGATTTCTATTTTGGATATTTCATTCAAAAACAGTGAATATCCCATAGAGCAGTGCTATTCAAAATCAGGCCCGGGGGCCAAATCAGGCCCTCTAAGTGATTTAATCTGGCCCACGACCCAGCTTCCAAATATGACAACAAAACAAAAAATATTGTATACTGGTTTAATCCTGGGTAAGCACTAGTTTAGATCTGGTTTGGTCTTTGTTTAGTCCCTGTTTAACTCTGCTTCAGACCTGGTTGGTCCGAGTCTAGTTCTAGTTTAATTCTTGTTCAGGGCAATTTTATTGGAACAGCGTTGGGGATATTTGTGCCACCCAAAATACAGTAGTTACAGTAGCGTGTTGTGCACCTCCGGCCCAGAGGCCTGGCCCTCAGGAAAATCTGGCTCTCAGGAAAATGAAGTTGTATCGCCCTGCCATAGAGCTACACAAGCTGCTAGTACTTCTACTACGATAACGATTACTACAACTATCTCAACCACTATGTTAACAAAGGAAAAAGGTATTTCTTTGCAGCAGCTGTGATCTCACACTTGTCTGCCTGTTTCCTGAAACACTGATACTGTACAGACGCTGACGCACAGGAGAACCTCACCAGTGACTTCTCTGTCAGAGTCTGGCTCAGACAGCTCCCACTGACAACCATTCCTCACATACCGGCCCATCACAGCCGGCTCCCCTCCATCACTCAGACATCCTCCAAAATGCTCCTTTTTTGGGTTAACTGTGTAAGATGTTGTGTATCAACATTACAGGAGACATGCTTTTATTCAGGCACTTGGTATTCAACTATAACACAAGTCGATCATTATTTTACGTTTGGTCATTGTAAATAGCAATTAGCATATCGCAAAGACTGGGATTTTGGAAGTACAATAAAGGGTACCATAAATCGCAAATATAACAGCGGAAAACAACTAACAAGCAGCGGATTGTCATATGCATGTTTTTGAAAAGTGAATATGTGACTTTTTAGAACCCTACGTGAGTCTTCGACTAAGTGCAGGGGGATGTGGGCGGGGATAGGGGGTAGGTGAAAACAGGGATCTCCATGCAGGAATCAATCAAAATACAACTTAAAAACTGAAAGTAAGTGTCATTAAAGTGATTTTCATAATATGTCCCGTATAATATTGATTGATTGGGGTGGGTGATATGTAAAAAACATTTATAATAATTTACATAGAGCCTAATTCAGCCTAATTTAAATGCTATTATAATTCCTGTACACTGAGTAGAGTTATATATTGACTTAAAGAGGTAATGTCCATACTTCACCGTGATTGGTTTATTCCACTTGTCAATGACTTTAGGCTGGCCAATGGGAGGCGTGGAAGGGGAAAAGTGTCTGCCGTATCAAACAGAAAAGCATTGAATCATGACAGGTCCCTCCCTATTCAATAATATGACTTCATGCACCTGCTCGCTGAACTTCATCATCTCTTGCCTCTGCCCTCCTCCCTCCATCTCCCCCCTGCAGTTAAGGAATGCCACTTGCAGAATTCCAGAGCAAAATTCCTGTCTCGGAATCCCCTCGTAACATTCCCTCAGATGGTCGGGTTAAAGCAGACGCATGTTCACAGTTTCGGGTTTCTCTGTTTGAAATGTCCATAACCTCGAGGTGTCAGGGAGCCAGAGACGGGACAACGATAGATTTGACGGAATTCCACTTCATTTATTTATTTAATACATTTATTTGACAATGTCCTTCACTCAAACTAAAGCAGAATGTCATATATTCACCCAGATCATTTAATTTCCGAGGTTCATATTTCTGCAACATCCCTCCAACCTCGCCACATTGGATTAAAGAATGGTGTGATATAAAGTTTGCACCAGATAGATATGTTTAGCACTCTGAATTCTACACGTTTATCATTCTTCCAAAGGCTCGGGAGTGATCGGGAAAAGGCAGAACGTTCAGACAGATACTTCACACTGATTCACAGAACAAACAAAGAAATCAAACTTTTTTTCTGATAAAATTGGTTTAAGTGCGTGAGTCAATGGCGCCATGTTCATATTGGATCACTTTGGCGCTTTGGCTTCCGCCCAAACCACAAACCGCTGCCATGTGAATGGTCCAATATCGAACACAAATGGTGCAAGTTAGCAATTAGCATAACAACAATATTTAATAAGCAATTTGTGACGTTAAATGAAAGAATAAAGATTTTCCCTGCTGTTTGATGCCGTAACATCACAAGTAACAAAAACAGATTTGCACTATGTAAAATACCTGCCTTTTCCCTATAATTAAAGCTACTCTCTAACACACTGTCACTATGCATTGTTATTACAGCGCCTTGTAAATAAAGGGAACAGCAGCTCTCATAAGCCCCAATCAGAGCGCTCCAGATGGCAACCCAACTCCTCTCTTTCTTTCTTTCTCTCTCTCTCTCTCTCTCTCTCCTTCATTCACGCCTTTACATCCACGGGCCGGTCCGCACACGCTCAGGCCACTCACAAAAACCTCCAGAAATGTACAGAAGAGATTACAGAGGCTTCACACTCCGGCGCAGAGGCTGATGTGCATACCGACGCACGACGACGAGCTACAGGTACAGGCAGGAGCGAAGAGGGAAGTGAAGAGGGGCGACGTGGTGATGGGAGGCATTCCAATCAAGACTAAATGTGGAAACTTTGGCTTACTTTTGGAAACAGTGTACAGCCTGGTGTCCCCTGCACACGGCACGCTACAACAAGTGAAGAATATACAGTTGCAAGAGAGCACAGATGCACGATGGGCTATGATTGAAGTGTTTTGAGTGAATATCAGGCTCTAGGCTTATTTCCCTCACCTCTAACATCTGAAGCAAAAAAAAAAAAACATACACACACACAAAAAAATGTGGAACATAACAAGCCCTGTTACAGTAAGAATGCATGTTTTTTAAAAGGTGTTTTCGAGCACTAAAAACACCTGTAAGTTGAAAGCTAGACCCGGTCAAAACCACACTGCGAAACATTCCAGACAAAGCAATAACATCGCAACAAACAGGGGACAAAATCTACGACGGAACAGTTACATAGTGGACCTTTAAGTCGAACCACATGAAGCCAGTTAACCTGTTACTTAGACAAGCGTTCAACTTCAACGTGCGTCTCGTCTGCAGTTCCTGTCCGTCCAGTGTGCATCTCCGGCCTCATTAGGACGTCCTGTACTCCCTTAACGCTTATCTCTCCTCCCCTGTCCTTCAGAAATTAAGGTATTTGGTCCAGCTGCCCATTAAACCACTGCCAAAATATAAAAATATAAATAAATTCAAGGTCTCTCAAAGGAACTACTGTCTTTCCTTCCTCTGCTTCGAGCCATCTTCTCATTTTCAGACTTATAAGGAGAAAAATGTTTCCATTCAAACATTTCTCCAGGTGTTCTTCGATATTTCAAGGTTGTCACGTCGGGATAAGGGAGTTGTCTCCTTTGACTCTGCATGTTAGCGCTCACACATATGTCAGACGGATGTGGAATACAGTGCTCTATGTGGTTCAAAACTGTTGGGTTTATAAAGTGTGTCTCCAGCTGAAATATCCAGAGCGTAACTGCTAAAAAACATGCATTCGTACTGTGAGTGGGCTCGTCTCTCCACATATTAGACCTGTAACTAGGTCGAGTGGCGTCACCTGCTTGTCGCCATTTAAATAGACACGTTTAATGCCATACAGTGAAACGAGACACTATTCGGCCAAGTTACGAGTCATATCTGTGGAAAGGCGACTCCGCTCACAATACATACACATGTTTTTAAAGGTATTTTGAGCAATAAGACCTGCATTGAACAGATGTAAGATGGATAATGTCTGGGCATAGCAATATCATCTCCATAAGAAAAGTTCCATAGTGCACCTTTAACTTTAAATACATAGCTAAATCCCACTCTCCATTGTTCCTTCTTTAAACCACATCTGACACTCACCAGTGCAGCTCGGGAACACCCCACAAAGAGCAGTTTGCAGTTTTATATTCCAAATGTTTCAATTAATTTCCCCAGCTGCAGTATTAGCATAACATGTGTGGTGGTGAATGGAGCTTATCTGAAGTGTACGGAGGTTGATGTTAATGGCTGAAGACACAAGGAGGGTAATTCTTTCAGGAATTTGTAAATCCTTGAAATATCTCTCCTTCAGCCTCTGCCCTGCCCTTGTGTTTTCACAACACAGAAGCATCAGACTGCAAAACATGAATACGCCGCGTAAGTTCACGTACAATGACTTGAATCTTGATTTGGGTTGTGTTGAGTTGAGAGTTTATTTACTGATTGCTTTTAGAGGATAAACATTTTATTCTTGGTTCTTGCAAAATTATATCAGTATAAAGCATATTAAAAATGGCTTCAGATGATCGAAAATGTATTGAATCCAGAAATAAAGTAAATCTAGTCAAAACCACCCAATAAAAAAGTCAAGTGAGATAGCGCTTCTCGTGAAGGGTCGGCCCCCCTGTGTGGTGGTGCATCCCCCTAATTGCAGACGTTAATGCTTTGCCTGGGATTTCCCACAGTATGACATTTAACTTATAATGCATCCAGAAAGTATTCCCTTCCAAATGTTCTTACGTTACAGCCTTATTCCAAAATAAATTAAATTCATTATTTGCTTAAAAATTCTAAAAACGATACCCCACAACATGAACATGAACAACATGAAAGAAAGTTGTTCAAATTCTTTGCAAATGTATTAATAAAACTAAAACAAAAAAAGCACATCATATACCAAAATGGTGAAAAAGTGAATATCGGGATGCACTGGATCTATCTCCATGAAGAGAGGCATCTTATGCCTAAGGCCAGGTTACAGGTCAGATCAGTGGAGAGGTGACCTTGCTAACAGTAAGAATGCTGTGTTTTTAAGCAAGAAATTCAAAGATAGATATATTTAATGCCATGCTGTGGAACATTCTAGGTAATTCTTGCTGCTCATGTCCAACCAGAAAGTGACATTATAAACTTAAAAAATGTTCACTATGTTTTTGTAAAAAACCCTTACATCAATGTACTTAGCAGTGTTGGGTAGTATTACTTTTAAAAGTTTAAAAGTAACGTTAACGCGTTATTGCCCTAAAAAACTAACATGTTACGTTACTGCGCTACTGTGTTATAAAAGTAACGCGTTAACGCTTAACCCTTTGAACAGGACATCAAGGGGCCCGTTTCTATAACTAAGCTGAAAAAAGTGTGACATGTCTTTAAAATACAAAATCTCATAAATGCCAATGTGCCATGAGATTGTTAAAAGTACATGTTGTGAATGGGTGGTCTTATGCTGAGTTTCCACTTCCCCAGGCCATGCTGTAATGTCAGGCAGGACTCGATCTGTTCAGGAGAGGAGCCGCTCTGTGGGGCCCCTGTGTCCTCTGCACCTCCCTCACACAATACTACATCATCCTCACATACTTTACCAACGTGCAGCCCATTTCAAAGTTGAACTTGTTTGGGCAATATGAGATGAATGTGTGTTTAAAGTTTAAAGGCGCTGTACCTTCCACTGTCTGAAAAACTTTATAAACAGAACAACTTCATTCTAAACTATTTGCATCAGTCCAAATGTATTGCTCACTTACCTAATGCATTCAGAGCTTACAACTTATTAGCCATGATGAGTTTTCAAGCACTTTATAGATAAGCGGGTAGTTAAATGTAACGGTAAAGCTAACAAAGATTAGCATGCTAACAGCGCTTCATGCTTCGCAGAAAAGCTTATTCCTCAAGCCCGTCTGGGCATCGCCATACAACGTAATCCTCCCTCCGGTTGTATTAGTGAACATAGTGCTGCTGAGCTCTAGAGAAAATGAGTTCGACACAAACTAAAAAGCCGTTTTCGGGCTGCTCAGTGAATCGGTGCAATGTTGACTTGTTGGTCGCATGAACATTAGATATTTTACACAAATCAACCTACTTTATAGCATGTTTTAGAGGCGAGACTTTTCCCTCATTCTCCATCTAAACCAACAGAGTTCCCTCTGGACTCGAAGTATGATTACAATGGAAGTGCTGTGGCCAAAACAGGAAAAAGTGCGTGGGGCAGAATAAGGTGAATAGGCTAATTAGATGCAGACAGTGCACAGTGACCTCCTTTTCACCCTAAGAGCTGCTTTTACAATATCAGTACTGGTACTAGTCAAATTTGACTTACTGTAAATTCCAAAAATGGGTACAGCCCCTTAAATTTAGCAACATCTAGATGAAAACTATGAACTGAATGTTTTCATTGTTTAACTTTTATCCCGGAATGGCAAAAGGTTATATCACTTGAAATATTTCACACAAAAAATACAACTAAATTATGTTTACAGACAGGATTTGAATGTTTTATAATTTAACATTTTGCAAAAGGTTACACAAATGGACCAAAATGTGTTATTACGCTACTCCAATTTGCCGCCCTTTCCATCTTATGCAGATGGAGTGGAGGAGTTGTTGACAGACAGCTATGTGCCTTGCAGGCCTACAAGTATGACTTTCTGAATGCATGCTTCAATGACACTTTACATCACTGAGGATCACAGCTGCTGTGTGTAGACAAGCCTGCCATACTGTGTGACATAGAACAACTAACTATGATGATAGATGACGCGCATATTCATTTTCATAATTTTGAAATTGTTTAAAAGTAAAATAGACACATTTACAATATGCAGTTTAAAAAAAGACTATGTACTACTCAATTATTTATAGAATTATTATTTAGTAGTTTTTAAAATTGTATTTTATTCACTGCATTTGACCCATCCATAGGGCACAACGACTGTGTGCACTCCAACTAAAGAGTTACCATCGACCCACTACAGCACCTAGTCAGATCAGGCGTGGCACATCCCTGAACTTCGTCGCAATCACTTGAAAAATGAAGAATGATACTTGTAGGGTTCTATTACTGAGCTTTTCTAAATCAATATTGCTGTTTACAATTAACAAAATGTAAAATGATGATCTATTTATGTTATATTTTTCTGTTCTGTTTCAGAAGAGTTTTGCTTGTTTCAATTGACAAGACAAGATTGTGAGTGAGCAGCCAAACTTGTCTGGCAAACAAAAAAAACCTTGGTCTGAAAAGAGAAAATAACTAGTAAATAGCCAAAATGAAGCTCATTACTGATGTAATAGTTTAATACTACAGGAAAAAAGCATAACGTATCTCCTTTAAAACACTCTACAATGAATTAATATTGCTTTAAAAGTTTATGTATCCATACTTCCTCATTATATTTGGTCATAGTTTACAAGCTGAACATTATGAGCCATAGCAAACAGAAGATGTGCAGTGAATGTCTTAATCCTGTGTTTGGCCTTTGACCTTGTGGCCCGCTCCCATTCACACTTTTATGAGCTAACCATGAGAAAACAGGCCATGTTTGCAGACCTCCTCACAAAGTCATTCTGTGTTTGTTCTGTGGGGGGCCGCATTCCTTCTACAACGCCACCAACAAGTCCACACGTCTAATCGATAACGCAGAACTCAGGTCAAATCGGATATGATTCGTGTTCAGGGGTAAACGCTGTCAACTGAAATCTACCAGTTCAGCCATAAACGCGCTCAAATGTAAAGGTGCACTGTGTAACTTTTTAGGTATATGCGTCAGCCACCTGCTTGTAAAGTTGAATGCAAGTGAAAAGCAGCAAAAAATCGCCATGCTGACCTTCTACCAGAAAAGTTACCGTACTTTTTGGACTTTAAGCTGCTACTTTTTTCCCACGCTTTGAACCCTGTGGCCCATACAACAGTACGGTAAATTTATAGATTTTTATCGGCAAACGGCCACCGGGAGCCATTCTAGCAGAAAGCGCAAGCATTTGACACACTGTCACTGGACAGTGGTCACTGTCCAGGGTTACATGTCTTGTGCTTTGTATTTTAAGCTTCAAAATGTTTTATTACAATCAGACTCATATTCACAGAGAAATGAGTCTAATGAAGAAGTGAATCTAAACGCGGCGAAATGCAAAGACACTTGTGGACATGCGTATACGGCGGTGTGCAGTTTAGAACCTGCTGCATTGAAATTAGACTTTCTTGGCCAGACCTGCCCCATGCATCACTACCGTGGACCATATTTTTGTGTAAATATCTCATGTTACAAAGTAATACTCACTCGCTAAACACAAGCTCAGGAGCAGATTGAACCAGATGTGAAGACACAGACACTCAGCTCACACAGAGACAGGACAGGACATGATTCAAAATGCTGTGTGTTTTATTACAATCCAACTCATATTCACTGAGAAATTAGTCTAATTAGACCCACGGCGCAGCGGACCACAGGTGCGCCGCGAGACCCCCGGTTCAAAAGACAACCGGCGTGTGTGAATATCTCATGTTACAATGCGGGCACCTGTGGCTTATTGACAGGTGCATGACAGGTGTATATGTACAATTTCTTGTTTCTTTGTAAATTTTGTTGGACCGGCTTTTATTCAGGAGCAACTGCGATATAATTCCCGATATAATAACTGAGGGGTACTTTTGAATATAAGCAGCGGTACGAGTCCGCCGAGCTCCCTCTTCCTCTCTCTTTCTTTCTCTTTCCCGCTCTCTTTCTCTCTCTCTTTCTGTCTTTCTCCCTCCTTTTTTTTCCTTTTCTTTTTTACGGTATAGCGTAAAACACATACTTTGAAGACATTCAACTACAGTAGGTGGCATTAAATGCACCTTTTCAGTTGGCTGCCAACCGCCATTGAAAGCGACACAACAACAACTAACTGAGGGCAGACAAATGCTGAACTGTGACATTTATGATGTCCGTACTAGATAGTTTCAGGCTATTGAAGTTTAAGTTTAAGTCTAAGCGTCCATTCCTCATGTCCCTTCTCTGTCATTATTAGTGTTTTTAGACTCAGAAGAGCCCCCGCAGTTAGTGTTTAAGCGGCTCTGTCAGCCTGTCTTTCTGAGAGGTAAATGTGCTGCAGTCCATGTGCAATAATATCACAATATTCCATATTTAGTGAAAAGTATGATATGACCCAGCACAAGTAGGTGGATACATGAACCCAAACCTATACATGGGCTCGAACGTGATGATAAACGGGGAGCATTGCCATGTCATATTAACAATTAACAAAATCCTAAAAAAGTCATTTAAAACAGGACGTTGTGCGACAGAAAAGAGCTCAAAAACAGCTACATTAATACTGACTTATTACTGTTATTCCTTAAAATCACAACTTTTTACATAAGGTAACTGTCATATATTTCATTGGACACTGTACTAGATCTATCAGAATTATTAGGTTAACCAATAATCATATTTATTCAAGTAAGAACTGATATATAATATTATAATTCAAGAATGGTATATAATAGTATAATAGTAAGAACTGAAAAATTACAATTGTGAGAAGCAAAAATAGGTCATTTTTTTCAGTGTGTACTCCAAAATAGTTAACTTTTTTGTCTATTTTATCATTGCTTTTTCATTCAGAAAGTTTAATTTCATAAAGCTAGTGACACAATAAAGAACTGGTGATTTGTTAGACAAGGAGAATGAAAGAATGAGGGAGTTAATTTTTTCTTAACTTTTTCTTCTCACAATGATCTAAAATGTGATATGGTGACTTCCGCTGCACCACGCCTTTTGTCTCTTTAGGTCTAACTGTCCTTATAGATGACTCCATAATATGACCTCATGCGTTCTGTGCCCCTCCTCTCACAAGAAGCAGAAACTCAAACAGGCTGAGGTGAGCTGGTTTAAGCTAATATTGACTCCCCATTTACGAGCCCCTCCTCTCCCTCCTCTCCATCACTGCTTCTTACTTACTGCTGCACCTTTATCGCTTTGTCCCCAGTCCTAAAGTCACGGAAATGCTTGATAAGTCCAGTCTGGAGGGGGATAAAAAAAAGATACTGAGATAGTGTAATGGATTTAACATTCCAGTGATGATAAGGACAAAGGAAAGAATGAAAGTTTGATTGGCTTTTGAGGAAATCTTGAAAGTGCATGAGGGATTTAATCAGAGCAGACACAACGCTGTAGTCAAAGAGAATGTTATTCCAATGACAAAATAAAAAATGTATGATGAATAAAAAACATGGTAAATTACATCTGAAACCAAATGTACACTGTTGCTTTTGACTGGTGGTGACAAGGTTATTAGGTTCATCGATTATCGTGATTATTCAGGTCAATCACTTTTTTTATTTGGCTGCTTTTGTCAAATTTAACTTTATTTTGTCTTTCAGAAAGTTCATATTTGTAAAGCTGGTCACAAACCTGAGATACATTAACATGTCAGACCACAGGAATGAAAGAAAATGTAATATTTCACTGTTATTTAGTCCCACTCTTGAGTGAAATCGTCATGTTTTTCCTCACAGTAATCGTAACATTAAACTTTGATATCGTGAAATCCCTCGTGGTGACTACTTGAGGGTCATGACTTGAAATCTTTGGATTGTGATCCTTTAAGGGGAGCGAAAAGGAGAGAGGGAGAGAAGAAGACCAGCTGGAGGTGTCCGACCAAGACATATGGACTCAAACGTCAAAAAGTGGAGTGGTTTTATCAAATACAGGAAGTGGTTAGGGAGAAGAAATGCTCTGCACTTGTCAACACTTACCACAAAATGAAACACCAGCCATTTTTCACTCTGCAATCGAATCCAAATCACATGAATATAACTTTCCTCTGCAAACAGCTAAATATCTTAATATCATAAGACCTGTTAGTTTACACGTCAAACATCAAACTTGTTCTGAAATGCATGTTGTTCTTGTATTAGTTTAGAATGTGCAACGGAAATGGCGAATCCAATCGTAATCACAGTGCTTGTAAAAGAATTGCAATTAAAAATATATATTTCCCAAAACCTTATTTATTCCTCACTATATTCAATCACAATATATTTTCAAATTGACGATTCAGTTTGTTTTACATGTGTCAAAATGTCACAATATGGAGATACTGTGACAATCAATGTAACGCACATGATCTATTTTTATATTTAAAGAAATCTTTCTGGAGGAGGGTCCCACACCTGCTTGTCGCCATGGGGATGTCATTGCTTTGCCTGGAATGTCCAACACTAAGGTATTAAACTCATCAGTCTCAATAGAAAGTTACAGGTCAGATAGGTGGGGAAGTGACTAAGGATGGTCCGATATGGATTATTTCTTATTTTACCGATAACCGATATTTGGATTTCTAAATACATAGTCCGCAGAAAATGTATCTTATGTTGAAGTAAAGATCATATATTAACTTTTTACTTTATCGATTTTCACAATCGATTGCCCAAAGATAATTTTAAGCAATTAAAACTCTTGTAGTTTAATACATGTAAAATAGATAATGCAATACAGAGTAACATTCCAGGCAAAGAAATACCATCAGCCGTATTCAACCAAATAAGCAACACATTTTGAAATTTAGACAATGTTTTGCATCGTCTTTGAGATCAAAACGTTATCCCCAAATAAATTATCACAAAAACATATTGGATTATCTGTATTTTGTCACATTTCTCTTCCCTCCACTGCCGGACACCTTTTTTTTTTAAAAATAAAGATTAAAATATGTCCAAAAAAAGAGCTATGTTTCAATGTATCTTGTTTCTCTCTCGTTAGGCATGAGAACAGTTCTGACCTGTCAATCATGGGTTAAAGGTCGGAGGTCATAGTCAGGCTCTGCTTCACTTCCTGCTGCTTTGAACTTCGACGAGATAATTTGTACTGCCAAAGACAATACCTCGACTTGTACGTCACACAAGTTTACGAAAACAAGACTATTCCACGAAATATTTACAATTCTTGGTGATTTTGATTCTGACTTTTATTTGACCACATTTTTGTCAAATAATAAATAATCTGAACGTTCCGAACATCAGATCTGTCAGCCAAACGTCACTCCAAACCTCTCCAATCACGTTTGTCCGTTTCACCTCTGCCTCCTCTGTCCTTGCCCCCTCTCGTGCCTCCTAGCTCCTCGGAGTTCAGTTCCCATGCATCAGAACCCTCGAACCCTCCGTCTATCTGCTTCCTCACACTGACACGAGGTCGGGGCGAGCAAGGAGAAAGGGCCAGAGGGAAAGAGAGAGAGAGAGGAGAGGACACAGGTCACATGATGAAGATGGATGAAGATACAAAAGACAAGTCGTGTCAAGAGAAGTAGTACTGCGTTCAAGGGCTTTTTGAGAAGTTGAATCTGGTGGCGAGCAACCACAAGAAGGCTGCAGGTCCGAGTTCAAGTACAATTAGCATTTTCTCCCCCATAAAGTTAAAAAGACATTAGCACTAGAGACGAATCCCACGGTACTGCAAAGGAATGTTCAGGTTGTGACCCTTTTTGTGTCCTTGGGCAAGACACTTCACCCACCTTGTCATTATGTATGTGTGTGGCAACTTCATACTGCAGGTCAATTCCAATTTTTTTTTGCCTCATTTTTTCAGGTCAGTGTGAACAGCACACGTCAGTTGTCTTCAAATCCGACTCAGGCCACTTTCGTATGTGGAAATAAATCCGATATGTATCCGTACTTTTACAATGCGACTTCAGTCTGAACGCTCATGTCCCCAGATCCAATCTGAACGTCATCAATAGGCCACATTCCCGGGATAAACAATTCTGAGTCAAAGTGGAGAGAAATGGCACACGAAAGAGCCGAAAACTATCAGTGGAAGAAGGAAGACGTTTATGAACTAATCAATATACAGGGTGACAAATCAATTCAGGCCAAAACAGAGGGTTCGCACCGTAATCGGTATTTGAGGAGATTGTGTAGTTGACCGAGCAACGGATTAATAGCTCCATGCTGCAAAAGAAACTAAGGACATCCATAAAAGGGGCGGACGCTGCAACGTGCCGGTAACGTGCCTTTGTTACCTCCATAAACACAGAGCGCTACGTGTGACCATGCATGTGACGTTGTGTTCTTTCGTGTGCATGCGGGCCACATCGAGCGGCATTCCGTTCACACAACGGCCACATAAAAAAATCAGATTTAAACAAAAAATCCGAATTGGGCCTCATACCCTGCAGGGTGAATGTAGCCTCTGTGACTGTGTGATAGTTGGAGGGTAGTTATTCCTACAAACAAAACGTGCTTAATAGGGCTGCATGATATGAGGGGAAAATAAGAGTTATTTTGAAACTATAGACATAATAAAAACATAAAAAGGCACAACAAAAACTGTGACCAAGGCTAATTTAGCACAAAGAATAAATCAAATCATGACTAAAATATTAAAAATTTACAATTTAGTTGTCCAAAACAGTCCATCACTGTCAGATGAAGAACATTAGCAGTTTTGTCACGATTTTCAAACACGATACTAAGAAATAGGCCCTTTATTTTATGCTTATTTTGTCAATACTTATAGTTTTTGGAAATCGAGTTCCAAGCTATCCATTCAACGGATATTGCGGTTTTCCTACAAATTGATGCAATTAGTGAGTGTTGTTAGCCCAAAAGTCTTATCATGTTTGAGCTTTGATAAAACAAAGCTGCTCTTCAGCTACTTAAAGAGCATATAACAGTTATTTTTTTAATTTTTTTTTAAAGAAATAAATGCTATTTTCAGTCTCTGCTCTGGTATTGGTTCCTTGTGATGTATTGTGAAGCCAAATGGTATTTTCAGCTTGGATCCACACTTTCAATAGAAATGCTTGTTGCCATTTTTTTTTCTACCATTCTTTTGTATGTACTTCCCTTTATCAGAGTATGCTTCCTGTTTGGTAAAGGACTTCAAACCACTTTCCACCATGTCTTTAATGAACTCCACCGTGTTTCAGTGGAGTGTTAGTTCGTTCCTGTGTGTTTGCTCATAGAGAGTTTGAAAGGACCTCACGCTCTCATTCACACAATAGTGAGAGGAGATCCTTTCTGAATGTTAAGTGATGGGGTGGTTCTCTCTTCAATAGCAGCCAGTGTGGACGAGACAAGACAAAAGCACTCAAGTCAGCTGATGAGTGTAAAGCTGCTTGCTTCGTGTGCAACTAGTGTTAATGCAGAAACAGACATTTCATTTATTTTGGAGTTAAGTGTGCAATTACTCACAGTGTATCCAATGGTTTAAAATCATATGTTGTATTTATATTGCTCTTTACATTTGAAAAACAATAATCCTACTCATTTAATCGGACTAAAAGCAGAATTCAAACATTGGAAGAAAAAATAGGACTATTTTTTGCGTTTCTGAAAAAACAAGTATTTGCTATTAAATAATAAATAATAATAATAATATATATATATTTTTTTTTCATTGCCATGCTCTAATTTAAAGCAATTGCAATTTGAATGGACGCAATTATTAAATTGCAAGAGCTGCCATTTTTAAAGTACCGTCATTTGCTCCACAAATAACAAGATATCCTGTATCATTCTGCATAAACCTTTAGTTTAGATCTGCGCAAACATGTTCTGAAATGCATAGTTTGTAAGTTCATATTTTTTTCAGCATTTAGAATGGGAAAATTGAACAGAAGTCGATTATTAAAACACAAATAGGAAATCTAATCGCAATCGCAAAAACTGCAGTTAGTTTTCACAAATCGCTCAGCTCTATTTTGTCTGCTGTAATACTTTTATCCTCACTTCATTGACTGCCAGTGCATCTTAAGAGTAGATTTCAAGATTCTTTTTGGCCTTGCCCCCTCCTGCCTCTCTGCCCTGATCGACCCTCATTCCCCCCTCGTGCCCTCAGGTCAGAAGATCAGCTGCAGCTTGTTGTTCTGAAAACTAAACACAAGCTTCACGGGGTCCGTACTTTTACTGCTGCTGCCCCACAGCTATGGAATCAGTTGCCTTTAGAGATCAGGCAGGCTCAATCTCTGCCTGTTTTTAAATCACTTTTAAAAGTGCACCTTTTCTCTTTAGCTTTTAACAGTAACACTGCACTTTGTTGACCTTTTTGCAGGTTTTCCCCTTTTATTATTATGTTGTGTACAGCACTTTGGCACACTGTTGAGGTGTTTTAAATGCATTATAAATAAAGTTGGCACGGTATATTTAAGCTACAGGGAAATTCATAATGTGGATCCCGAACGTCTATTGTAGCAGCTAAACACTCCTCAGCCTCTCTCTCAAAGCCAGGCAATTGTTTTTGCAGTAAAAAATAACATAAAAAATACATGAAGTACATGAAGATGGATAATATCATGAATGTTGTTTTGAAGCTGTAAAAAGAGCTGTTGTTAAGTTCCAAATAAACATATATATTGTAAAACCACATAGAAAAGTGCGGAAATATCTGTTATTTCACATTAGTTAGATAGTTCTTTTGGATTGACATAATATCGTCTGAATATCGCTATCGGGATACTTCAGAAAAAATACTGAGATCTTCATTTTTGTCATTATCGCCCACGGTATTTGCTTTACGTTGGAAATACAGATGCCCTGTTGGACGCCTCCTTCCAGGATTAACCCCAGACAGCGAAACACAACCAGTCTTGTTGATTTCTCCATGTTGTGCCAAACGGTTGCGCCAAAAATAGTCATGTCTCTCCAATGCCGCACAATGAGCTCATTCACTTTGCAAACAACCGGATTTCAAGCTGTGATAGACTATTGAGGGTTTTTTTCTCCCCCTCACTGTTTTCCCCACAGGCCGTATTTTTACACCTCTTCAGATGGGCATAATCTCAATGTGACAATCTGAGTAGAAACAGGCGCCTTCGAGCAAGACCTGCTTTCCGAGTCATGCCAAAACAAATCCCATTTCGGTGTTCTATTTGAAGTGGCTCGGGATTTACTATGTATGAAAAGATAAGCAGGCGAAGTAACACAAGAAACTAATTGCATCAATAATAGTACAATAACAGTACAATAACAGCAGTAATTATATTAGTAGTAGTTAGTAGTTAGAAGTAGTAGTAGTAGTAGTTGTAGAAGTAGTAGTAGTAGTAGTAGTAGTAGTAGTAGTAGTAGCGGAGTTGAATCTTTAAAGGTGCTGTGCCTGTTTTTTATTGTCTTAAAAATTATAAAAAACTAAACTAGTTCAAACTAAAACTAAACTACATTCTTTGAAGCTGTCCACATGTATTGCTCACTTGCATAATGATTCACCGCGATGAGTTCATAAGCACTTTTCACAACCGTCAACGACCAGAACGAGTTTTACTGTCACGCTAAAGCTAGCAAACATTAGCATGCTAACGGTGCGAGAGTAAAACGCTTTATGATGAGATCCAGCGAGCGCACATTTGGTCTCATTTTCATCAGAATAGCTGCTTTTACAATATATTTGTGCTGGGGCAAAATATGTTTTACTTTATTACGTGAACAAAATCAGGTATAGCCCTTTTAAGTTTATTTTACAGATCAAAAAAAACGATTTACAATTACCCATGATCCCATTACAGGTGCACTATCTACCTTTACTTGAAGGGTCCGCCACCTCTGTTAATGTTATTAGCTTTGAATGCTCCATCCTATGGCATTAAACTACATAGAGACAAGCAGTATTTCAATGTATTAAAGGTGGAGTAATAAAGGTTATGCATTGACCTCCTTCTTACTAAAAACTCCCACTTTCTATTTATTTTTGCTTAATTTTTGTCCGTGGAGCTGTTGTTTTACCCAAATGAATTTCATACGGCAAAGTGGAATCTGAAAGTAGTCCTCTGTCGTTGCTCCAACTGTGCAGAGATTAGCTAGCTTGTTTTCTAACGGTAGGGGGAGATAAAGGACACTTTAACTTGCCCCAAAACAGCTCATTTCCTTAAAACACGCACTCATAAACTTATTTAAGGAGAGAAAGGTAACTGTGTGGGATCACAAAGTCGTTGTTTATCTGGTTTACTACTGTTAACTTGATTTTCTTTCGTAGTTTATTTGTCAATACTGTAACAGCTCTTTCACATTTTAGTTGTACTTAGGAGAAAATGTCAATACCCACCATTGACTCTCATGTATTTTGGCCACTCACTGCTTAAATTCCCAACTTCTATAAAACACCTGTACTTGAATAAATGCACTGTGCACCATTAGATAGACTGTATAATCCATGTAGAGAAAAGTCTACTCAGAATTTGTCACATTTCCTTCAATGCCGAAATATCATCCATGAGCGAATGGCTGGAGCAGTACCCAACCTGCACACTTGTACAATCGGGGTCCTGTCCTCTGATTACAGTCCGATTTGTCTCTGAGTTAAACCTATTTTCCTTCTCACTTCACAAACAGAAAGAGCGGCGCGTTCGCAGTGTGGGATGACGTTTGACCCAGAGCCAGGGGGACACGGGGTGGACACAGAGGGACCAAACATTCTGCTGGAGACTCATTGAGGTTATTTAAGTTTGTTACACTCAAATGACTCCAGATTTATTCTCTGTAAAAAAAAATAAAAAATAGGATCACATAATAAGAACACAAGGCTAACAGACAAAAACCTTCAAACACACAACAGGTGGCGCTATATATGTTTTCATGAATTGGAAAAATTGTCAGGATATATTTTTTCAAAGTATTTTTTAGATACAATGATCAATGAAGCTTAGGAGGTGGCTGCATGTTGGCACAATAATTATAAAAAATACAGCAAATTATATAAATCATCCACAAGTATACAGCATTTTATTCAGACTTGTTAGTGTCAGTCTGATGACGAGCCTGAGTTTACTTAAGGAGGGGGTCCAGTGAGACGAGCTCACCTGAGTAGCATGCGTTGCCTCGCTCACAGTCTGGAGCACATTCCGGACCTAAGCCAATATTGTTCCATAATAATAGGCCTTCAAACCAACTTCCTGGCTCCATCTGTCATCTCCTGCTCTTTCCATAGCCCCGTGTTCACTATTTCCACCTGCCCCCTCGTCGTGTTGTGTACATACATGCAGCACCTATTGTTGATTGATTGCATGAGACCGCACAAGGAAAGCCATGTTTAAGAGAGCTCCGGGCTTACCGTCAGCGTGATGAACGTTAGGGAATTCAAATGTGACCGATTCACGCTTTTTTATATTATATGATTATCGAATAAGCTTATTTTGAAAACCATACATACTTGAACTTATATAAAGTCAATATTGCAGCAGAGGGAATTAATTACCATGGGGAAATAAACCAACGCTAGCTTGCCCCCAACATGCTGATGTAATGTGATTTGACGACAGAAATGAGTCTGGCGATGATTTATGGGTTTAAAAACACTGCAAATAATGACACAAAACTGGGAAATTTGGAACAGAGAGTTTGCATTATACAGTATATGTCCTTTAACTGCATTGTCCACTCTTATTTACCAATTTGTACTGACTGAGTGTACTGACTGAAGGGATCAGAAAAAAAATCATGTTTTTCACAGTAAAGGTAGCACTTACATGCCCTTTTAATTCATTTCTTTTTTTCTTTTTTTTTTAAAGTTCACTACTACAGCACTGATTTGTAACATTTACTCTTTTGTTGAGGAACATAATACAGATAAAAATCATGAACTCTAAAATCCAAAATGTAACCTTATATTGTCGTTGAAATCTTTGACTATTTGACTAGCTCTCTGATGTCTGTAACCCAGCAGTAGCGCCATTGTCCCGGGAGCACGACGCCGTTTGGTGCCAGTGTCTGTGGATGGAACACTTCCTCTCATTGATGTGGTGAATGTCAGGGTTACTCCACTGTACCAGCCTCCTCCTCCTCCTCCTCCTCCTCCTACTGCCTGTGATGTATTTGGAAAACCCCTGACATTATTACAGAGGCCAAGTTCTGACAAGTTTATATACTGTACCTCACAATATCAAATGTTGTTAATTTTTGTTGTCAAACACGGAAACACAGCTATTGCTCAAGTTTGTGACCGGCTTTACAAAACTGAACGTTGTGAATGACAAAATTAAGTTAAATGTGACAAAATACAGGCAGATAAAAAGCAAGTTTTTTTACATTTAGGTCTATTTTTGGAATACAGAGTGAACAAAAAATACTTGATTTTGCTTCTAAAATTGTCACAATTATTATTTGTGACCTGAATAATCACGATTATCGATTAACCTCATAATCTTGTCATCCCTAACTGTACCAATACTGAAATGCACATACAAGTTTAGGATTTTGGGATGTACTTTTGCTATTTGCCGATGTCCTTACTCACATAATCATCTAAATTTATCTAAGTTTGTAATGCAAACGTCTGTAGCCAAATGTTAGCGGAAACAATAATTATGAAGGTATGGCCTACATGCTTGGTTAAAAATAAAAAATACTTTGTGGGTCCTGATCTAGTTCCAGAGCTAATTTTGGCCGATAAAACCAATCCTGTGGTAGATAAGGGCCACACACAGTCACACCTGAGCACTTAACCAAAGCTCCAGTCTGTAGAGCAGGGATTCATCAAGCTTAAGAATCAACAAAAATATACCAGCACTTCCAATCTTTATAAGTGACATCAAGTGCAAGCGCTTCTAGCTACAATTAAATGTTTACGCTATTCACCAACGACTTCATAAGAAAATTAGCATAAATAGTAGGCCTGCAAGATGTATCTCAATCGAATGGCCATTTGAATGGTCGTGATTTACAAATCGCAAAGACAGCAATTATTTAAGTCATTTGCGAACAACAAAATATCCACTAATTATGGATAAAAGCCGCTAACTCTGTAGTTTAGACCGCTAAAAATATGTGCTGAAATGCATGGGATTTTTTTATAAGTTTAGCATTTTTAACAGAATCCAATTATTAATCACATCATTACATAACCAACTTGAACATACTGAGTTTTCTGTGAGGTAAAATCTCGCGGAAAAACAGAAAAAAAAAAAAACAGTTTTTAGAAAGGTTAAGCCTTTATTCCATCTTGGCAATTGAATATTTAAACTTTAAACATATTGATTACATAAATAGCAAATCTAAAGCCAATTGCAATGTTTGACAGAAAATCTCAATTAGATACTTTTACTCTCTTTTCTTCTAATGGGTGGTATATACGATTGAACCATGGCTCAAACTATATCAAGCTTGATTTCACAGTGAAAAGTAATATACAGACTATCTGTAAATAACTTGAATTTAGCCTATCCATCCATCCATCTTCTTCCGCTTTATCCGGAGCCGGGTCGCGGGGGCAGCAGTCTAAGCAGGGACTACCAGACTTCCTTATCCCCAGACACCTCCATCCTCCCGGATGAGTTCCCAGGCCAGCCGAGAGACATAGTCCCTCAAGCGTGTCCTGGGTCTTCTGGGGCCTCCTAGCTAGCTCCTCTCGACGTGGAGAAGCAGCGGCTCTACTCCGAGCTCCTCCCGTGTGACTGAGCTCCTCACCCTATCTCTAAGGCAGCGCCGGGCCACCCTGCGGAGGAAACTCATTTTGACCGCTTGTATCCGCGATCTTGTCCTTTCGGTCACTACCCAAAGCTCATGACCATAGAGCTTTGGGCCTATTTGACCTTGATTCTAATAAAAAAGTACATGTCCTGTGACCCAAACAGTACTCAAAAACCACACACACACACAAAAAAAATTATAATTATATATATATATATATATATATATATATATATATATATATATATATATATATATATATATATATATATATATATGTAGAAAAGCACTTGTAAACTATATTTGTAAGTAAAAACTCTCCCACCTCTTCAGCAAGGCCTTCTCCTTTCTGCTGTGGTCCTTCATAAATCCCAATACCACCATCGATCGATTAATCAACTAATTAGGACTACAGCCCTTATAACTTTGCACACAAATCAAGGAAAATGTATTAATCCACCTTAAATTTACAAGGAAACCAACCAAATCAAATAGCGACAGTTCTAGTGGATATTTGCCATGCCACCGTTGTGCGCTCATTGTTGTGATTGATTTCATTCGTAGTGAATTTCATTGCAAAGCCGTAACTCTTATCTCTGCCCATAACCCCCCTCAAGGCGACAAAACAGGAGACAGTTTCAACATGTTCTTTTCAAAAATGTCTGACAACAAAAAAACATGGAAAAGCTCTTGAAGGAAGAGTTGAGATTTACAGACATACGGACAACAGGCAGCAGATATGGAGGAGTCTAAATTGGGCAAAGTTATCAGGGAAGATAGGCTCAAGTGACTTAAAGATATGGTAAATTTGTAGGAACAAGATGATTGGCAAAGTGCATTGGATAAACCTAAACAGTTTGGTTAAAACAACTGGATAGATACAAGATTAGAGCTGCAACGATTACTCCAATAAATCGAATAATTCGATTACAAAAAAGCTTCGATTATTATTATATTGCTTTGATGATTCGTTTAATTTACATATTTAATCAAAAACACGTGAATCTGTGGCACGCGGAACGACTTGTGTCGCTTTTGTTTCACACGGAGCTTGTTCCGCTCGGACGAAGGCGCAACAGGAAGAGAGCGGCGCGTTTTAAACTCACGAGTGCGACTGGGAAGAGTTTAGATGAGTGAAAGAGCCATGGATCTATTATAATAATCCCGAGCTGCAACTCTAAACACCGCATCTAGCTCCGCCCACCCCAGCCCCTCAACAACTCAACAACTCTGCTTCCCAGTCACAGTCGTACTTTTAAACAGCCAATGCACATGGAAACAGCACGAGGACCGCGGTTATGTTAGAATAATCTGTTGTGAAACAGAAAGTCCGAGACGCGGAGGCCAAAGTGACCGGCACACACGCCATAACGCATAACGGCCAAAACACAAAAATGCGCAAAATGCTCAAAACGCCAGGACCACTGGTCCCACCCAACATAACGTTTTACAAATGTCTTATTTTAAGTGACGTGACAGAGCCACTGTAACTGTTTACAGTCTATGACAAGTTAATAAAGTCCTTTTATACATATTCTTTATATACAAACAGAACAGTTTGGACTGAAGTGAAATGTTGCTGTTTTGGGGACAAATTTATATGAAATTAAGAATAAAATGTGTAATTTTAAGCAGAAATTCCTTATTTTGTATTTGTTTATTACTATGAGCTATAATGTTTATCTAAAAAATGATTTAATATGTGTTTAACTGGTTTACTGAATGTACAAAAATATTAACCGATTACTCGATTAATCGAAGAAAAGAATCGATAGATTACTAGATTACTAAAATAATCGATAGCTGCAGCCCTATACAAGATACATTCATATAATTTAAAACATAATATATCAAAACATTATTATCATCAGTAAACACAGTGGGTGTTCTTCGTCAATCCAGCAATATTGGAAGTTGTATTGGAAATCTGGTGGAAAATTACTGTCCATTGCGCTCTTCCAGACGCTAAATTTAAGAAGAGGCCAATACAATAAGTGACGTGAAACAAAATAGCTCCAAAACGGATGCAATACAACGGCCTTAGTGGGGGTTGGACCATTGGGTCAGTATATTTTTGGTAAATTTTTAGAAGAAATTAAGAGCAAATTGTATTAAAAAAAAAAAAGAAATTGGCAAAATTAGTAAATTAAATAAGGTCAATTATGAATATTCATGACAATATGACAGGAATATAATGCTAACAAATGAACTTACACCCTGATTCACGACACACAGGTACCAGTTACCAGTACACTAACAACTCTGTGAAAATGTAAATTCAATAAAAACATTAAACGCACTCCTCATTTTGCATAGGTAAAAATGAATTTTATTGAAAAAAGTACAGGATGAAAAAAAAACCAGATAAAGCATAACATAACGCACATTTTCACTGTTGTAGACTAAAGTCCTCCAGATTTTGATTGAGGTGGGAACAAGTAAAATGATTATGTTTAATATGATGATCTATAATTGCTTGTTACCAGAGTCAGTGGCCATAAATAATCCATCATGCCTTCAGTTTCATTTTCCATATATTGCTGCAATACAGAAACCTACTATGTCAGCCATAGAAAGACTTTACTGCTATTACTGCTCATTGACTTTGGACTTGAGCCCAGGAAGTGACAGATAACAGCTCGCTCATAAAAACTCCATTGGATATAGAACAGAGCTGGGTGGAAAAAAATGTTGGATGTTCCATAAATAGGAATCTTTGCAGAGCGCGAAAAGGGGAAGGGGGAGGAGGGTTCGGGTGTAATTTAACAAGCCTGTGAGCGGGCTGGGACAGGTTAACTGGCATTCCTATCTGGGTCCTGGCCGCTGCAGTCAGGTGGAGGTGCCCCGAGCCCACCTACATTCTTTAGGACAAAGTAAGGCCGACACTGCATCCCCTCCCCCGTCCCATAAAAGGGACTGATAAAGAGGTTTAAAGTTTATTTAAAGGTGCTCTACCTGATTTTTGTGTCTTAAAATACAGAACTTTTTGCAATGACCCAAAGATTCTCTTGCTTTTTGGCTCTCGCGAGCCTCCTGGTAAGCAGAAAGTGAGTGCGGCAGGTGAGAGCTGAGAGTTTTTGGATGTACTTTGCCATTTTATGGCCAAATTTTCTGTTGATTTTGTTTTATATAATAGAGCAAGTCACCTACACTTTATCTCTGGAACTGTGCCAAAATGAGATAGGCAGAAAAACTAAAAGTGAGCAGATAAACGGGCCACTTATGACACCAATGTTAAATGCACCCTGATCTATCACCAGAGCCACAGCAATTACTATTGTAAGCAAACCAACAGCAGGCTTTAACGTGTGGACCGTGGAACACTCAGACTCGGACATAACTAGTGTCTAAGTCTTATGTGAAATGGAGCAAATGGAGCAGAGCCTCCTGCCTTCCACTGCCATTAGACAACAGACGCAGCTTCTTCAGGGAATTTCAAACTTTCAATACGCCTGATTTCCCCTGTATAACGCTGTTATGTCTGTAAGTGAATAGTATGTTTTAGTAGTTCAGTTTTAGGGCCGTTGTTGACTGTACCCGATAGCGAGAAGCTAATGTGAGGCTGTGCTGTGGCTTCTCTTATTCCACTGATACTGACGTGAATTTGAGTGCTAAAACTTTCCTGTAACTTTCCAAAGGTTTTACCCATGCCCTTGATGTCTTTGCCCACAACCACAATTGAAAAAACCTTAGATCGTGACCACAAATCTGATGATTTGACTGTTTATTAGCTCCACTGGTAGCACTGCTTCGTTAGCTATACGTGTGTTTTCTGCCTAAAGCGTGGCTGCCACAGTCGGACCTGAAGTCATCGCGATCGCACCTTCATTTGAATATTATCTCTCTTATGTTTTCAAACATCAAATAAAATCAAACATTGTGAATAAATCAGGTCTAAACCAGAAGTCGGGATTGCAAGGCTAGTAATGAATCAATGGCTAGACCAGGCTAGCTATTGTATATGCAACCATGGATTTACTAAGGCTTAAACCAAGACAAAATGAGGAAATAAGCTAGTTTTGCGAGCCTGCCCTCATACAACCAAAGAACAATGGCAGAAATAACTCGTGCAGGTGTATTTGGCTCCTCTAAGGTTTTGCCATATTGTTGTGTAAAGATGGTTCATTCATCGTTTCATTGGTGAGGTAAACAAGCCCATAAAAGGTTTACAGGCTCTTTCATTCATAAAAGCAGCCAAGATGGGGAGGAGTTAAAGAAAAGAGAGAGAAGAGAGGGAGGGTGGAAAGAAATACTCTCTAATGGGACACAAGGGTCTGGACAAAAAGCCCCTCGACGAGAGGACCACCACTAAACCCACATATTCAAGAGCGCTACATCCAGAGACAATTGGAGTTCAACTGTAGACAAGTGTGCATTGAGGGTAGGTCTATACAGTCGGTTTGCCTTCTCCCAAAAGGAATGTCTTACAAAAGTAATACTATTAAATCAAGCAACAAGATTAAATAGTGATTAGTTACAATTTTAAATATTGTCGAGAAGATAACAATCTAGAGGTCTAGTCACGTTACAATTTGTTCAATTCCTTAGTCACACAGCTGCATGGGTTTCTGCTTTCTGTTTATTCCACATATTTTGTTTTTGAATTGTTAATTGCTATGGCAACGATGCTAATGTTTCATCTGGAACCACACAATTATGGCTGCCAATCTACACCTACAGCTTCTTGATTCAACTCGATTGTACAATTACAACAGCTACATAAGACAGCAAGAAAAATGTTTTGTTCAAACAACACAACAATGCTATGCAATGTTGGTGGCTCATTGGATTGAACAACAACCGTTGGAAACATTCTATTGATAGGCTAAACACAAAATGTAACGATTTCAAGGCCTTTCTATCTTCAACATATACTTAAACACAAACACTATTGAGCCAAACTACACCAACATGTCTGACGTATTGAAAGTGTGTAAAGTGGTACCTGTCCAAGGTCCAGGGTGACGTTGACCTCGTTGAACTCTGTGTTTCGGGAAAGCGGCGGGCTCTGCCACCATCTCTCTGTCCCGTCGACGGCGTTGGTGATGGGATGGGCGCGGTCGGTGTCTCCTGGGCTGCAGAAGTCACAGTACTGGCCCTGGAAAAGACAAATTACAGGGGTTTGCTGACATTTTTTTTTTTTTAAAACAATATTAATACCAAAAGATGTATTGGACAAAACAGCTGTAGCATGAACTGGAGAGACAGAGAATATCATCCTTGATTAAAATTCGATTCATTGCACTCTCCAAAAAAAAAAAGTCGCCATCTCTGAGTCTCCTTTGAATAATAGCTGCATGGGTGATGATCTTTCAGTAGCAACACATTTCAACCAACCGATGCAGTGAGTGGCCTCCAATTTCTGAACCAACTATGTAGAAAGACAAATCCCATGGTCATGGACCAAAGGACAAAAGATGTCAGTGTGTTTGAGAAGCGTCAAATCATTGGCATCAAGCAAAGAAAGCATTTAAGGAAAAGCAGAAATGAATCGAAAATCTACTACAGATGTGACCCCCATTGAAAATCGTCAATACAACAAATTAAGGCGGGGAAATTAATCTTTTGACATTGCAGAATCTTATTGAAACAAAGCCACCTCGAATGTGTGCTGTAATCAAAGCTAAAGGTGGTCCAACGGGATATTAGAGTGTGTGACTCTTTTTTTCCAGTGGTGAATTTTTTTTTGAAAGGCAGTGTATATTGAAAGGCTGAAAACATAATCTCATCTAGCAATTTCTCTTTCACTTTCCGTTTTTTCTTGAATTGACAAAATTGGCAATTTGACTCTTTAATCATGGTGCCACAATATGATGAGCAAAGGCATCGTTGGTTCTGAAATGACCAGGGGAAGGACTATGGACTGAAGCACGGACGGGTTTTCCATGTACGTTCAGAAAGAGACAACCTTGTTTACTTATATTATATGTTATAAATAGGCCCAATTTATTTATATATACCATGCATTATGTGTCTTCCTCCAACACGTGTCCTTAATAATGGCTAGGATTGGGACGTCATGCATGCCAGTGAACCATGTTTATACAAGCCAAGTCTGACTGATTGGAAATTTCAAAACCATGCAAGCATATAATCTTATAATTGTAGAGAATATAGTGTCTGTCTGCAATGATTCATGTTTGCAGTGGTATTTTGTTTTGGCTGACAGGGGAGAAAATACAGGAAGACTCACTCTACCAAGGGCCTTCTAGAGGTGAGTGGTGTTGTCATGCTATATTTCATTTTCAATCTCGATTTTGATACTAAGGAAAAGGCTCAGTTGTAGAAAACCAGATAAACAGCAGGAACACTGCAGTTACACTCACATTTATGACTGATACAGAATTTGGGATCACACACAGTTGAACGATTACCTTTCTGTCCTTAGATAAGGTGTTTCTCTGTGTTGAGGAAATTATTTGTTGTGAGGTGAGTTTAAAGTGTCCTTTATCTCCCCCTGCCGTTAGCAAATAAGATATCTAGCAAATAAGCTAGTTTATGAACTTGAGGCACAAGTAAAATCCAATTTTCAACATAAATATTTAAGGTATTTGTGGGTATGCTGGTGTAGACTTGGTTTGGTCCTGTTCTAGTCCTTGGGTTTATCCTGATCTAGTCTAGGTTTAGTTTCTACAATTCAGTCCTTGATGAAGTCCCAATTTGCAAATATGAACGCAGCCTAAATTGCCACCATGCCACTACTACTACCTAACTAATACAACTTTTACTACCACTATTCTGATAAATCATAAATCGTTAACAATGTAATTCCAATCTGCTTAAAAACTACTCTGAGCGGCTATTAAAAGAGATTTGTGCACAAGTTTGTCCCTGAAGCTACGGCTCGACTCGAGTTTCTCATTTTGGACAGAAATCTGATCCGGTGCAGGTCATTGGAACGCCGTTGTCACCTTTTAAAGTGACAGGCACAATAAACGCACGATGTTATGTCGAGCGCGGGCAATAAGTCCGTCATCGCATGTTAATCTCATGTGTGGTAGACTGGTAGTAAATAGATTTGTGTTGAGAGTCAGTCTTTTCAACTTTTATCAAATATGCTGTATCTTTAAATCTGAAAAGCAGCACTAGTTGATTTCAATCCGTTTCAGTGAGTAATTTAATTTGATCATATTTTTTGGAATGTGCAGTAATTATTTGTACAAAAGACTAAAACAAATTGTACCGTGGGATGCATATCGTGATGATATTGTACTGACAGATTTGGATGTTTCTTCCCTTATATATAAAATTGATCAATATCGGTCACAGCTAAGAGAAAATCATATCATACTTTACGTAAACGCGATGTCTAAGAACTGATTAAACCACTATTGCTAAAACCTTCAATTCGCCCAAACTCAAGATTGCGCTTGAACATTTATAACCTATAACAATTACCGGATAGAATTTTTGCAATCCTTAAGAAGTGTGCTAAACGTGTTACTTGTTCAAGAATCTCACAAAAGTGCAGAAATATCCCCCCTTTGTTCGTAGACTACACTACAATTTGACAGATTTCACAGATTAACGGTATGTAGTACCGTACTTGATGTTTTCCCTTCAAAAAACGATCTTTAAAATGATCTTATGGACAATATATTGCCCATTTCTCCAACAGGATCAAAGCAGCAGTAACATAAGTAGTAGAAGATATGAGACTGAATTGTCCTGTTAGCTGGAGGTCAAATTACAGAGCCCTAATTGTTTGTCTTGACTAAATCGGGTCTAATTTATCTCCTCTTTCCCCATTTGTCCCGCTGGCTTAGGGTAATCCATGTGCTCTCTGATCTGCACTCGCGCTGTGATGCAAGTGTCAAAGTAAACTAAATGGGTCCGGGCCTGAGCAGAAGCCGGGGTGATGAGATGTTATCACTGTGGGGCCATAGGGTCAGAGGTTAGGGCTAAACTGCCAGCTATCTGCCCCCAAACACATTCATTTAACAACAAAAAAGCCAATCTACGCAGACACAGGGAGAACATGCAAGGCCCCACGCCGCCCAGGAAACGATCCCTGGACCGTCTTGCTGTGATGCAAGAGTGCTAGCCACTGCGCCTTTGTGCATTTCTACTTTTACTAGACTTTAACTTCTAAAACTGGCATTTAAGGGGTTCAAGTTTCAGTATTTGATATGTATGTAAAGTACTGAAGTTTTACAAGCAAGGTTGCCCCCCCCCCCAATTAAATTCCACAAAAGACAAATATTACTAGTTTTGTAGTAGTAGTAGTTTAGACTGTATCCTGTCTTCAGAGGTCAAAAGGCTTGATGTTGTTAGGTTCAGAAATGGCTCCACCATAGTTTTAAAGTCCATTCACCTTTAATAGACTATAACTCAATAGACTTTTTGTCAAAATATGTAACAACAAAATCCTGAAAGGGAGACCAAAATGGAAAACCGCCTCTAACTAAAGTTTTATTGGTAGGAATTATAAAGCGTGACAAAGTGTGATACTTAAATACAGTACAGTGTGGACTCAAAGCAGTCCGTATTCTAGATGACAGATCTCCAGTGGAATCTGAGTAAACCCAGCTCTGTCTATTCTTTGCCTCCACTTTGAAAGGAAACGACAGTCTCAGTAGAATCCATGTCCTCAGGCTACAGCTAAAGTGAGCTTCAGTCCTGATGCTTCACGTTACTCAAGCTCTTTCTGTCTCACCTGCTTTTCACTTTTACTGGTGAACTTTACTTATATATTATATGTCCACTTCAACTGTTAGAATATCTAGTGTGATGAAGGTAGATCGACACTGAATTGATGTCAATAATCTAATGTTATTACAGATGTTTTGAGTTTTTTGAGTAATGAAGTACAGAGACGAAACCCACCAAGCTACAGGAAGTACATGCAAACTCCATAAAGAAAAGCAATGTTGTCCAGGAATCAAACCAAAAGACTTTCTGCAAACTACTCAGTACTGCATAAAAATACCACTTACAAAGTTTGTACAAGCAAATAATGGCTGGCAAGAGGTTTTGATTTTGACTTTAGGATCAGAAAAATGTGCCAAAGGAGTTAATAGATCCCCCTAGACAATACAAGACGCGACAGTAGGTCCATGAGAACAAAACAACACAAGATTTAGTTGCTAAGAAATTCATTTTGTTCATTTCTTCATTTGTCATTTTCTGTAACATTACTCATGCATTCAACAATTATTCGGAATAACATAACTAATCGGCTACAAAAATAATCATTGGACTCTAGAACGCACGCCAAAAACATTTTCTTTTTGTAATCAGAGTTCTCAGGCTTCCGCCATCCAAAGACATGCATAAATTGGCCCTAGTGAATGAATGTGAGAGTGAATGATTGTCTGTGTGTCTGTGTCTCTGTATTAACCCAGTGACGAGCTGGCCCCTGTCCAGGGTGTACCCCGCCTAAGGCCCAAAGTCACTGGGATAGGCTCCAGTCACCCGCAACCCCTAACGGGAACAAGCAGTAGAAAAAAATGAATGAATGAATATATTGTGCAGCATAGTTTAGGAACTATTATCTTGTGGAATTTTGATCTCATTACATGAGATCTTGTCTCATCTGCATACAGCGCCACTAAAAGATAAGAACTTTTATATTGTTAACAAAGCAACAGGTAAAATGATTCATTTCATAGCTTTCATTATTCATTCATGCTTCATTCTTATAATAGCCTGTTTGTAGCTTACAAAATTCTGCCCATATTAGTCCACATTCCTCTCCCTCTCCTACTGTTTAATTAATCACAACACGCTCGCTCCATGTAGTCAAATCAAAACAGACTTAACCTCAACAGACTGTTAAGAGCGTGCACACAAGTGGGTCCAAACCTGAAAGAAAAGCTCCCAGCCTCACACAGCCAAGGCATAAAGCACTTTTTCTCCAGTAATGACCAGATTTTGAGGGTTTGCAGGAAGATTTCCTGAGCTAATGACATGCCAGTACGGCCACTCGAGCCGGTCTGAGCAGAGGACAAGGACTCAAAGGGAGAAAGCGGGCTGTAATCCAAAAGGGAAGCCCGGGAGGTGCTCAGGAATCTAGAGAAGACAGGAGGAAGGATGGGAGGGTTAGGAGATTATTGGAAGAAAAACGGTGAGGCGGTTTCACAGGGAGGAGGTTGTGAAAGTGGTGAGATTCCCAAGTCTTTTTATGTGTGTTATTTGCATGTTCTCCTTGTGTCTGGTTGGGTGACTTTTGGGTGCTCTGATTCATCAAAGTTGCGCAGTAAAGCTGGACAAGACTGGCCATGATCCTGGGCCAAAATCGGGGTCAAATGCAATGAACAAACTTTCCTTCGAAAAACAATCAAGCGTAGCTGAAAAGTGTGCTATGTAACTTTTCAAGGTTTCAATGGAGTTGGTATTGCTTTGCCTGGAATGTTCCACAATATGGCATTAAATGTATTCTACAAAGTCAAGTGACAAGTTAAAGTGCCTAAGTTTTTATGATTTTCTAAGTTTGACTTTATTTGGTGAATTTATACCTGTTTTACATATAGATGATAGTTTTACACCAATCAAATAGGTATTTGTGGAATAAATCGAAAAATCTGTAGAAAAATTACAGGAAGTGACATCACACCAGGGATACTTCCAGTCAAAGTTTATGCATAATTTACACAAAGAAACAACTTTTTTGACATTCTAAACATTAATTCAACAAAGTCGCTCTCATATGTTTTTATTTGTCAAATAATAACATGCCCAGTGTTTGCTGGGTCCTTTCCTAGTGTGATGTCATCAATTACAAACTTTCAGGAAGTGAATTTATAAACCTAAAAAACTATTCTGTGAAAAATTGTAAAAAAAATTCCAAAAATATGTATCTTAGCTGTGTTCAATGAGTGGTCCAACCTGTCATAGGCACTTTAACTTTACAGTTGTTGTTGATGTTGTTTTTTTAACTTAAGAACATGAACATACAGTTAATTACAGTTTGCAACGATCCAAAGTTATTGCTCATGTACATAATGCATTATTAGCGATTCTAATTATTCACTGCAGTGAGTTTATAAGCGCTCTTCACAAACAATAGCATACTAACAACGCACGTCCTCCTTCGCAGAGAATAAAACGCAGCCAGCGCACAACTGTCTAATTTTTACCCAAAGAGCTGCTTTTACAACATATCTGCAGAGGGGCAAAAACAAAGTTATTTAATTTTATACAGCCCCTCTTACAGGTAAGAAGCAAGCCGCTTACAGTAAGAATTCATATTTATTAAGATATATTTTAAGCAACAAATAAGTTTAATGCCATACTATGGAACATTCCAGGTAAAACAATAACATCTCGAAAACAGAGCTTTTTTTTGCCATTTTTGTTCATTGTCAATTCATAAAACAATAAAACAAACCAAGTAGGTATGGATGGCAGGAATTGATTATTATAAAATTGCTCTTATGTCATGTCTGTCTTGTCTGTCCCTCCTACGCAGATCTACTTTTATTCTTGCGGCTTTACCCGTGCAACTTGTTTAGCTGCAGACGAGTTTTTGATGAGTTTGTTGTTTAATTTAACCAGGTCTTTAAGGGATGATTAAGCTGCAGGTATCCGCTCACTAACTCGGCCAAGATTATAACAGCTTTATGGGTTAACCATTAGAGAAGTCCTCAGGGAGATGACCTCACCTTACTGCCCTCTCTCGCTCTCTCTCTCTTTCTCTCCACCTGCTCTCTCTCTCTCTCTCTCTTTCTGTTCATCCTTTCTCTCCTCGGCCTCTCTCTACCTGCTCTCTCTCTTTCTCTCTCTCCACATTCCTCCCAGTGACTGACCCGTGTCCTGCTCTAGACTGGGTTGATCCGCACTGAAAGCTGACAAATCATTCCAAATCGCTCACGTTGGAGGCGCAGTCAGTAACAAGCGCAAACTTTTTTTTTCCTTGCCAAGAATTATACTTGTATTACAACTAAAACAATAAAACACTTAATTTCTTATTGCAATGTTATGATGCAAGCTTTAGACTTCTCGTGTCTTCTTGAAATGAAAGGAAAAAACAAAGAATCTCACGATGCCAAATTAATTCTGTATATTTGGCTTTGAAAGTACCACCAAAACTAAACCAGGACAAAACTAAAGCTGCATTCACACTTGTCCTGATTTTATACATGTTTGAGCCTAGTTTCTTTTGGGTTTGGTTCTAGTTCAAAAGGGGACTAAATCATGATTTGACGAGGTTTTACATTAAGTCTAACAAAAAAGCAGAGCTACAACATAATGTATCGCAAACTGAAATGGGCTAAACACAAGTAAAGCTCGAACTAGAATCACCAGAAGGCCCCAGGTGTGGTTCTGTGGTTTAGTCCCAAGTTTAACAAGAGGACTATTTCCCGATTTGAAGAGGTTAACATTAAAGGTGCTATTTTTTACTGTCTAAAATAAGTGAAAAACACAACTCGCTCATTTAAAACTGTTTGCAGCAGTCCGAAGTGTTTCCTCACTTTCTACTATAATCCGTGCATTCTAATTATTCACCGCAATGACTTTATAAGCACTTTTCACAACTTTCAGAGGGCAGAGTAAGTTTTCCGTCGAGGTAAAGCTAACAACAACTAGTATGTTAACAGCGCACTTTCTGGCTCTATAATTGGAGCTTTTATAGTCAAAATGAGATTGCTGGGTGCGTTCAGCATCTAATTAAAGAGCATTTCATGCTCTGCGAAGCAGGAAGTGCGCTGTTACATGCTAATTGTTGCTAGTTCCGTCCTCTGAAAGTTGCGAAAAGCAACTATAAGAAGGCATTAGGTAAGTGAATAATACATTTGGAGAGCTGTAAAGTTTTTCTGTTTTTACATTTTTTAGACAGTAAAAATAAGGTACCGCACCTCACCTTTAAGAAAAGCGGAGCTAAAACAACTGAAATCTGCTTAAACATAATCAAAGCCAGAACTAGAACCGCCAGAGTGCTAACATATTGGTTTGGCGCATATTGCCATGACGTTATACAGTAGTAATATATTGTAAAGCCGTTGTATATGAGTTTGTGTGGAGTGAAGAGTTGCCCGTCCATTCCTTTATAAGTAGGCCGAGTCAAGTGCTGCCAAGTTCTACAAAGGAAGCACCGCACGGAATAATGACTTGGCAAAAAGCACAAAGATCTGACCTCCACTGTCCCGTGCACCTCCAGAGACAGAGGGGCCTACTCGTAAAGTGAACGTGAAAGTAAGGTTCACTGGTGTATAATCTGGTGGAAATGGAACGGTAGGACAGCAATGGTATGTGAATGTCTTTATCTTGATAAGAAGAAAAAAAATTCATTATTATGTTACTATTTGTTGTTTTGGAAGCAAAATTAGCTCTGCTTTTTACATTTTCATCAGGTAAATTATTTATTTTTTCCACATGTCAATCTTAGAAGACTAAAGATAAAGTAAAAATAAAGATTCAACCAATTTCAATTTACTGTCTACCTCCAAAACTTCAAAATATTAGCAGACACCATGACAACAAAGAAATGTGGTAAGGGTTGTGTTCTTTCCCGGTCCTAATTTGCTGCCATAAAGTAATCTAAAGCCAATCCCTACAACAGCTTTAGTTGCCATGCAGTTACAGAGTAAGGACAGGGAGACTAAAGTATCTAAGGAACAATGCCTTTTGTATGTTAAGGCATCAATATGGAGAAGGTTAGTTAGGATCAGAGGTGGGTAGTACTCTGTGTTGTACTACTACTACTACTACTACTACTACTGAGTTTTGTTTTTTATTATAATTGTACTTACTCCTACTTAAGTACTCTATTCTGACCATACTTAGTTGAGTAAATGTTTTGTGCACACTTCCCACAGCGAGTATGTGACAAAAATGTTATCTTGACCATATTAAATCATTTGAATATTTTAAGTATGTTTCTTGCCCCATTCCTTCAGGTTTGATTTACTTGTTCTAATGTTTTGTTTATTTTCTTTGATACCAGATTGTGTGCATTGTTTAATGCTACGTCCCTTAAATGACCTTAATTTACGAACTTCAAATGATCAATCAGATGTTACGTCCAGACAGATTTCCCCTAATACTTTTTTATTCTTACTTGAGTAACATTATCTCGAAGTAAAAGTACTTTTCCTTCTACAAATGTTTTGCTATTATCACATTTGCCTATTAACCCACCTCTGGTTAGGATCATGTCCCAGTGTAAGTCTGTTGGAATATATTGAAGGTTTGTTATAATATAGTAAGCTATGATTTATTTATGATTTAAGTCTTGAGTTCTCATTGTCTTGACTTTGTTTTTCTTGTGATATTGTTGAAAAATGCAGATAATTTGCTTGTTTTTTATTGTCTTCCACACTTAAATACTAGTTAACCTACACTTCAATGTTTGTTTCCGAACCATCTCCGTTTCAGAATATGATTTAATCGCCACTCAATGCTAATTTGACGCATAATCAAAATCCATTCACGCGCAAAAGGAAAAAGTCCCCATTGCCACAGGTGCGCAGCGAGACCAACGCGTAAAACTCAACACGTCGCAATTGCAACTCAGCACGTCAAAATCCAAACATATCCGTACTAAAGCGTGCCAAAGCGTCTCACCTGGATGGTCTGGCTGGGGTCTCCGGACACGGGGCCCCCCACCAGCTTACAGTACAGGTCGTGCACCGCTCTGCCGCCCTCGTCCTCGCCGCACGTCGCCGTCGCCGTGATCTTGGTGCCCTCCGCCAGGTTAAAATACGGCGGGTGCAAGCTGTAGCCGTTCACTCCGTTCGTGGGCAGCTCTTGCGCACACCCCGCGACAAACCAACATGTCACCAACACTGCCAGCGGGAACGGCGGGCACAGCCAGTGTCTCCTGCCCGCCCGCGCTGCGGCACCGAGCGGCCGCTGCATCCCGTCCACCTGCGCGTCTCCTCCAATAGGCAAAACAAAAAAAAAGTCGATTAAACGTCTAAAACTGCAGCATTTGGTGAGCTAATCGGTTAAATTGGATGTTAAAAGTGCATCGACGTGACAGTGGGGGGAAAGAAAAGTGAAGTATCGTGAGAGGAAAGTGCGGCTGTGGCTGTTGCGCGCAGCGGTGTGTTGGCTCCGTGTCGCTGCCGCTTCTGTGGGCCGCTGCTGGACCTCCCCCCGGCAGCCGGAGCGACGAGAGCCGGGAGGAGGAGGAGGAGGAGGCGGAGGAGGACGGCACATGTTCTACCGGAGTGCACACGGTGGGTCGCGGTGCTGTTGGAAGTGCAAAGTCGATGAGAAAAGTAGTGAAAGTTCGGATTTTTAGACGCGAAAAGTTGGAGAATTACGCAGGATTACGCAAAGAGCACGTGGTCATGTTTTTGAGCGTGGCTGTAGCAGGATGAGCTAGCTTTAGTTTGATCATTAAGTCTGATTAAGTCTTATTTCTAGTTTTTTGTCTGTGTGTTTTTTTGCTGCTATAGTCTTTGCCTGTCCTGTGAGTAAAAATAAATATTGTTTGAAGTTTACAAAACAAAAGTTTTACAAAGTGTAAAGACTGGAATATGCTAACCTGAACCAGGGTTAGCCTCAGGTATTATTCTGGTTTAAGTTCTATTAATTCTGGTTTATGTCATTCAAACTCTTATTTAGTTTGACATTTATGTTTATTTTGGATAAACTCTCTGGTTCAGTTGGGTAGTGCTCAGTTACATTTACTTTGTGAGAAACAGTAGTTTTGGGAGTACTTTTCCATACTACACCATACTTTTACTCAGTGGTGGATAAAGTACTCATTTAGTTACTGGTGCTTAAGATACAGGGCCAAAAAATATTCGAAAAAATTGGCTTTAGCGAAAAGTAACAATCAAAGCATAATATTGATAAGGAATTCTGTTGATTTTTAGTCATTACAGGCAATTTTCCGTGTTATTTCTCTCTATTTAAAAAATGCAGACAAGATGTCTCCATAAATAATACAAATTATATATTTTATAGTAATACAAAAAACAAACCCCTCAGCCATTTCAGCAGGTCTAAAACCATAAGGAAATATACTTTTACTTTTCAGTCTAGTTGAAAAATGTAATGGAGTTGAAAGTACAGATACATGCTCTGAAATGTAGTGAAGTAAACGTAAAATGTATCAGCTGTAAAATGTACTTAAGTAAAGTACAGATACCCAAAAGTTTACTTAAGTACAGTAGCTTTATTTAACATTTAGTTTGAAGTGACAGTACTCTTACTCTTTTGGTTCCTCTTCCCACTGTGAGTAATTCCATCGTGACAAAAGTGTTATATGAACATGATTAAATCCTCAAACTCTTACACTTTACTTTCACATATGTTTTTGTCTTTATTCTTTGGAAATACCTGAATCTGTGCATTATTTTTTTATGTTTTGTTTGTCCAATTACATTAACTCAAATAATAAGTAACATTTTAAATACATTTTGCATCCAAACTGTTACTCAGTACTCAAATATTAGTTATTTACTCTTACATGAGTAATTATTTGGGCCACTACCATTTACTTCTACTTGCGTAATATTATTTTAAAGTAACTTTATTCTTAAGTACGTGTTTTGGCTACTCTACCCACCTCTGCCTTTAATACAAATGCGTTGTTTGTTGTGCTCCAAGGGGGGGTTGTCTTTGCCTGGCCTGTGATAAAAAAAGAAACCAATTGAAAATAGTATATTCCAAACTTTATATCTAAAAACTAAGAAAAACTTGAATCAAACCGTATAATCCTGTTTTAAAGGGCCTTCTTTTAATTTATTCTAGTCAGGGTAAATCCACTTTACACCAAGAGTCGTATAGTAAAAGTAATTAAAAGTAGTTTTCAGATTGTAAAATATAATTGAGGCATTTTACAAGGCAATTTGTTGGGTATTACTAACTTAATAACAGGGTACGCTCAGGGGCATTGTTCAAAAGAATCATGGGAAAGCACTATCCCAGGCATTTGAGTCCTGTTCATGGTGCGTTATCAAAAGTGACACAAAAGCACAAATACGGCAGAGTTTGGAGAACAAAATGGAAACAACTGCATGAGACTATCTCAGACATTATTGCAGTTTTGTGGCGCAAATGTCAGAGTGGGCGGGGCTAACATTTCCAACTCAAACACGGTTCAAAATCCGGTACAGTTTGGCCCTTTAAGTTCTATTCATTCTGGTCTGTTTCGTTAAAGGGCATAAAACAGTTTTTTTTTACGATTTTCTAATTTTGGTATTTGTGGAGAAAACGTTGAAAAATCTGTAGAAAATGGCAGGAAGTGACATCACACCATTCACCTCATTCAAGTTCATGCATAATTTACATAAAAGAAACAACTTGTCTGACACTCTAAACATCAATTCAACAAAATAAAGGTGCTCTTACATATTTTTATTTGTCAAATAAAAAAAATTGTGACATTAGTGTGATGTCATCAAGACAATTACAAACAGGAAGCAAAATTAGAAACCTAAAAAATGTGCTATTCTGTGACAACATATTTATAATTTTTAGCAAAATTCCAAATATATTTATCTTAACTGCATTTCAGTTCAATGAGTCGTCCGACCTGTCAGAGGCACTTTAAGCTTTAATTCGTTTGACATTTGTATTTGTTTTGGGTAGACTTTCTGCTTCACTTGGTGCTCTGGATCAGGCATGGTTTTAGTTAGTTGTACTTTTTTTCAGAGTCTTTTACTTCAACTAGAGTCATATTTTGTTGAAGTATTACAACATTTGCGCTTCCTTATCTTTCCTTATCTACAGATGGAATTGTTTTTGGGATTTTTGTGTCTCTTTTTGTGTTCCAGAAAATGTGCATTATTCATTGTCTTGTTTGTCCGATTGTATTAACTCCTAAATCTGATTTTAAATGCATTTTACGTCCAAACTGTTACTAAGTACTCAAGTTTCTCCAAATGCCTACAGTATTTCATGGGAAATGATTTGATTCACTACTTGTTGTCGTTTTGCTCAGAATTTCGTTTTCTATTATCCCAGGATTTAGACCGTGAAGCTGGTTCAGACCTGGTTTCGTCCGGTGTAAATTTTACAGTCTCATTAATCCCTCATTCCTTCACAGCAAACACAAGTGACTAAACAACAAATGGCCCGACCCCTGTAAAGCCAAACACCCCGGTGTGAAAGTCAAATGCACACAGGGGCCACACACACTTCAAACTCACTCACCACATATCTCTGCTACAGTGACAGGAAGGATGGAAGATTGTAGATTTATGTCATAATATATAACAATGGCTTATTTTTTTTACTCTGCATAATTTTGATACTGCTGCTGTTGTACTTTTCCGTTGCAACACTGACATTTGCTCATTGTGTGACAAATTAAGGTTCTCTTATTTTTTCTATTCACTGTGAGAATAAGAATAATGTAAATTGAACATACAAACTTAACTTATGTTGTTATCATTATAAAGTAAAGGTGCGCAAACGTTACAGTTTAAAGGTCTGAGTGCCATATGCTGGTCTCCACGCTGATGTTTGCTGTGCCTGGGATGTTCCACAGTATGGCATTAGATTTACTTATCTTGCATTTATTCAATTACGTTCTAATGCCATATTGTGGAATATTCTCGGCCAAGCAGTAACATCCCCTTGGAGATAAGCAGTTGGCAGACCTTCCATAGGAAAGATGACATATTACACCATTAAGAATAACTTTGAGCATGTAGTTGCATGCATATCAGGCTACAAATGATGAATTGATGTGTTTATTTTAATAACGTCTAATTATTCTCAATATTTTTATTTTGGTTTAAGGAACAGCACATACAGTGGGGCCAAAAATGTGCAAGTTCACCCATTTAAAAAGATAATAGCGGTTTGTAATCTTCATCATAGGTACACATCAAGCGTAAGAGACAAAATGTAAAAAATCACATTGTATGATTTTTAAACAATTTATTTGTGAAAATGGGTGGCCAATAAGTATTGGGCGGCTAGAAAACAAACAACTCTTCTGTCCCTCACAGACCAGTCAGTTGCTCTTTAAGAAGTTATTCCGGCCTCCACTCGTTAACAGTATGAATGGCTCCTGTTTGAACTGATTCGATGCATAAGAGACACCTGCACACACCTTCAAACTGTCAGACTCCAGTCTTCACCATGACCAAGACCAGAGAGCTTCCCAAACACACCAGGGATGGGATGAGTCAAACTGCAATTGGTAAACAACTTTGTGAGAAAAGATCAACAGTTGGAAACATTATTAGAAAATGGAATAAGTATGACATCACTGACGATCTCCTTCGGAGTGGGGCTCCATGCAAGATCTCACCTCGTGGGGTTCAAATGATCCTGAGAACAGTGAGGAATCAGCCCGCAACCACACGACGGGAACTGGTCAATGATTTGAAGACAGCTGGGACCACCCTGGGACCACCGTCACAAAGATGACAATAAGTAACACACTACGCCGTCATGAGGTGAAATCCTGCATTGCCCCAAAGGTTCCCCTACTACACCAAAATCATGTAAAGGCCCGTATGAAATTTGCTAAAGGCCATCTGGACGATCCAGAGGAGATGAAACATGGTTGGGTCTTCCAGCATGATAACGATCCACACAGCCAGGAAAACCAAGGAGTGGCTCCATAAAAAGCATATCAAGGTTCTGGGGTGGCCTAGCCAGTCTCCAGACCTCAATCCAATCAAAAACCTGTGGAGGGAGTTGAAACTCCGCGTTGCCAAGCGACAGCCCTCAAACATCACAGCTCTAGAGAAGATCTGTGCAGAGGAGTGGGCCAAAATACCAACTAAAGTGTGTTTAGACCTGGTCAAGAACTACAGGAACCGTATGACCTCTGTCATTGCCAACCAAGGCTACATTACAAAGTATTAAAAGTAACTTTTGCTAGCTGCCCAATACTTATTGGCCACCCATGTTCACAAATAAATTGTTTAAAAGCAATATGATTTCTTGGATTTTTTTTTTTTTTTTGTTTAAAAGCAATATGATTTCTTGGATTTTTTTTTTTTTTTTTACATTCTGTCTCTTGCGCTTGATGTGTACCTATAATGAAAATACTTATTGGCCCCACTGTATGTCAAGACAAAAAAAATCTACACAAATAAATAAGGCAATATACATAATTAGGTATAATTCTTAAGACATTTAATTGGGTCAATTGACCCCTTGGGCCACCCCAATGACAAAAGTCTGGACACACCCCTGGGCCACATTTCGGTCAGCCTGTCCCAAGGCAGGTGTGACCACTGTAGTTCACCTCTGTCTGCGTGTGTTCTTGTCATCACCTGCTCATTAGAGCCTGATCTCTCACTCAGCCGTCTTCACATGTGGAATCATCTCGTCTTGAATCTGACACAATAATTACGTCTGTGGACCTGCGCTTTAGGGTTAGTTTTCTCACTTCACAAAATGGTTCTGGGTTGGATTCCCAGACTATGTTGGATCTTTAAATGCTGCGAGCCTCTATGGTGATGTTAGTGCTTTGCCCGAAAATACTTTAACAATAAACACACAAATTAAGATAAAGCCCAAATAATAATGTTCAAATAAATATATTTTATTACAAGCTCAAATCAGCACATCCTAATCAGTTGTGTTTTCACTCCTGAATCGGGGACTAGGTAAGTGAGGGTCAAAGGTCACGGGGCCCTCAGACACTGTTTGTTTGTAGAATCCGCAAAGGTCAAACTACTCGACACCGGGAGTGCTATAGTGTATCAGGGTCAGCCATATTTCTGCTCCGATTATCTACAAAGAACTTCCAGCATTGTGAAACATTGTTGAAACATTGAAAACTTTGTGAAATTGCTGCAAGGTCAGAATGTGAGAAAAGCACAGTCACAGTCCTCTTGAGTGCGACTGTAATCCTGTTGGACCAGGTGCACTGATATCCCACCAGACCCTGGGGACTTTATGAGCCACTACTTTTAGCATTTCAGGAGAGGCAGAAGATCTATTGTATGTGTGTTCAAATAGATGGCTAAAACATTTTTAACAGTGCAGCTTAAAAGTGAAAGACATTAGTTTTACACCAGTTCTGATAACGATAAGCTGTTGAAGAGCGTTTAGCTGTAGGACGAAACGCTCTTCATCAGATAAAATAATACTACAGGGCATAGTTCGGAGCGCACAGGGCCCCCTCTCCAGATCTTAAACGAGACATTACTTGAAAAATGACAACTCTGAGTGATACATGGAGGTACATAAATGTTACACTTTTCAAAAACAAAAACATGTAAATGACAATCTGCTGCTCGTTGCGGTGAAATGCCATTGTGAAGTTCTGTCATTTTGAACAGGAAGTCAATATTAAGCCGTTTTTACAATGAACAAAATGTAAAATGATGATCTACTTAAGTTATAGTTCAATACGAAGTACTGTACCTGGGGGAAAAAAAGTTGAATAAGTCTCCTTTTAGTTCAGGACCACCTTAACTGGAGGATTTTACCTATTGTGCATTGTTTTGGGTTGGGCCCGGAAGGGAACCCAGACGTGGGGAGAAAAATGCAAACTTCGCACAGAAAAACCCAGGAGTTGAATCCGTGACCTTCTTGTTGTGAAGCTTGAGTGCTGACCACTTAGCCACAACTAAAAACGTGTACAATAGTTTGCTGGTGTATAAATGAGAGTGTGTCGTGAGAGTGGATGCGGTACAACGGATGGTAATCAATCCATGGCTACAATCCAGCGTGTTTACAGCATGTGTTTCAAGTATGTTCATTAACACGCACTGTCCCGGCCAAATAAACAAACAAACAAACAAAACAAACAAATGTTGCCAAAGAGATGCAAACATCACACAAAAAGGCCTCACACATAGGACCATCTAGCTGTGAAGTGAGAGTGCTAAATACTTTCCATCATGCTACCGCCAGTGACTATTCTTGTTGAAAATGAAAAGTACAAATATGTACAAACTCCCATTCTGCGCTCATGGGCAGGCTCACAGCGCAGCCCGGCCCCTCACAGCGCAGCCCCTCACAGCGCCGCCCGGCCCCTCACAGCACAGCCCGGCCCCTCACTGGTAGCGTGAGCAACTGTGCGTCTGCAGCCCTGCTGTGTTTCTCATGGCCCCCTCACAGCTCTAGTGTCTAATTAGCACAGGAACCTCTGGAGCTGATGACAGAGAGCACACCTGCTCAGGTGAACATACACTTTAATAAACACTCGGCCGTGCACCAGGGGCAGGAAACATGACAGCTACAGGAGAGTACAGTTTAATGGTGGTTTACATCAGTGAGTCCAGAACTGAGACACCTGAAAGCAACTGGCCTCCAACAAGCTCAAAGTAGTCTTATGTAACAGATAAAATAGATGTCAGCCGCTGCCTACTTATTGAAAAATGGAAGTCACAATAGTCGTTCTGGAGATGGCAAGAATATTCAGTATGTTGTTTATTAAAAAAAACTAGCAAAAAGAGCTGGTTAAAAATAAACTTGCCGTGTATCTTTCAAATAAGGATATTTAGTGGCCTTTCTTCATTTTTGTGATACTTGTACACCCAAATATGTGCATTATTTAAAGTTTTGATTGTCAGATAGTTTAACTTCAAATCATAAATCGGAGGTTATATGAAAATAACACTTAAATTCTTACTCTAACTTAAGTCATTACAGTAATTTGCCAGTCACTACTTTATAATTCTGTGGAGTAATGCCACACTTTTACTTGAGTACTTTTCCCGAAGTAACCTTATTTTTGCTCTTGTCCTGGTTTGTTCCTGGTGTGAACCGGATTTAGTTTGAGGTTTGGTCTGTTTCCAGCCTGGTTGGTCCCTGTCTCGCCCTGGTTCGGTGGCTGTTCCAGACCTGGTTCGGTCCTGTTTCCAGGCTGGTTCGGTCTGCCTTTCCAGACCTGTTCGGTCCTGTTCGGTCAGACCTGGTTCGGTTCTGTTCAGGCCTGGTTCCGTTCCTGTTTCCAGACCTGGTTCGGGTCCTGTTCCAGCCTGGTTTGGTGCCTGGCTCTAGACCTGGTTCGGTCCTGTTCCAGACCTGGTTCGGCTTCCTGTTCCAGAGCCTGGTTCGGTCCTGTTCCAGACCTGGTTCGGTCCTGTTCCAGCCTGTTCGGTCGCTGTTCCAGACCTTTTGGTTCGGTCCTGTTCCAGACCTGGTTCGGTCCTTGTTCCAGACCTAGATTGCAGTCCTTTATAATTCTGTGGAGTAATGCCACACTTTTACTTGAGTACTTTTCCCGAAGTAACCTTATTTTTGCTCTTGTCCTGGTTTGTTCCTGGTGTGAACCGGATTTAGTTTGAGGTTCGGTCCTGTTCCAGGCCTGGTTCGGTGCTGTTCCAGACCTGGTTCGGTCCTGTTCCAGGCCTGGTTCGGTCCTGTTCCAGACCTGGTTCGGTCCTGTTCCAGGCCTGGTTCGGTCCTGTTCCAGACCTTTGTTTGTTACTGCTACACTTTCTTTCATACATTTTGACCACACATCTTTCACACACAATATATAATGTCGGATGCCCTCCCTTACCCTACACTGTCCATTTATACAGGCTTTGAGTTGGCACAAAGGTTTTCATTTTATTTTGAGATCGGGAGAGCGAGTGAGTTTGACATGTTTTAGATTTAGAAAGGAAAAGTCAATTCACTGTTTTATTATATATGTTGACCACTCTTCTCTGGTGTGAGGTTCTGCTTGGTTGTGACCTCTCACACACTCACACACACACACACACACACACAGCGGGGGCAGCAGTGGTCTCCTGTTGTTTTAAGGACTCCCGTTTACGACTCTAAACTTCATTCAGCAACACACACGACATTCCTCAGGCCACAGAGACTGACTGACTTTAAAATGTATATGGTGCGTGTAATTACTGGAGAAATTAAACTTACACAACATTTACTTATTGTATTGTGTATTTTGTAGTTATTTGTCCATTTGACACATCCTTCACTTCACAGTGTTGTAATTTATATAATGATTGAAAATATCCCCTTTTTTTGATAATTGATTTATAATATCAATACGCACATGATATTCTGTGATATATTGTTATTTTTCAAACACTTGATCATCAAAACAGTGAATGTATCAAATGTTTTGCATAAGCAAACTTCCTTTCTCTAAACAAGCAACAAAATTGTACCACTGTCACAAAATCATTTTCGAAAATGAAAAGAAAAAATTACTCATGGCGATATATCAATACAACAGACAACAATATTGATTCTCTAGCAAGAACCACAACTCCAGCTACGACGCAAAGTGTTTCTTGACATACGAGAAATATGAACAACACGAATGTACAGAAGTGAATGTCATTTTGGGGCTTCTGGCGATGAGGGCTGTAGGCTCCCGAGCCTCGGTACCCCACCTAGGAGATAAATTACAATAATTAAAAGAGGATGGGAAGGAGGGGTACGAAGTCGCGAACACCGATGTGTGTGAACTGGATGCTTAAATAGTGTAGCTTCAGGAAGGGGCGTGAAAGGGGTGGGGCCCTGCTCCCGAATTTAAGATTACAGACTTATCTTCATTACAAATTTAGTTTCAGGATGTATCAATATTTCAATATTTTATAGCTCACTATTTATTTATATTGCACTTATACCTTTTCTGCCCACACTTGGTTACTTCTGCATTTCTCTGACTAAGCATCACTTACTACCAGAATCATACTTAGGCAAGGTGAACGAAGTGTGTTGCTCAAGGACACATCAACAGTATCCTCAGAGGTGGGACAACCCCTCAGATAGACTACCGCTGTCAGAAAAACACCAGTACTGTCTATAAAAGGAGCAGCAGAGAGTGAATGAAGGAGAAGGAGTCGTTTCACTTCACTAATCCCGCCTTTCACTGTCCTCCACGCCAGAACTAATCTACTTCCTGGTTTCCACGGAGACCGCAGGGGGAGGCGCGGGACAGGTCGTCGTAGTAACGCTGAAGTGTCCCATCAATGGAGCCGGTCACTCCCTGATGGTCGCAAACAGACCAGGAGTAAATCAAGTCAGTACAAGACTGTGTGGAGGCGACGTAACTGGGGAGTAACTACGGTTCTAGGAAATTACGGCGTTTTATATTTGTGTTCAGTGTGGGTAATTTTGGAGACTTTTTGACCCAAGTTCTCCAGCAGTGGTTTGTTGACGCAAATTTCTTTTTAGGTATATTTAAATAACACCTACCTTTCAATTGTAATATTCTTTGTTTTTTTTTAAATTAAGAACTATAGCAAGAAATCACCAAAATAATATTATAATGTCATAATATTATTTCAGAAAATGTGTTGTGATACATTTACAATATTCGTTTTTTGGTTTATTTTGTAAACATTTTATTTATATTATCCAAGGCTGCAAAAATGGTAGGTACTAGAACATCCTTATCTGTTCCGAATGGAGGCAAAAGTGTAAAGATTAGCCTCAGAATATCACAAAATATGAAAAATCAAGGCGGTTTTGTAAGTAAGTAAGCACCCTCATACACACGTGAGTGGTTTAAACACATTTACTATTGCATTTTACATGATTTGTTTATTTTAAAGGAGATGATTATCAACATTCAGCATTTTTGATGAAGGCAAAATCTGATATTTAGGTTTTACTGGACAAATACTCACAGAAATGTTGGCCCCACAATCATTTTTCAATGTATCTACAGATTTATTACATACTTTACCACAAACGTCACCTTTTGTGAAGCGCAAATCCAATTTTGAGGCTATAAAATGATATTTGACATTTCTATGCTTGAAATTCAAAATTGTTGATTTGTATTTTTTTTTTATAAAGACTGAAAACCATCAGCATTTAGATCTGATGTCAGTTATATCTTTGAAAATGTGTTATAGTCTACTTAATTTGGCCTCCAGTCACAGAAGGACAGAACATTTAAAGGGGAAAAAAAAGTTTCCAAAAATTGCTCAAAACGTTGATAGAAAAAGTTGAATTTGTTGTATCGTATCAAAACATTCTTAAATCTTGTTCATGGATAAACCAGATAACACATAATCAGATTTGTTATCTGTGCCCCCGGTGTCACCTCTCTGTGGGGGTCTACGGGGGTCTGCGGGGGACAATTCTCTGGGACGTCCCGGGGCCAGCTTTAAGCAGCGGGTCAATCATCACATTATTACAGAAAAAAAGAAACAGTCCGAAAGTGTTGCAAGTTCTTTGCGAGTTCTTTTTCATTTCTGTTTGAAACTAAATCTAACAGAAGAAGTAGTGACTTATAAGGGACTTATTTCCTCTCAGTGTGGCATTTTAGCAGTAACTTTTACGATGCAGCACAATAGTTTCTCTAGTTGTACTTATATTATATTTATACTACTATTATATTACTACTAATATTATAGAACATATAAATTTAACGAACTAAGGACAAAATGGGACAGTTATTGTGGACTTGATATGCTTTAACCCTTTTTTTTTGTTGGATGTAACCCCCTCATTTTCTCATTTTATTCCATTACTTACCTTGTGTTTTGTTTGTATTATTATTATTATGAATTCCCCCCCCCTCACTTTTGTTTCGTTGTTTTATGTTCTAAAATACTTAAATAATAATATTTTATGTAATTTTGTAACCAACTAAATGTATTTTGTATTTCAGTCTATTTTTAATCAACATTTTTATTGTTCTGGAATATAAAACATTGGCGTTAAGCATTTTCCCATAAACCAGAGGGTTGTCTGTTTGTACCTTAACAAAAGATTACAATGCAAAAAAAAGAAGAAGTTATTTTTCAAAAAGTAATTGAACTTTCTCATTTGTCCTGGAAATTCTATAGAACCAATAGAAGTTTTGGGAAATTGCTCAAACCTTTGGCATAATTAATTGGTGAGTTTATAAAACATTCTCACATTTTGTTAAGAAATCCTTAGTAACTTTTTAGATTTGTTTCCCTAGTTCTTCGGAAATATACTTTTCACACATTTTGTAATCAGCTGAATTTACCAGCAACATCTTTTACTCCAATACTTTTCCCTCAGCACGGTAACTTTCCTGTCCCCGTGCATCCACAGATCAGTTGCGACCCCGGGGGCAGCACACACAGCGCTTAATAAAGTGGCAGCCTGGGTAAACAGCTGACATCAGAGCAGCAGAGAGAGCGAGGGCCACCAGGAGAGTGTCTTTGTTCAACGGCACAAAAGGATGGACAAGCTCGTACCTGCCTCCACGAGAGACAAGGGCCCTGTCAACCCAAAACATCCCCGAACGGCAGCCCCTCCCCGGCCCCCAGTGCTGCTGCAGCCCTGGATTCTCCTGGAGGGTCCTATCTGATCTACTACTAAGAGAGAGAGAGGGGGGGGGAAGAGAGAGGGGAAAAAGAGAGAGAGAGAGAGAAAAGAAAGAGAGAGAGAGGGAAAAGAGAGAGAGGGAGAGAGAGGGATGGGAGAAGAGAGAGAGAGGGGAGAAGAGAGAGAGAGAGGGAAAGAGAAAGAGAGAGAGGGAGAGAGAGAGAGAGAGAGAGGGAAAAGAGAGAGAGGGAAAAGAAAGAGAGAGAGAGGGAAGAGAGAGAGAAGAGGGGGGAAAAGAAAGAGAGAGGAGGGGAAAGAGAAAGAGAGAGGGGGAAGGAAAAGAAGAGAGAGGGGAAAAGAGAGAGAGAGGGGAAAGAAAGAGAGAGAGAGGGAAAGCGAGAGAGAAGGGGGGAAGAGAGAGGGGAGAAAGAGAGAGAGAAGAGAGGGGGAAAAGAAAGAAAGAGAAAAGGGAAAAAGAAAGAGAAGAGAGGGGGAAGAAAGAGAGAGAGGGGAAAAAGAAAGAGAGAGAGGGGGAAGAAAGAGAGAGAGAGGGGAAAAAAAGAGAGAGAGAGGGGGAGAAAGAGAGAGAGAGAGGGGGAAAGAAGAAAGAGAGAGAGGGGGGAAAGAGAGAGAGAGAGAGAGGGGGGGGGAAGAAAGAGAGAGAGAAACGCTTCACTTTTTCCTCATTTTGTCATGTTACGGCCTTATTCCCAAAAGGATTAAATCGTTGTTCCACTGATGATCCTTAGATGCTTCTACAACACGCCGGCCTATAAAAGGTCCCACAGTTAACGGTGTCAGAGCACAAACCAACCCATGAAGTCCAAGGAGTTCTGTAGACCACCGAGACAGGATTGTATCACAGCACAGATCTGGGAAGAGTCTGGGAAACATTTCTGCAGTGGTTAGCGTCCTCGCTTCACAGCAAGAAGGTCCTGGGATCGAAGGTCCTGCGAATGGATTCTGTGTGGAGTTTGCGCATGTTCTCCCCTGTACAAAGGCTTCTCCTCCTCAGTGGGACTACAATCACCTGCCCTGGGACGACAGGTGGAAATGAGCACTTGAGCTACAACCTGGTACATCTCTCCTGATGAGGTATATTGTGCACGGTCCCTGCCTCAAATGAATAAACTAACTTAACTTTCAAATGAGCATCTGTAAATGATAAACCACCAACAAAGACTCTTCCTAGAGCTGGGCCTGGCCAAACTGAGCAATTGGGGGAGAAGGGCCTTGGTCAGGGAGGTAAAAAGAACCAGTGGTCCCTAAAAAACACAAAAGTTTCAGGTCTGATGAAACAAAGATTGAACTCTTTGGCTTGAATAGTAAGCCCCTGATTAAACATCTCTGGAGAGATCTGAAAATGGCTGTGAACCAAGGCTCTCCATCCAACCTGATGGAGCTTAAGGTTCTGCATGAGAAGAACAGGGAAACTGCCCATAAATAGGTGTTCCAAGCTTGTAGCATTATACGCTTTAAGACTTGAGGCTGAAATGAATGCAAAGGTCTTCAACAAAGTATTGAGCAAAGGCTGTGAATACCTATGAGCTTTTCCCCCCAAAGAATTCAAAAAACCTTCTTTCACGTTATTATGGGTGTTGTTTGTAAATACATTTTGGAAGAAGCTGTAAATGTGGGAAAAAGTTACTACTTATATATATATATATTTTTTATTTCAAATAATTTGCCCCAAATACTTTATTTGACATGACACAGAGGGATATATGCCTATTTTTATTTTTATTGTATAGTAATTTTAAATTGTTTCCTAATGCATGCCCTTTTTTGATTGAATATATGTTGTTTTATTATTACTCATGTTTATGTTGCACCTAAGGCCGAGACAAGTTCCTATGTTTTTGAATTTTGTTCATTGACAATGGCAATAAACTCTTTCACGTTGCAAATGTCGAGGGCTGGACGCATGGAAACCACGATGTCACGGTGAAAGCCACACATGTGCAACACCCTCAACCACACCCTGCACCACCAGCAAACACAGGGCTAGACATTTCACACTCAATGCATTCCCTTCTTTGATATTACATAACGATGCAAAACATGCAAATACAGTTTCACACGACATGCACAGAGGTTAGATGGAGAGAGAAGTCTAAATAACAGCGCGCCCCGCTCCGCTGTCAGGGTCTGCAGGGGAATGTCCGCTGTAGTGTTATTAAACTCTGCAGGTCTGTGTTTAACAGCCGTGTTGTGGTGAAGGTGGAATGAGACTTCTTCGGCCTCGTAATGTCGTGAGAACAGAACCTCATCTCTTCTCTGTGATCACCGACTTTTACATTCTACAGGCAACGCACCTCCAACGGACAGGAGTCATACTACGATTAGCTACTGAAAATACATTAACTCAAAACTCTACAATTTATAATTTTGGGGCAATGTTATTCACGCCTCGATCGCACACTTTAAATACTCGACCCCTGTTTGAGTTTTTGGGTTTGAAGGAGGCATATGTGGTTTTTTGGAATGTAATATTAAACTACAACAGAAGAACATTTTAAAACTTAACGTTGATCTCTTAGTAACTTAGGCTTAGTAACAGAAAAGTCCTTTTTACTTCCTGTTCAAATCGGACCTGCTTTTCATCGTGACTTTTCGCTGCAGATTTTCATTTTTTATTTTTGAAGAATATCTACTGAACTTATATGAACCCAACGTGTGACTCTGAGACTGAACTTTTCAAGCCTCAAATGCAGGATTACTCAAATCCAAATATATCTTTTAGTACTACCATCGTCTCTCGCTGTTTTTGTTGTTTGTCGTTTGGTTTGTTTGTTCGACCATCGGCTATTTAGACAACAGCGACGTAATAAACTGACTTGCTTTCCCTGGAATGTTCCACAGTATGGCATTAAACGCATCTAGCTTCATCGAGACGAGTAGGTGATGCAGGTTATCGGGCCAAGTTACGGGTGAGATCTACGGAGAGGCGAGCCTGCTCACAGTATGAATGCATCGCTCATGTAAGGCATATTGGAGTTTCGCTGTATAAAACTAAAATATTAAAACACTCAAAAGTTACACAGAGCAACTTTGGCACTACTTGGCCCCATATATGAAACCTTTATTTCGTCTGTTGGCTCATAAAAAGAAAGGACAGAAAAATGAACAAATACTAGAAGCTATCCAGTAATAAGCAGGACATTCCCCAGTGTTTTAAGTACATGTTGTAGTGTAAAGCCTGTAATAGTCAATGTGCTCGTTTGTCCTGGAGGCGGTGACAGCGGCGTGTGGGAAAATGGCTTTCCACCTTCTCTGATGACGGGGATTCATGTGTGGTTATCCCTACAAGCTCTGCTCCAGACCTGCCCTGTCATTCCCCCGCAGGTGGACAGGTTCAGGCCACAGCAGGTGAGCGCAGAGATGCTCATGGTAGGGCATTCATTATCGAACGTACAGGAACATAACCATGAGCACATCTCACCACATATTTGTTGCAATGTTTCTGAGAGGCTAACAAACAGAAGAAATTATACTTTTTCCATTTAAATGCCTTGAGACTTTTGTACGAATTAGTCATATTCCAGAGACTTATAAAAGTGATTTTTATACTTGAATTCTCAAATATGCAAAAGTTTCACAAATTTAGAGACTTTAAGAGAACAAATGAAAAGCATGAAGTCATCAGCAGTGATTGGTAATGTTATCAAGTCAGGATATCCTTGTATAATATATTATAGCTTGGATTTATATGATGCATTTCAAGATATCTAAAGTTCATTACATAAGCACTGGAATATTGATCCATATCTCAGACTCAATATGCTCCTACTCTGAAGCCACACTTGCTTTTCTTAAACCAGTACAGTTGTGGTCACACACTGCCATCTGCTGGAGACTCAGTTTTATATATTATGCATGCACCCCGCCCCCCCCCCAAAAAAAGTATTAATTTTTACCGGATGTGTGCATCAAGAGGACCAACTTCTTTAGTGATCCAAGTTGAGAACAGAGGTACCACAATATCCAGTAATATTGAATGGTATATTGTGAAATGTTCTCTAATATCTGAAAAGAGTCTCTCTTTTCACACATTTCTGGTGATCTCTTTAAAATAAGACAAAAGGCAGAACGTGTTTCCATTTTTATTTTACAAATTTCCACAGCTCCAGGAACATGTCAGTAATTCCTGAGAAGACAAAGCAGAAAGGGTTCAATTAGAACTGGGTCTTGAGTGGACACAAGTTTAATTATGCATTTTTGAAATACTCATATCTAGAAAAAATTTTGGAATCCTAAAAACCAAAGCATTTTACAGATTTGAGGCTTCTTGAGGTACTTTTGACTGGTTTGTTTATTCCTGGTTAGCTAAGCTTGGTCTAGTTACTCAAAACATTGAAGCAGTGATTCTCCAAAATTAAGCATCAGAAAAGTTAAGTTTCACGTGACTTACTTTGCAATGACACCGCAGTTTTGGACAGCCTCAAGATGGAGTCATCGGACTCTCCCTGTCAAAGAAACAAATATCTAATTAGCTCAAATTATAAGTCTCTAAATGCATCAAAAGCTATGAGATGTTCAGATAAAACACTTTCAGTGTTTTGTCAGGTATTTTTGCTGACAAAAAGTAGAAGTCAGTGATTACAAACTGCATAAAAACAAACCACAAAAATAGAAACTATATCCACCGGTGACAAACATTTGAATGCACTCTTTCAATCACATCGAGGACCAAACCACCATATAGAAACGAATTATCCAAGGAACAAGTATTTGTCAAAGGGATGGTCAAAGGATTAATAAAGTATATCTAGCTCTAGCTTAAGAAGCAGTAACATAATTAGTAATATAATTTTAAGTCAAAATGTAACTGGAAAAAGGTGGCTTGCCTCTCCGGGTGGTGGGGAGTCCTTGCCCAAGTGGAGGAGTTTAAGTATCTCGGGATCTTGTTCACGAGTGAGGGAAGGATGGAGCGTGAGATTGACAGGCGGATCGGTGCAGCGTCTGCAGTGATGCGGTCGCTGCATCGGACCGTTGTGGTAGAAAGGAGCTGAGTCCAAAGACAAAGCTCTCGATTTACCGGTGAATCTACGTTCCTCCCCTCACCTATGGTCATGAGCTTTGGGTAGTGACCGAAAGGACAAGATCGCGGATACAAGCGGTCGAAATGAGTTTCCTCCGCAGGGTGGCTGGGCACTCCCTTAGAGATAGGGTGAGGAGCTCAGTCACACGGGAGAGCTCGGAGTAGAGCCGCTGCTCCTCCACGTTGAGAGGAGCCAGCTGAGGTGGCTCGGGCATCTGTTCCGGATGCCTCCTGGACGCCTCCCTAGGGAGGTGTTTCGGGCATGTCCCAACGGGAGGAGCCCCGGGGAAGACCAGGACACGCTGGAGGAACTATTCCTCTGCGGCTGTGGCCTCAGAGGAACTATGTCTCTCGGCTGGCCTGGGAACGCCTCGGGATCCCCCCGGAGGAGTTGGAGGAAGTGTCTGGGGAAAAGGAAGTCTGGGAGTCCCTGCTTAGACTGCTGCCCCCGCGACCCGACCCCGGATAAAGCGGAAGAAGATGGATGGAATTTTAAGTCAAAATGTAACTGAATCAGCTTGAGTGTACAACACTAGATAAAGCGTTCAAATTGAAGCGGGTTCTAAGCCGACGCCTACATCCATCAACAGCCGCTGTATTTCTGAACAGATCTCAAACACGACACAGTACATCAGAGCAGCAGTGCCTCTAGAACCGTTTTGTCCTTAGGCAAGACACTACCCACTTCGTCATGTACAAATCTGGTGTGTGCATGATTTGTAGTTGTCAAAGTGCAGATTAGCAGAATCGCTTTCAGCCTGCCACAGGTCAGCTGTGGCTGCAGTAGTAGTACACTACCACCAAGTGTTGAGTGAATTAATGTGACGTTAAGTGTTTTTAAGCATCCAAAAATAAATTAACTATTGAAATGTCAGATTTTCATTATCACATTTTTGGAACATGTGACCATTCCAGAGATGAACGAACCTGGACTGTGGTGGTAAAGGTGATTTGAGAAAAAAAAAAGTCAATTCTGTAATGCTTGTTTGGATCCTCCATCTCTACCCATCAGGCGACATCAATGACTACACAATGTACATTATTTAATGCTTTTATGCAACAACTTTGACCACTACAACTTTCCACTGACTCGATCACAAAACCCAGACAACCACAGTGCGGAAGAGAAGCAGCTCTTACCATTCTGCGGATGGCTCCACAGATGGCATAGGTCTTGAACTGGCCATTGAAGCGACCGGTCGTCTTATCCACCTGAAACACATACTGCAGTTAGCCAGGGAAATCCTGTCCTGGTAAAGCTCACACTTACACCAAAAGGATAAAAAAAAAAACAACAAAAAAACACTTTTAACAAAACAACAAGACAAAAGGTGCTGTACTCTGTTCCACACGTGTGTTTTACCTCAGCGATGTTGATCTGGATGGAGGCGTGGTCTTTGGCTCCAATGATTCGGTTGCTTGCAGAGCTGCACACAAAACAAGTGTCATTAGTTTGAAATCCATATTTGGACATTAGGTCGTACGAGTTTCAAAGTTTCACATTGTACCCACATATGAATGCAAATATTCTCAACCACTCTCAAAACAATGTATATCAGAATTCCATTAAGAATGCAAAAAACGAACATTTTTGTCACTCTCTTTATCCAATTAAAATTTGGACAGACAAATGGGTATATAAAAATGATACAACATTAAATAAAGCCTCAAAAGATTTGCAGACAGTTAACGGTCATCCCTACGGAAATAAATGAACTACAAATATAAACTTCAAATCCATTCATAACTTTAAAAAGGCAAATCTTTTTATATTACTCGTTTTTGATCAGTTGGAACATTTAAAAGCATGTTCTGTTTACTCTCGTTTACTCACGTACCATTTACGTGGGACGTACAAGTCCACGAATTCACCAGCGTCGTTCTGCATGTCTGTAGCTCACAGATGCTCGTCTACGAAAGAACACGAAAACAAGATATTAAAACAATTATCAATGCATTTTTAGGAGCTCTGAATTACAACAAAACCACAACACTGTATTTAAATGTATCTGCGATTACGCCACGTGTCAGATAAAGCCTTAACACTTTATTATGTACTCTATACGTATAAGTGAGCCTAAAAAGCCGGGTTATGATGAGAAATATTCAATAACAAATCTAGCATTAGCCTTTAGCATCCGCAGCTAACATTCCGACCGCATGTGACTCTACGGAGCGCACGGACTCACGAAAAACGTCAACAATCCCGGCTTATAGTGGCTCGGTCAACGCCGTAATAAACAGATGCAAGTGCCCAACAACTTTAACTAGACATAAAGCCATGGGAAAAGATAGTTTCATATGATTTAAAGCGTGATTTTAGGTATTTTAGCATGAGAACGTTGCAGATACCGACCGTGTACGACAAATGGCAGACAGGAAAGAGGGAGGAACACACCCGGAAGTAGAAATAATAACTAGTGTCGCCCTCTGGTGGACGACTATTTTGACGACACATTATTATTGAGTATTTGGGGGAAATAATTACTTTAAATTACAAATCAAGATGGGATTAAGACATAATAAAACCAATTGTAAGTCCTGGTGTATATTTGAAAATATCATGATTTGGGGTGGGCTTTTTGGTCTTGTAAAAGGTGGACAAAATGTGGAAATTGGTAGAATAGGGGAATAAACTTGAGAAATAAAGCTATAATAACTGTCTAAACTAAAATAGCAAATGGTCACTATGTGTTTTTATCATTTAAGAAGTAAAATGTGTCGGGTTTCCATCTATGCTACCTTGGGGCATTACGCTAATTTACATTCATTACCTGGAGACTGATCCTAACTTTAACCACTACTCACTTAACCTAAACTAGAAGTGTAAAAATGATGGCTTGGGGACCAAATGCGGCCTTCAGACCAATCTCTGTTGAACTTCAAATGATAATAGGCAGGAAGAACTTTTTACTGGGTAAGGATTGTTTAACTGTAAATTCTTGTGTACATAGAAAGCCTTTTTTTATTTTATCCTATAGTAAATTGAAATTGTTTTCTTTAATGCATGCCCTTTTTAATTTCAAATATGTAGTTGTTCATCGTTGTATGTTGCACCAAATCACTTAAGCAAGTTCCTATGTTTGTGAATTTTGTTCATTGGTAATGGCAATAAACATTTTCTGATTCTGAGTCTGATTACTGCATATTGAAGTAATTCTAACCCAATAACCTCAATAAAATTACATAGTATGATACAGACCTAAAAACTTTATTGATTTACTTATATTTAATGCACCTAATCTGAACGAATCACTGCATTGACCTCCATTCTTTGGCACGCCGCTTTTCAATAAACTCTAAACATAATTTAACCCATATCTTAACTTTAAATCATGTGTTTGAGCTAAAAATAAGGAATTGACATCATATGACTTGATGTTTGTCCACATAAGTGTGGCAGGTCTCCATGATGTGAGTGTGCATATAGATAGTAACACAAATGTGATCTGCCCACTCTATTTTTCTACTAAGGGATTATTACGATGACCTTTTTCGAAATATGATTTAAAACAGGGAGAGTATGGGGCAGAGGGAACAAAGACACTTTTGATTAATTTAACAATAAAGATGACAATTTTACTAAGGAAATGTTACGTAATAAATATTACCAATACAGACAGTAATCTTATGTCCAGTGTACTCCTATGTAAACATGAAATCTAGAAGGGTACAAATCATTCTTCTGATTTCCTCTCTCTGAACCTCTATATTGAACGGTCTGTTTGTCCAGCGATATAGTGCATCTATATATCACCAAGCAAAGCAAACAATGTCAAACTATAAGTGTAGGAGGCAATCTCGAGTGTAAACAATATAAACTGTAAGCTACGTTTCGACAATACAAGCGGAAAGAAACATAAAAAGACTTCTCTGTACACAAATAAATGTTTTTATTTACAAGCTCCATAATTTACATACAGTAGGTTTATAATTATATTGAAAACTAAAGGCATAACTAATGTGAAACTGTGCATTATTAATTATGATCGTGCAGTGATTCCCCAGTGAGTCTCTAAAGTGGGTCGTTTGGTTTTAGTTCAGTCCTGAATTTACTTAGTCCAAACATATTTAAGTACTTTTTAAACGCAATTTTGAACAGCATTAAAGGTTTGACATTCATAGGTCAGTCCTAGTTCTGATTTAGTCCCGATTGAGTCCTAAACAACTTTTAAGCTTGAAGATGGCAACTGAAAAGCCAAATAAAAGTGCGTGATTCTAATTACAATTAGGGATGCATGAAAATAATCCCTTGTTTTTATTTGTCTTTATAGTAATAATAATAATAATGTATGGCTCATGATTTAGTTAAGGCGGCAACAATATGTAGATAATTTCATTTACTGACGATACATAATATTTAGAGGCTATTCAATTCTTCTCTTTTTGTTGTTGCGCCCCCTGCTGGTGTAGGTACTTAGCTTTAATACATCTTAAATGAAAAACAGCTTAATAGAGTTATTCTGTATTTTGGTTTAACAAATGACAAAGCCATTACAAAGCCAACTTCTACAAGCAATTGTGCTCTGGCAAAAGCATAAATTAAAGGTGCCCTATGTCTTGTCTGGAAGGTTCCACAGTCTGGCATTAAATGTATCAGATCTGTGGAGAGGCGACCGCGCTCACAGTAAGAATGGACACTTTTCAAGCAAAAAAAGCAAGCAATGTTAAAATGCAAAAAGAAGAACTTTAATGCACTACTGTGAACGTTCCAGACAGAACAATCTCCACTGAGAGAAACAAATGGCGGACCCTCACCTGAAACGTACACTTAAAAGAAAGACTAACACTGCTCACCTCTTACGACATTTGGCTGTTTTCATATTAAACATATACACAGTGCAAGCAAGAAGTATGCAGCGCTTCATATACAATTGTGTGCAAAAACATAACGTTTTATATTATTCTAGATTATATCATTGAGCACATTTTCTATGTTGAAATAATCACATTTACAAATCTGTACAATACATGGTTCTTGGCATTTCCCCCTTTAAACACTAGGGGGAGACATATGCATATGAAACAAAGTGAAGATCAGTATACATAGCCCTCATGTCCCATTGCCTGTGAAAAAAAAGGATTAAAAACATTTATTGATATATTCTAGGCCTTTGCTACGAGTGTCGGGTTTGGCGTGAAATCAAATCAGAGGTGGAGGAAGTAAATCAAAGGTAGAAGAAGTTGGAGGACTTGGTTTTTAGAGCTTTTTATCCTTTATCGAAAAACATAATCAGGTAAAGATAATGTTGATAAAGTAAAAAATAAACAAAAAATCAATGGAACTAAGCTAAAACAATGAATGCTAGCACTTAAATTCTTAGTTAATGACAGTTTGAGCCCAGAAATGGTCAGAATAAATCAAGCTGTGATGAAGGTGCATGGATTTTATGAACAGAGGAGCTTCATGGATTACCACGAAATAAATATAATCCAGCAGGGATGTGTGCGCATTAGGGAAGGCTGAAGAGGCTGGTAATAGGAGACATAAAATAAAATTTGTGAGATTGAGAGCTCCTTCAAATTATTTTTTTTTAGAATATTTATTCATTTATTAAAAATATTTAATTTATTTGTGCATCATAAAATATATATAACTTATCCTCTACCTTGTAACAACCACTTCTTATAAGTATTTGGTCATTTTCTACCAATAAACTACATAAATGATACCACTTTATAATGACTACACATTATCCCTAATAAACATGAACAAAGACTTCATTATGAGCAAATTGTTTAATGAGAATGATTCAGGCGTGGTAAATGTTAGGGTAAATAGCCGCTAAACCTGAATCATTGCTAATAAATGGATTGTTCTTTATGAATTAGGTCTTTGTTCACGCTTTATTACGGCTGTTAAAAGTGTACCCATTATATATGCAACGCCCAAATGTTGTTACGTTACGAAGTCTCGATAGAAACATGATTCACGCTGCGGCTGAAAGCTGATGTTTGCCCAGCATCGATTTCTACTTATGGATTAACAGGTTTAATACTGTCTCCCAACGGTGACATTTTCCTGGTATTGATTTGATTGACAGCACACAAATCAATGTCTGCGTGGAGACATATGTCTAGTCCCCCCCGTCAGAGCAGACGTCTTCGGGGAGTGCCCTGTTTTAGGCCTGGCCCATTGGTCCATCGTGCGTACTGGCTTCACAAGCGCTGCAAGAACAAAACAGTGGCAGAAAGTCTTGGAAGGAAACAATTGGGTGTTCTTTTTTGTTACTGCTTATTTTAGAAGGTTGCAAGAAGTAATAGAAAATAAAAAATATGGTGCCTGACAGTTAGGCCTATAGCATCCTGCCTTAAGCAAATTAAAAGCAAACATGTCCGTCTCATATAAAGTACTTCACTTAACAGGAATTCAGGAATTAGCATTCAAAATTGTGCATCTCACACATGAAAAATGGCAGATTTTTAACAGATTTTGCACAGTTTTGTACAGGTGCGATGGATATATAAGAGAAGTTTGAGGGGGAAAATAAACATAAAATAACATAAAAGAATAGCTGGATAAGTTTGCAGGAACAACATCACTAAGACTGAACCAAGGATTGTGTTGAATATGTATATTGTTTTTTTTTTTTTACATTTTATTGTCTGGTTGACATGGTTAAGACTCTTTTTTTCCTTTTCAGCAAAATCAGAATACTACTTAAAGCTTTGATAATCTAAATGTATTGCCTTTGTTTACGTCTACCAAATGGCAATTGTTATTTTGTTCAACATATTAGTCTAGCCTTTAAATGATTTTGTTACGTTAAACCTTAACAAAAGGGCACACACGCTAACATTAACGTACTTGACGATTGTGGAATTGTATAGTGACAACAATCTTTATTGGTTTTAAGCACATGCAAATTCTAGGTTGTACCATTGCAGTTCTTTTATCAAACACAAGATGGAGCTAATAACTAAAAAGCGACGTGATTTGTCCAAAAAATTTTGGCCGTTTTCCAGAGATCCAATGTTGATGCCTTCGTAACATCTTCTTATGTCTTATGACTTCTTTTTAAGGTGCACATATGATCAAAAGTTACCATTAATAGCAAGAAAGCAACATTTTTCGCAACAAAGAGTCTTTTCTGACCAAGTTTTTGTGCTAAAGCTTGCATTTAGCTTTAGCACAATTCAAGGTCTGCATTCTAGCATCTTCTTAAAAGCCTTCCTAAAGCTGTCGTCCAGAAAGGCGTACAGAAACGGATTGAGACAGGAGTTAGCGTAGCTTAAGCTAGTGATGAAGTAGGATATCCCGATTAGCAGTGGCGTGGTTGGCAGGTCCGTCGTTAGCGCTACGATGGTGCTAAGGTGAAACGGCGTCCAGCAAAACAGGCACACCGCCAAGACGATGAAAACCATTATGGTAACTTTCTTCTTGGCCTTGTCAAGTGCTTTGGCGTTGCTATTTAGCCGCATGTTCCTCAGCTTGTACAACATCATGGTGTAGAGGATGCAGATGGTCGAGACAGGGATGGCGAATCCGAGAATTAACGTATAAATTCGGCTAGCTTTGAACCACAGGCTTTCGGGACTGGGGAAGCTGAGCACGCAGCTTTTTCTCTCGTCGTTTGGGCTGACATACACGCTGGCGAAAACGGTAAAAGGCATCACGATAAGGATCACGAGAACCCATACGCACAAAGAGATGATTTTGGCTGCTCGGTAGGTGCGATAAGGCATTCGCTTGGACCTCACCGTGGACAAGACAACCAAATAGCGATCGATACTCATAACGGTGAGGAAATAGATGCTTGAGAAGATGTTGTAGTGATCAATGCTGAGTATGATTTTGCACAGAGCCTCCCCAAAGGGCCAGTAGTGTAGCAAATGTTCGGCGATGTTGATCGGCAAAACAAGCGTGAATAAATCGTCCGCGATGGCAAGGTTTAAGATGAACATATTGGTAACAGTCTTCATCTTTGGGGCTTTGAGGATCATGTAAATTACAGCCGTGTTTCCGGTAAGTCCCACGGCGCAGATTACAGAGTAGATTACCGGTAAAATGACGTAGAGATCGGCGTAGAAGTATAACTCGGAGCGAGGGGTGCAGCTCGAGTTGAAAGTGTAGTCCGACTCGTTGCACACAGGAGGCGGTGCGTAGGCTAGCAGTGATATGTTCTCCATGATGGAAATGTATTTTGTACTTTTAAGATATGTTCAAAAATATCAAAGTCCTTACATCAATCTCGTTTGAATTAGCGAGGAAAGTATGTCCGCAAATATATGGCTCATCCGCAATAAAAATAGGGATCTAAAATATCGCTAAAGATAAGTTTGCTGGTTGATAGTCAATGCGATCTTCTTTGCAAGGCGACGAAATGCTCAGATCTTCCTGCTGTCACGGCATAACCAGGTCATGTGAAAAACGACAACAAGGTCCATTCATGACACAAGGAATGATGGGTAATTGTGTTAATATGTTGCATTTCCAGTAGACTCACCAGCCGGCCGTACAATTATATCTAAATCAGGAAGTCATAATCCTTTTACGTCTTTCCACAAAACCAAACCGGTCGATGACACGTCTGTCTTCATTTTAAAAGTATATGCGCACCTTTCCTCCAATTCCGCCGTCTTAGTTTTCTTGTTCCACGTTCATCTCTGGTACATTCAGTGAGTCCATTTACTTCTTCCTCAGACAGCAGAAGGTTGAGAGTTGCTTCATGGATTACGCAACACTTCTCTGTCCGACGCGTCTCCCCTCGTCTTCTCTTCAGCAAACTGTGACCAGAAGACAAGATTATTACGCACGGACAACACATCGCAGAATCTGAACAAGGCAGAAACGACACGGAGAGCACGCACACGCAAGCCAGGGGGATTAGTCTGATGTCCAGCCAGACGTAACGTATGTGTGCCGTACCGGGCAACAAGTGCGGAGGCAGGTGGGCAAAGAGAGCTGGGAGGGGACGAGACACGTTTAAAAAAAAAAGAAAAAAAAGCAAACACAGCTCGGAGTGGAACGTCATTAAGCTAGAAATCCAAGTTTCCTAATTTAAACAGAAAGAAAGCAGGTTGAAATGCGACTTCCAGGCCACCGACGACAGTGCAAGATGAGTTCTATCAGTTCAACCAAGAAGAGATAAAATCGAGAATCGAATTTCAAACATAAATGAACAAAATTTGACACTGCAGAAATGTTTTAATGACTTCAAAATGACTTTAAAGCATGTTAAGTGAGTATGGGACAACTGTTGCCTTTCTACAGTTCCCTACAGAAAAAGACAAAAAAAACATCAACAATTTTAAGATGGAAGTTTGAACGTAAAATATATTAAATGAACAAATACATTATACTAAATGTTTTAATCTAAAAATTAATACAACATTTTTGTTTGTGCTGAATGAGATAATGTAATAAATCAATCAATACTGAGTGAGATGAACAGATTTGAGCGGTAAATGAATGAATAATGATGAGTGAATGGATTGTTTACCCCGGGCTGTGCTGTGGTCCAGTGCTCCGGCTCCACTGGAGACACAGGCTGCTCTCACAGCACTACAACCCCGATGCTCTCATCCTCCTCTCTCTCTTTCTCACTCTCTCGCTCACCTTCTAGTCCTACCTACCCCTAACTCGTCTTCGCCCCCTTCCTCAAAGCTCTTTCACTCTTTTCTCCTTTTGTTCCGCCCCTTCTCCTCGCCTTTTTCTCCCACTGTGCTTTATCTACTTCAACTTTCTCTGTCTCTACCTCCCTTTCTCCCTCCTTCTTCTCTCTCTCACTCTCTCTCTCTCTCACACTCTCCTACCTCCTCTGACTTTGCCCCTCCTCCTGTCCCAGACTTCTCTGTAGCCCCCCCCCTCTCTCTGCCCTCCCTTATACATCTTACTTCTACATCCCTTTATCTCACCCCTCCTTCCATTTCCTTCCCTCCTTCCTCACCCCTCGCTCAACCTTCTCTGGCTCCTCCTCTTGCTGTTCTCTCCTCCCTCCTTCCTTCAACCCTCTCTTTAACTTGCCTTTTCTTGTCCACCCCTATCCTCTCTCTCTCCTCTTCTCTATCCTTTTGACCCTACTACCTTCAATTTCGATCCGCTCTTTCCTGTCTTATCTCCATCCCGCCTACCTCCCACCTTCTAGTCCGACTACTACCCACTAACTCTCTTTCCCCTTCTCTAGCTCTTCCCTCCTCTTTCCTTGCTCCTTCTCCTCGCCTTTTTCTCTCACTGTGCTTTATCTACTCAACTTTCTCTGTCTCTACCTCCCTTTCTCATTCTCTCTCTCTCCACTCCCTCCCCCCTCTCTCTCTCTCCCTTCCTCTCTCTCTCTCTCTCTCCCTCGCTCTCTCGTCTTCTCTTTCTCTCTCTCTCTCTCTCTTTGCCTTTTCTTGTCCACTCCCTATCCTCTCTCTTTCCTCTTCTCTATCCTTTGACTCCTACTACCTTCAATTTTCAATCACTTCCTTCCGTTCTTATCTCCATCCCGCCTCCTCCCTCCCTTCTCTCGCTCTCCTCTTCTCTCTCTCTCTCGCTCCTCTCTCTCTCTCTCTCTCTCTCTCTCTCTCTCGCCCCCCTAAGCATCCTCTCGCTCTTTCTCGCTCTTCCATGCTTCGGTGATCAAACGCGGATTCTAAACATCAGCATATGCACCACACAGGTCGCTGAGAGTATCTGCATTTATTACAGTTAATAGAAAGATTTCATGCGGAAAGTACGGTCACGGTAGTTCAGTTTATCACAATGCACAGTAATAAACGGAACTACCTGAACTACATAACTCCAACTCTTGGAGTGGAGTTATGTCTGCTTGTTGGTTGTATGACTACTGCTTTCCATGGAGTTGGGTCTATATCACATGTTGTCAAACTCAGCCCGCGGGCCAGATTTGGCCCGCGCCCAGACTTTTCATCTGCCCGCCAAACATTTCTAGTTTTAAATTATTCATTTCCAATAGATATATCGCGGTATTTATCGCTAGAACTGTACAATTCCCCCCAATCCTTTGCAGCCGCGGCCCCTCCCCCGCTGCTCCCCGCGCGTGTGCCTGCGCAGACTCAAGTGGCCCGAGGACAGCGCACCCGCGACACTCAAACACACGGCAGCCGATGACCTTAGCCCCGCTTCACACGGCGCACTTGCCCCCAGGGCAATGTGAAGCTTAACATACAAGAAACAAACTTCTTTGGCGACAACTCTTGTGAGGAAAACATCCAAACCCAGTTGCAAAACCTGGAGCAGATCATGACCAACAGTAAAAAAAACAGGTCAGAGTGTAATAAAGTATGAACATGACGAGTATTTGATGTAGAACGCTTTGAGCTCTATTTGATTCACACCATTGATAATTTGTCACTAAATAAGCTTAAACTGTTAAAATAGTCTGAGCTCATATTGAGTTAGTGCAGAGCAATATTAACATTCACACATCGTCTGTGATACCAAACATTAATATCAGAACATATTCACACGTCCCATGCTCCTTTCCTGCTGCTGCATGAATATGGACTCAGTGTCCACATAGAACTATTACTAGGCTATATAACATTTGTTATATTTTTTATTGTTTTATTTTTTACATTATGTTCGGCCCGTGACCCAACCTGAGCGTCGAAAAGCGGCCCCTGGCCCAAATGAGTTTGACACCCCTGCCTTAAAGGATACCTTATGCATTATTTGTTTTGTGAATGGCTTTTAGACATGCTCTTGGTTTTTAACTTAAAATATTGTATACATTTAAAAGTACACTTTGCTTATCAGTCAGGCGTTCTTTCATCAGGATTTGGTGTTTGGACTCCATCTACTGGCAGCAAAGGGAATAACCATGGGAAAACAAACAAAAGCTAGCTTGTCCCAACATGCTAATATAATAATAATACAATTGTGTCAGCCTTTTCTGTAGCAGCTGTGAGAGCGCTCCAGAGAATGGGGCCGAAGCTGAATTTGTGGGACGGCTAAAAGTTCTTGATTAGATGAACCGAGGGGGTCTGAGCAGAGTATATTCTAAAAGCATGTCAGAGATGTAAGACGGGGCCAAGCCATGTAGGGATGGATGTAAAAACCAATTATAACTTTTTAAAATAAATTAGTTGTTTGACAGGCCGCCAGTGAAGTGAGAATAAAATAGGTGTAATGTGTTCAAACTGTTGAGTTTTTGCGCAAATTCTAGCAGCAGTATTTTTGAATTAGTTGTAGTGATTGCTTAGTACTTATGTGATCTGATGGCAGAAAGGCTCAGAACCAAAAAAAAAACAGCACAGGAGACCAGATTCCTCTCCCTTTGACGTCACAAATCTGGGAAAGTTGAGTGATTTGTGAGACGAGCTTTTTTGTTTGTTTTTTTAATTAAACAAGTGTGAATGAAGCTAAATACAACTCCAGGTATGTTTTTGATGAGGGAACAATGTTATAACATAGTTCAAAACTCTAAAAAGTATATTTTGCATAATATGTGTCTTTAATGGTGGTGACGACAGAGATGATGATGATGATGCTGTGTTTTGATTGCTGCGGGGGAGGACTGAAGTACAACCGCTCAGTGGCAGAGTGGATCGTTTGAGTGGTGATTGGTTGAGAGCCAAAAGTACTGAGCTGTAATTGGCAGACGGGAACAAGGAGGGCAATCATAATACCAACAAAGCATGAGGTTTTTTTTAGCTTTTTGCTGTTGCTGTATAATTTCAGTCAGTGTTCATTCATTCCCCTCATACTCGCTATCTACTTGTAGATAGTTGGTGAAATAACAGCAGTAGAAGTCAGTGCTTAGAGTTTATCCCTGAACTAAAACATCCATTATATGTCTGGACCTTGGAGTGTGCATGTATTTTGCATGTATTCAATTGCAGGTGTTTTTTGTTTGTTTGGTTTTTTTGCTACAAAATACAAGTTTTCTTTTTACATTTGATGTCAACTGTGAAAATGATAGCTGCGTTTAAAGGAGACATATTGTGCAGCTTTGTTTCTAAGGTGTTTCCTCATCATTCGTTTTCTCAAAGTTGTATTTTTATTGATTCATGCCTGTTTGCATTTTCACCTACCCCCTATCTCCGCCCACATTCTTGTACTTGAAAAATGAAAGGCTCTGAGTGACACATATAGGTTCTAAAATCTGCTGCTTGTTACAGTGAAATGTCACTATGAGGGGCGGCAGTTCTGACATTTTGAACAGGAAGTCATGGACTTGTTTCTATGAAGCCGATATAGATCAATATTTTTACAATGAACAAAATGTAAAATGATGATCTATTTATGTGGTCATTCAATACTATGTACCTGCGAAAAATGCATAATACATCTCCTTTAATGCCATACTATGGAACATTCCATCTAGACCAGGGGTGTCAAACTCATTTGGGCCAGGGGCCGCTTTTCGACGCTCAGGTTGGGTCGCGGGCCGAATATAATGTAAAAAATAAAACAATAAAAAATATAACAAATGTTATATAGCCTAGTAATAGTTCTATGTGGACATGAGTCCATATTCATGCAGCAGCAGCAGGAACAGGAACAATGGACGAATGTGATGATTCTGATATTAAATGTTTGTATCACAGACATGTTTATATGCTGCACTAACTCAATATGAGCTCACTATTTTTTACAGTTTAAGCTTATTTTAGTGACCAAATTATTGATGTGGTGGATCAAATGAGAGCTCAAAGCAGCTTCACTCTGTCATTGTTCAGACTTTATGAACACTCTGACCTGTGTTTTTACCTGTGGCTCATGATCTGTCCAGGTTTTGCACTGGTTTGGATGTTTTCCTCACAGAGTTGTCAGCAAAGAAGTTTGTTTTCTTGTTGTTAGCTTCACATTAGCGCCGCTTTTAGACAGCTCTAACGTCCACAAAACCGCCTCCTTTTCTTTATTCCTCGTGTTTCCACGATCTGCCCTGGGCAGAGCGTCACGTGTAAAGGCGGGCGCGACAGGTCATCGCTGCCGGGTGTTCGATTTTGTGGTGTGTTCGAGTGTCGCTGGTCGCTGTCCCTCGGCACTTGAGCTGGCAGCACACAGCGCGGGGGAGGGGCCGCGGCTGCAAAGGATTGTGGGAATTGTAGTTCTAGCGATAAAAACGCGATATATCTATTGGAAATGAATAATTATAAACTAGAAATGTTTGGCGGGCCAGATGAAAACGTCTGGCGGGCCACATCTGGCCCGCGGGCCTTGAGTTTGACGCATGTGCTTTAAGGTATAACAAATCCGCACCAGATGGCGCTCTAAGTAGAGACGGCACGTATAAACTGACCGGGTGTGATTGCAAAATTCAAAGTTTATTCAGAAGAGCTGGCAGCGAGTGACCGTATTCAGTTGTTAGCACATGTTGTTTGCGCTCTTTCTCCACATTTGGAGTCGGTAAACAGTCATGCTTTTCTGACACATTCAGAGAGGTTTTGGAAACCTTTTTGAAGTTTCCTCAAAACAAATCATTTTGCTCACAAATGGATGAGCAGTTTTCCATTTGGCCTTTTCTGCACGACTGCCTTAAACAACATAAACAGACGCAGCGTGGAATCAAATGCCGAAACATCTTTTACGGTCGACCATTGAGCTCTATCGCTGTTAAAGAATCCTGAGCTTATTTAATCAGCCTGTATTTATGTCATTTATCTTCAATGGTACTTTAAAGCAAGAATCATAAGGAAGCAACTGAAGGAAACCGACAATTTCATCCGCATCTGAGACATTGCTGGATAAGAAGGAAGCAATTGCCTGTGTCCCCTGCACCTCAAATAAACGAAGCATTCCACAACCAGTGCCTTTGTGATCGCGCCAACATTTACCCTCTGCTCCACATCGACCTCCACAGGCTGCGAGTGTCAAAAACGTCAGAAAACCAACTGGATTTTCTCTGCACTGTTTGGCTGTTTGCTTTAGAGAATGAGAAGAATGAGAAGTCAATCAATATATGTCTGCCATAATAATTACCAAAAGGTTTTGAGATCGGTCATCTGGAAAAACATCTCACCCAGCGACTTTACATAACACTAGGCATCATGTTTACGTAGTATAGATCATGTGTAATATGGCCATGTGCAAAAATATGGTTTATGAGAGAACTCTTAAGTTTCTTCATCCCACTGACAATGTGATAAAAACAAATAAATAATGTCTCAATTTAGTTATTACTTTTATTTATGTATTTGAAATGATTTTAAACTTCTGATTGTCTCCACGGTTATTGCTTGCCAGTCCCACAGTCTTGTATTTAACTTAAAGCAGAACTGATTAAGTTTAGCGATAGAGCTCCCCCTGCAGAACCCTTGTAAAAATACACGGTCAGAGAGACAGACCACGATATATTATATTTTTTCTTTTTTCTTTTTATTGAAATAAGGCGATATAATCACACAATAAAGAGCCAGGGTTTCCCAGGTCGATGTTGGCAATGTTACAAGGCAGGTTTCCCACCCAGAGACAGCAGGGGGCGACAACGGACACTTCAAACGCCCTAAAAATACATATTTAACAATCACCACAAGGACTTACAAATGTTTATTAAGGTAGTATTCTTACCACTAACTTATTTCATTTATTCAATAGCGGGGGTTTTATTGCAGGTGTTCTTACCATGAGCGCGTCGCCTCTCCACAGATCTGACCCATAGCTTGGCCAGGTCATGTAAACGGCTTGTCTCCATGAAGACAGATAGGCTTAATGCCATACAGTGGAACATTCCCGGCAAGGCATCAACATCTCCACGGAGAAGAGGCTGTGTATGATGTCATTGGGTCTTTAATTGTCATTTTATAGGATGAGAACCATAAAGTAACAACACCCAAATGTATCCAATCTCTTAAGCCATGTTGTTGGATGAGAACCATGAGGGAGCAATTCCTCGGGACTTGACAGTTGTTATAGGGCCTTTAACTTGACTAATAATTAATGTTCCAATATTAACATCAATAGGAGTTGCTGGTACTTATACATATATTTGAGTATTAACATGCAAGTAGTTACATTAGTTACAAAATGAGTTACTTTCAAACCTATAAAAACACAAAACAGCCCTTCAGTGCTTGCTCTTATGGGCCCCCGAGGGTAACAGCAAAGACCCAAAACCCTAGAAATAACTGAAAATGTGTGTCTAAGGTTCTCCTTGGAATCCCTGTAATCAAATCAAAAATAATTATTAAATCGGAATTAGTTTTATGGTAATGGCGAATTATGCCAGTGTCTCATTTTTTATTCATCAATTCCGTCTTTTGCTAATTTTTTATACTTTTCGGAAAGCTGATGGTTTATTATCATTTTATATTTTAATGAATATGAAAAAGTAATCATACAACCTAAGAAGTCAGTGATTATGTGATACGATTTTGGGTAGGCTATAATGCTAGCATAAGTTGTTCAAGCGTTCAATGCAAAGTGAATACAGCGCTAAATCCATAATAGCAACGTTTTTGAGAGTAAACTTTGTAAATTGCCTGATTCTGCAAATGTGGCCAGATTATCAGCTGCCCGACCACCAAACAGTAAGTAGAGCCATATTGTGTGGCGCCCCGCACGGCTCTCAGCTTTTCAGGTCACGCCATAGTTCCCCTGATCCAGATTGGCATATAGAGGCTGAGGGTGCTTTCATACACCACTCGGTAACGTTACATTGAAATTGAATTCAGAAGAAATGCAACTGTGATTTGTTTGGGATGATGTGAAAGCGGACCAGTTTGAGTTGGCTCGGACTAAAGATTTCCAAATTGACCCCAGTGCAGTACACAGTATAATGGTCTGGGAGCCCGCACTGTCATGTCTCAGCTTGATCCATGTCTTAATAATGGCCTAGCACCAAAGCACATCTCTAACATGTTAGTGCCATTTGAACCATCTCGGACTCTGCTGTTGCCGGAGTCAGGACTAAACATGGACCGGCCTCCTGCTGGTGCCTAGAGTCAGGACTAAACATGAACCGGCCTCCTGCTGGTGCCGGAGTCAGGACTAAACATGGACCGGCCTCCTGCTGGTGCGCGAGTCAGGACTAAACATGGACCGGTCCTCCTGCTGGTGCCGGAGTCAGGACTAACATGGACCGGCCTCCTGCTGGTGCCGGAGTCAGGACTAAACATTGACCGGCCTCCTGCTGGTGCCTAGAGTCAGGACTAAACATGGACCGGCCTCCTGCCTGGTTGCCGGAGTCAGGAACCTAAACATGGACCGGCCTCCGGCTGGTGCCGGAGTCAGGACTAAACATGGACCGGCCTCCTGCTGGTGCCAGAGTCAGGACTAAACATGGACCGGCTCCTGCTGGTGCCAGAGTCAGGACTAACATGGACCGGCCTCCTGCTGGTTGCCTAGACAGTCAGGACTAAACATGGACCGGCCTCCTGCTGGGTGCCAAGAGTCAGGACTAAACAGTGGCACCGGCCTCCTGCTGGTGCCGAGTCAGGACTAAACATGGACCGCCTCCTGCTGTGCCGGAGTCAGGACTAAACATGGACCGGCCTCCTGCTGGTGCCAGAGTCAGGACTAAACGATGAACCGGCACTCCTGCTGGTGCCTAGAGTCAAGGACTAAACATGGCCGGCCTCCTGCTGGTGCCTAGAGTCAGGAACTAAACATGGACCGGCCTCCTGCTGGTGCCAGAGTCAGGACTAAACATGGACCGGCCTCCTGCTGGTGCCAGAGTCAGGACTAAACATGGACCGGCCTCCTGCTGGTGCCAGAGTCAGGACTAAACATGGACCGGCTCCTGCTGGTGCTAGAGTCAGGACTAACATGGACCGGCCTCCTGCTGGTGCCTAAGAGTCAGGACTAAACATGGACGCGGCTCCTGCTGGTGCCGGATCAGGACTAACATGGACCGGCCTCCTGCTGGTCCTAGAGTCAGGACTAAACATGGCCGGCCTCCTGCTGTTGCCGGAGTCAGGACTAAACATGGACGGCCTCCTGCTGTGCCTAGAGTCAGGACTAAAACATGGACCGGCCTCCTGCTGGTGCCGGAGTCAGGACTAAACATGGACCGGCCTCTGCTGGTTGCCGGAGTCAGGACTAAACATGGACCGCCTCCTGCTGGTTGCCTAGGTCAGGCTAAACATGGACCGGCCTCACTGCTTCCGGTCAGGACTAACATGAGCTCTGGTGCCTGAGTCAGACTAAACATGGACCGCCTCCTGGCTGGTGCCAGATCAGGACTAAACATGGACGGCCTCCTGCTGTGTGCCTAGAGTCAGGACTAAACATGGACCGGCCTCCTGCTGGTGCCTAGAGTCAGGACTAAACATGAGACCGGCCTCCTGCTGGTCCGGAGTCAGGACACTAAACATGGACCGGCCTCTGCTTGGTGCCTAGAGTCAGGACTAACATGGACGGCCTCCTTGCTTGGTCGCCTAGAGTCAGGACTAAACTATGGACCGGCCCCTGCTGGGGCCGGAGTCAGGACTAAACATTGGACCGGGCCTCCTGCTGGTGCCTAGAGTCAGGACTAAAACATGGACCGGCCTCCTGCTGGTTGCCGAGGTCAGACTAAACATGGACCGGCCTCCTGCTGTGCCGGAGTCAGACTAAACATGGACCGGCCTTCCTGCTGGTGCCGAGTCAGGACTAAACATGGACCGGCCTCCTGCTGGTGCCAGAGTCAGGACTAAACATGGACGGCCTCCTGTGGTGCCAGAGTCAGGACTATAATAATAATAATACATTATTTTAAAAAGCGCCTTTCAGAACACCCAAGACACTGTACAAGAGAATAAACAACAAGATAAAACAACAGAATAAACCCACAGTACAGAACTGGAATGATGGTGTTGGAGTGACTGAGTTATGTGTGTGTAGGATTGTCTGAACAGGTAGTTTTGAGTCTGATTTGAAAAGTGGAAGGGTGTCTATGTTGCGGAGGTAGGCAGGATGGAGAGAGTTCCAGAGCTGAGGAGCAGACGGCTGAAGGCTCTGCCCCCATATGAAATAAGACGGAAAGAGGGGACAGAGAGCTGGAGAGAGGAGGAGGACACTGAGGAGCGAGAAGGGAGTGAGATGTGGAGGAGGTCAGAGATGTACGGTTGGAGCCAGGTTATGGATAGCTTTGAAAGATATTTAGGATATTTGAGTGAATCCGTTGTTTTATGGGGAGCCAGTGAAGTTGTTGAAGGATGGGGGTGATGTGATGCGGTGTGAGGGCGTCCTGGTGATAATGCGGGCTTGCAGAGTTTTGGAGAAGCTGCAGTTTCTGGAGGATTTATTTGGGAGACCAAAGAGGAGAGAGTTACAATAATCGATCCGGGAGGTGACTAGACTATGGACAAGTATGGCTGTGGTGTGAGGAGTGAGAGAAGGACGGAGACGAGAGATGTGCGAAGGTGGAAGTAGGCGGAACGAGTATGTTGTTGATGTGGGAGTGAAAGAAAGGTGCTGTCGAGGATGACACCCAGACTCTTGACTTGAGGGGAGGGGGAGGACAGTGGAGTCATTGATAGAAATTGTGAACTGTTTTGATTTTGAGAGAGTGGAAGGGTGCCTACCGTAGGACTTTCGGTTTTTAGAGCTGTTGATGTTTGAGGAGATTTGAGAGAAGCCAGGAATTGATTTCCTGCAGACAGAGGGTAAGAGAGGCTGGTGGAAGTGATGCAGTGGGTTTAGAGGAGAGTAGAGCTGGTGTCATCCGCGTAGCAATGGAAATGAATGTTGTTGTACGGAAGATGGAACCAAGAGGGAGAATGTAGATGATGAAAAAGAAGGGACCCAGGACAGAGCCCTGGGGCACACCAGCTGGGACAGGAAGGGTTTGGATTGGTGGGATTTCAGTTGTATGAATTGACTGCGATCGGAGAGATAGGAAATGAAACCAACGAGAGACAATGTGGGAGACTAAAACATGACCGGCCTCCTGCTTGGTGCCTAGAGTCAGGACTAAACATGGGCCGGCCTCCTGCTGGTGCCTAGAGTCAGGACTAAACATGGACTGGCCTCCTGCTGGTGCCTAGAGTCAGGACTAAACATGGACCGGCCTCCTGCTATTGCCGGAGTCAGGACTAAACATGGACTGGCCTCCTGCTGGTGCCTAGTAGTCAGGACTAAACATGGACCGGCCTCCTGCTGGTGCCGAGTCAGGACTAACATGGACCGGCCTCCTGCTTCGGTGCCATAGAGTCAGGACTAAACATGGACCGGCCTCCTGCTGGTGCCTAGAGTCAGGACTAAACATGGACCGGCCTCCTGCTGGTGCCGGAGTCAGGACTAAACATGGACCGGCCTCCTGCTGGTGCCGGAGTCAGGACTAAACATGGACCGGCCTCCTGCTGGTGCCGGAGTCAGGACTAAACATGGGGAATCTGCATTTCAGTTTTATGCAGGTCAAATCTGGAACAGTCTCCCTGAAGATGTGGGACAGGCCAAGCTAAAAACTGTGTTGTTGTTTTGACAGAAATGATTTTATTTGCACTCTTCTCTTTTATGTTTTATCGGTTTTGTGATTTTAATGCATTTTTTCCCCTCTTGTGTACAAATTGTGCTCTACAAAAAACTTGCCTTGTCGTCAGTTGTCCGTGGTTTGTTTGACCGCTCATATCGCAATTACGTACATGAAGTAAACGTTCTCCTGCTCCGACTCCTTGACAGCGCCCAAGGATGGTTCAGTTTGTTTTAGCTGAAGTGTGGTGAGAATGTGAACTGCACCAAAAGAAATTTATTTCCCAATTGAACCACTTAAGTGGAAAGCAGCCTTGAAGCTCTCAAACCTGTAGTGAGGACTTAGAAGTGGACCATCGAGGCTGTGAAGGAGCTGCACACGTGTTTGGACCTAACTGACTAAGAGGTGTTCAGCGCTGCTACAGACGGTTTGGAAGAGTACATCAAACAAAGAATTCTCCATCATTGACATTTTTCTTTAAAATCCATCACTTTTAAGGGTTAAAATCCTTTCATGTTACACATATTTAATAACTTCAAGAAACTTCAAATAAAAGCGCTGAATTACAGCTTTTACCACTGTTTTCTTGGATGTATTCGAAACTGAACTAAAACTTTCCTCAGCGCGCCTCTGCCCCTCCTCCAAAGCCCCAGCACAGCAGCCTTCACTTTCCTTTCTCGGCAGAATTCAGCTTTATAGTGGTGTGGTTGTTCTGACACATAAATGTGCAGCATAATTCAATTCAATTCAATTTAATTACATTTATTTTTGTAACGCCCAAAATCACAACAGCGGTTGCCTCGAGGGACGACAGTAACAGAATAAACAGTGTTCATAGGGACTTGGTAATGTCCCAGCCCATAATCTGTCCCATAATGGGCAGAAAGCACGTTACGATCATATAAACACAAAGAACAGTGCATGACTGCAGCGGACGTGAGGGACACTGCGCGCTGCTGATACACAAATATATGCAGAAAAGTGCGGTCCCACTTTCCTGTGTTATGTTACTTAAGCACTAGTTAATACAAGATGAAGTAAACAGGAGTGTTGCGGCGGAGGAGAGGTGACGGATGAGCCGGTGTGTGCATGTGTGAGATAAGTGCTGAATGCAGTCTGTTTCTGAGCGGAAAACACTGACTTTAAAGGAGGCAATACAAATAAATTCATATTTTATATGTGTAACAAAGAAATATTACTTGTAGCTGGTTTAGCCTTTAAGCCCACAAATGTCTGATATCGGCCACTTTTATGCCTCTATTGGATTGTGGCCATTATTAGTAGTTTAGTTAAAAGGGACAGAACAGAGAGCAATTTCCACATATAATACCAACCGTCCATAGGCCATTGCAGAACTGGTCCCTTCATTAAAACAGACAAAAGCAATAACGTACACTATACATACAACATGCAGCACAATAGGACATATTTAAAAAATTACACATTGACAATGGCTTTAGTGTTCACAAGCTTGATCAAATTTCATCAAAAGCTTCACTTGCAGTTAAACTGGTTCAGATCTGTGAGGTTTTTCAGTTGGGCAGGTTTAGTGTTCAGATCTATTTTTCTTCTGTTTTTCACTGTCGCCCCTCGAGGCAACTGCTGCTGTGATTTTGGGCGTTACAAAAATAAATTTTACTTGAATTGAATATGTGGGCCTTTTACAGAGACCAAATTGGTCTGGCATTTTGCTGGTCTACAGTCGCAGTCTGCAGCGCCCCTTGTGGTGACACCACAGGGATTCTTCTTCTTAATCATGTTACTTACATGTTCTCAAGGCAGATCATTTACACATTCAAAATGTAATTTCAAGAACGGGTACTAAATAAAATTGTCAAGACTTACTAAATTGTGCTTTTTCTTTTCTATAATTGTACATGAGCGGTATCTCATCAGCTTTTTGTCCATCACTTTTAAAGCCTGTTTGTACGGAGGTTACAGTTTTCCTGGCCGACTGCCTATCACACAGTGATACAGGATCCTTGCATGGAAGTACAATTTGGAAGCCTGAATGAACGAATGATATTTAACTATCTGAAAGGTTTCTAATGATTTTTGGCATAAAGATTAACAGACTGTTTTAGAATGATTTAAAGACAGACAGACAACCACTGACACTGACCAGTTGCTTGTTTAGCTCTGCAGCCTTCTCTGGGGTCTTCGGTGAAACATAGATGACTGTGTCATCAGCATACAGCTGGCACTAAGCCTCTTTGCAGATGTTGGTCAGTTCATTGATATAAAGACTTAACAGGAGGGGGCCCAATATAGAGCTTTGTGGAAACCCCCTTTTGTATTCCAAAGGGGCTGAAATTGTGCCACCGATTTGTACACTCTGTACTCTTGATGTACACCAGTTGAGAGCCTGCTAAGTTTTTTTAGTTTGTGTATTAGAATTTTGTACTTGACTGTCAAAAACCTTACCAAGGTCCAGAAACACTGCCCCAAACACGTTTCCTCTGTCTAAACCTTTTTTTATTGTATCTGTCAAATGCCAAGTTGCCATTTCTGTAGAATATTTTAGCCTAAAGCCAAACTGTTTTGGGTGAAAAATTACATTTTGGACTATATAGTCAAGTAATTGTTCTGCCACAGTCTTTTCTAAATACCTTTGAGATTATAGGAAGAACTGAAAGTGATCTATAATTGCAGGCCTGGTCATTATCTCCAGATTTAAATAAAAAAATTGGGCTAATGAGACCTTTTTTTTTTTTTTAAATCTTGAGGAAATTCCCCATTAGAGATGGGTTAAAGGCCTGTCTGGGTGCTTCTTTAGGAAATTGGAGTCTAAACCAAATATATTTTTAGCTTTAGAGAGTGGAAGTTTGCTATTTTCTTGTTTAATGGCAGTTTCATTTGTTTGTTCTATAGATAATGCAGTTTCTGTTTGACTCACTGTGATCTTTGGGAGCTCTATTGATTTAAAACCTGTGTCTATTTGTTCTACTGAAGTCACAGGGTATTTATTAAGGGAAGCGGCAATCTCTATAGGGGCATTAGTTAACTGACCCTATAGAGATTGCCGCAACAATCTTTAGTTGTTTAGGGCCTCTATTTTCTTCTTGTTTAGAATCTTGCTTGGTCAGTGCATGTATGTGCTTCCAGAGACAAGAGCTGTTCCCCCCTGATTCTTCCATCCGGTGCGTGAAGTACTCATTTCTCATTTCACTGACCACTTTGTTCCTAAGACTTCTAAAGATGGCATTATCAGTATTTAGTTTTGTTAAGATAGATTTTTTTTAATGCAACATCCCATGTTTCATTAGATGACATAATTTTTTGGTAATCCAGGGTAATGACTGACGTTGTGTCAGCTTTCTCAGAACCTATGTTAAATTGGGATTGGCTAATCCTGTCACAATGTTTTAAGTTTTTGTCACACGCTCTGGTTTATTTGTAAATATAAGGTCTATTAATGTTTTACTTGTTCTTCTTAGTTTAGTCGGCACAGGTGTTACTCCTGTTGCTGTAAGTTATATTTGGAAGTTTTTGGAAGTTTTTGTTTACCATGTTTGTCCAACCAATTAATGTTAAAATCTCCAAGCAAAACTCATATTTTAACATTTTAACACAGCTTGTCCAAGTTACTGTGATTGGATCATCTGGTGCATTCAAAAGAAAATAAGCTATCATAGTACAGTTCCCTTGTTGAGCCCACTGAGTCTAATTCATCCCCATTTTAGCCTTAAGAGATGTTAAAACTTGAGATAGACAGTCTTATTACATTGATTTGTGCCTGTAGTTTGTTGGATTCTTCTTTTGGCGTTTTCTCCAAAATGTGCCTCTTGCCCAACAACAGAGACTGAATTACTAAACATGGATTTCTTTTGTGTTTGATGTATGCTAATGTTCCTCCCTGGGGCCTCTCCACCCGTCAATCTAGTAATATCGTGTAAATCAGAAAGATAAAATTTTTTGCAAATCACAAATTAATGTGGCACATAAACATGTTTTAAATATGAGCTCTTTTGGGACAAGTTTTATTGCTGGAAGTGGTGGTCAAATACTAAGACTAAAGCATGTCCCTTAAATATGCACCTTTAAATATGCACTGTGTAACGTTTTTGGTATAGGTCCACCTGCTTGGCTCCATTGAGATGTTATTGCTGCTGGAATGTTCCACAGAATCACATTGGACAACTATCTCCATCAAGGCAAAGCAATATCATGTCCAAGGTGGCAGAAACTTCACCAGAAAGGTTACATAGGTTACACATATGTTGTTTTATTATTACTCAGTGTTTTATGTTGCACCTTAAGGCCGAGACAAGTTCCTACGTTTTTGAATTCTGTTCATTGACAATGGCAATAAACTCTTTCTGATTCTGATTCTGATTCTGACATAGTGCACCTTTACATTTTATATTTTGTTGCTCAGTATGAACACCAGAAGGCAGGGGCAAAACTCTTGAGTTTGATCCAGGAGGGGATGATGAATGACAATAAATACGCAAATGATCAGACAGAGCAACATCGACAACATTGACGTTTGAAATATTAACCCCCGTAATTAGAAGTGTGTGCCCTCTGCTGTGGGTGGGGCCACTCACGTGCTGAGTAAGACGGAAGGTTTCAAGGACAGCCTGAAGCTCTTTAGCGTTTCTGTCACAAATATTATCAACATGAACATTGAAACCACCTGTAATTACCAAACCATCAAAGTCTGTGCATACAACTGAAAGCATCTCAGTAAAATCATCAATAAAACTTTGGCAGTGCTGAGGAGGCTTGTATAAAACAATGAAGAGTATGGATGGAGACTGTTTTAGCTCAATTTTAAAGGATACATAATCAAAGGATGAAAAAACCCCAAAAGTCAAACTGTGGGTAACGAATTTATCTCTAAAAACTGCACAGACACCTCCACCGTTTTTGTGTTTTCATGTTTCAGATTCAAACTTAAAGCTAGGTGGAGCAGATTCTGTTAGAACTACATTCCCTGTGTTTTTGTCAAGCCATGTTTCAGTTAAAACATAATATATTATATATACATAAGATTATATTAGCAAATACAATTATCAATTAAAAATGATTTGACATTTAGCACAGCAAGTTTCGGACTAGTTTCAATGTTACTGGATGTTACCTTTTCTTTTTTTAAATATTTTATTTTTTTCAGATTTATAAACAAAAATGTACACAGAACACAAAACGACAACTAAAATCAAAAGAAAACACAAATAGATTTCAACTTAACATAAACCCAAACAAATTCACGGCCTATTTAAATTGAAATAAGAGTCCCATTTGGTCCAAAGTCGGTCAAATTTGTACATTTCTAAATTGAGTCTGAATGTAATTTTTCCATCTGTCTTATATCCGTCACAATGTGAGTCCAGTCCTTGATCGTTGGTGATGTTTGTGTCATCCATTTCTTTGTAATGGTCTTTTTTCCTGCTGCCAAAAGTACATTCCGAAGGTATCCATTTATTGTGTCACAGGACACAATAAATGGCAGGAGTTTTGAGGCCCAAGTACATAGTTCTAAAGTTCAGAGGGATGGAAATGTCAAAAACAGTGCAAAAACAAGCGCATTATTAATTTCAGTCCAATAACTATGAACGACTGGACAGTCCCAAAACACATGATAGTGATTTGCCTCCTGGCTGCCATATCCTCTCCAATATTCTGCATTTCCACGTGAGTAATGTGCTCTTTGACATGGGGTTAAAAAGAAGTGAGGTATATTTTTTCAACTGAATTCCCTCCAAACATGTGATTTTGTGGTTTTCCAATGAGATGTACATATACTTTCCCACTCTTCCTCAGCCAAAACATAGTTACCCTCTCTTTCCCATTTGCCCTTAATGTAATCAGTTTCAGTGCCCAAATTGTTAATACATTTATACAATTTAGATATTAATCTCCTTACAAGATTTCTATGCTTTAATGAATATTTCAGTCAAAGGGCTATGATGGACATCATTGTTTTTGATTTCTTGATTATAATAACTCCTTATTTGTGAATACCTATAAAAGTCTTTTTTCTCTAAGCCAAAGGATTGTCTCAACTCATCAAAGCTCTTGAGATGATTCTCCTTTGCAATCTGGTAAAAGACCTTCTTGAGTCTGTGCTGTTAGGTGTGAAATTCATCATAAACCAACCAATTTAAGATTTTAACATCTTTGTTTAGTTTGTATGGCTTGATCAGCTCCCTCCATGTTGTAAGAACAGACTTCACCCAAGGGTTACCCACCTCCCCCAAGTGACTCAACCGTCTTTCATCTGCCAGTAAGGCCTGTACAGGAACCCCTGGCACAACACCAATCTCAATATTCACATAAGCACAGCAAGGCTCTTATCTGACCTGAAATAAAGTAATTCATCTTCTGGTAAACCCCAGCCTCATTTTTCTTTTAATAATTGTAATGTTTTGAATCTGATACGGATGTTATCTTTTCATAGGGAATACAAATACAATTTCTCAGACACAACAAACACTCGCCGTAAACTTTAGAGAGCCAGAGGAGGCAGAGAGCATCATCAGTTTGGGGGAAACGGACAGATTGCACAAACCCATTACGTCTCCTCTCTTTACTCAGCCTCACACTTTCTCTCTTATTTTTCTTGTGATAAACAGCTAAAACACCCAATGAATCCCCTGTCAGGTAGTGTTAAAGCGTCCGAGACGCCACACACACTGCATCCATCGCGGACCTTGCGTAGGGCAAGTTTTGGCCGCTACATTGTCTTTTTTTTTTTTGAAACACAGATGCAGAAACACAGACACAGAGTAGAATAAAGTGGTCCGATAACCCAAACTTGAATTAATATCCTAGAATGCTAATGGTAGCGGCATGCTAAATGCCACCGCAATATTTGCGCCACCTACTGTTTTAACATCTACTCAGTTTACTTTTCTGAGGTAACGCTGTGGCAACACCCTCTGTTTCAAAAGCAGAGATATGAAAATGACAGACTAGGGATGTGCAGGTTGTCTTTTGACCCGTGGGACCTACTGGGTTGGTGCTGGCCAAGAAATTGTCATATAATTGCGGGGCAAGATGGGTCAGGTTATTAAATGCTGACTGCCGTATCGCACATCCACATTCCACTTGTATCTTTGCGTTTGGATGCATCTAAATTCAGTTGCTCATTAGATTAATTTCTCTGTGAATATTATTTGAATTGTAATAAAATATGCAGTATTTTGAAGCTTAACATACAGAGAAGACCCTTTGTCCTTGTGAGCAAGTGTGAGGATGAGAAAAAAAAACCTGGTTCCTTTTAAATGTCTATTAGTCATGCTGATTATTTTGTTAAATGCATCATTGTTAAAGTGCAGATTCTACATGTTGTCACCAGTTAAGAGCTTTCAGGTACTTTTTCAGAATCAAAACTGTTGTCCAAATTACACTGCATTTCAATACACAACATTTGTAATGGACGTGGGGTGCATCACCAACAGACACTCTCAGTCTATTCACTTTATTCCGTATAGAACTTATTTTCTCTCAAGGTGAATAGAGTTAAAGCAGAGGCGCTGCAGCTGGAGCAGAGAATGTACCATGCCTATAGCAGAAGGTCAATCTTCAGCAACCAGTGCATAGAGATGTAAAGATGTTAGATTTCTAATTGTCTGCTGAAAATGTTATCTCAATACATTTAAAAACATGACTTGGTTGCACGTGGCTAGCACTCTTGCCTAACAGTAAGAAGTTTGCAGGTTCAACTCCCAGGCCAGCTGTGACCAAGCAATCTAATAAGTTTAATGTGGAAGAGCTGCTCTGTCACCTGCTGTTAAACAACTATTAGAGCAAACAGACTTTAGGAGCTACTATATTGTACCTGATGGAGCCATTTTGCTGTTGTTCCTCCTGCCACTATGTGGCGCTATTTGTAAGTTGTCCTGCCCTATATAAAGGGGAAGAAGGGCGCATTCAGGTGTTGCAGTGTGGAGGTTAACAGTCTTTTGACCGTGTCTACCCTGTTATTGCGCATTTGGACTGGAGATCTGTGTAATTGTGGATGGATAAAGGTAATGCCAATAAACTCTTTGAACACAGTATTTTCTGATATTCTTGGGGGAAGACACGTGTCCGAGACGCCACACACACTGCATCCATAGCGGACCTTGCGTAAGGCAAGTTTTGGTCGCTACACTGTCTTTTATTTATTTTTATTTTTTTGAAACACAGATGCAGAAACATAGACAAAGAGTAGAATAAAGTGGTCCGATAACCCAAATTTGAATTAATATCCTAGAATGCTAATGGTAGCGGCATGCTAAATGCTACCGCAACATTTGCGCCACCTACTGTTTTAACATCTACTCAGTTTACTTTTCTGAGGTAACGCTGTGACAACACCCTCTGTTAAGAATCAACAATGATTTGACATGAATTAGAAAAAAAATTGCTTTTTCCACCATTGAATCAACAAAGAGTTATCACCCATGCCAGACCATACGTCACTGACTGTACATCTATGTGGGCCAATTTTGCTCCGTAAATAATTGTGCCGTATTTTTGTGCAGTTCATCCCTTTCTTCACCACACTATCCTCTGTGTGATGGGGCATTGATCTCCTGAGGTCACTTTGACACTAAACACAGGATTAGAGAAACGCTGGTCACTTCCTGCTCCTCTGACACATGCATTAGTCATCTGCACATTACCGTCACCCTGCCACCACCAATTTTCAACTGAACATCCTAGAAAACATGCAGAAACAATCCTTTATTTCTTAAAGGATTGTTTCTGCCTTGTGGAAGAAGTTGGTATTATTAGTGGTTACCTCACGTTAATGCATGGTCTCGAACAGGGCTATTCAACTTAATTTTCCTGAGCGCCATATTTTTCGGGGGGCCATGGCCTCTGGGCCGGATAGGACATGTCACCACTATTAACTAAAAACTGTTTTGTTTGGCTGTGCATATGACTGAAATGCTTTTCTTTGCACTCTTCTCTTCTATGTCTTGAACTATTATTTTGTGCCATGTCTTTGTGATTTTAATGCATTTTTTCCTGTTGTGTGAAGCACTTTGAATTGCCTTGTGTATGAATTGTGCTCTACAAATAAACTTGCCTTGCCTTGCCTTGCCTTAACACATTTTGGGATCACACAATATATCCTCAGCACTAGAGTTTGCTTCAATAATGGTAAAATATCTCTACTGCTATATTAGACTTTTGTGAAAAAATTAAATAGAAAAGGATTAAAAACAACATTGAGAAATTTGCAAATTAGCCATTGAAGCAGACTGAAGCAGAACTAACCTAGGACAATACTAAATCAGCAACTGACCAGGTCTGAACTAAGACTAACCCAGATTCAAACCAGGTATAAACCAGGTCCAAATCCCCTTCGGGCCTTAAGTTGAATAGCCCTGGTCTAGAATGTTCCAAAATATTATATATCTCAAATTAAAAGTTCATTTTGTAAATATGCAAAGTGATTTCAGTGCTGTGCTTAACCGTCGGCATCCTTGTCATCCAGCTCTTTGTTATTACGTTTTTTCTGCAGGTAAAGTACATTCCACATGTATCCATCAATTGTTGCCATTGTTGGTGTTTTATGACCTGGACAATTAAAAAAAAAAAAAAAAAAGTAAGTCAAATGGAATGTCGGTTGTGAAGACAGTTGGTTGTAGAGGCAGTGCCTGATTCCTTTCAGTCCAGAATTTATGAATAATAAGGCAGTTCCAGAACACATGATGGTTATTTGCTTGATGACAGCCACAATTTCTTCAAAAACTAGAATTTCCCTGTGAAAAATGTACACTTTAACATGGTGTTTTAAAATAAAGTGATACATTTTTCCAACTGAATTCTTTCTGAGCAGAATGTGCTTCTCGATTGAGATGTGCATATATGTAAAAACTAGTGCTGCTTTTGCTAAAGAAAAAACTGTCCAGCCTCTCCAAGGATCTGCCCTGTAACTTGGGTTGGTCTTGTCTCAATGGAGATATGGTCATATTGTGAAACGTTACGTGCAAAGTAATTCTTTGTTCATGGGGACAAGCTGGTGGCGACCCCTTCGCTAGAAATGTAGTGTAACTGTAAACCCAAATTTAGTCCCAGTTTAGCCTTGGTTACATCCTGGTTTTGGTCTTGGTTCAGGCCTTGTTTAGTCCAAGGTTTCTGGTTCTGATTTAGTTACCGGATACCTTTACTGAAATATTTATCTTCTGTTGCCTGTCACATGTCACTAGCCTCAGCTAACCAGTAATTGGTGATTTTGGTCACATGGAGCATTGAGCCTGATATTCGATCAGACAAACAATCGTGTGAACCATCGCAGAGTGTTTGTCTAGTGGCTTGAATTTCCCTCATCTTGTTTTGTGACATCCATACATCTTATAATACGAATACAATTGTGCAGGGAACACCCAGCTTTAGAATTTCTCTTTTCATTTCATTGTTTGTCCCCTGCATGTATCATGACAATGTGGGCAAATGGGTGAATATCAGTCAGGACAGGAAGGATATTTATTCTTGCATTCTTAAAAATATATGATGACCCCTGGAATAGTGAGATAAGGTAAGGAGTCCCCTGTAATAAAAATACAATACAAATCTCTGGAATCCCACACTATTCAGAGTTACGCTGTTAAATTGGGGGCAATCAATTTGATTGTGTCAGTCACAATGGTCTCAAATACACTGGGTGTGGAACATCTGTGCAATTGTTTATGATTCATTATTAATGATTACATTATGCTCAATGTTCAAACAAAAGGACATAAGAACCATTAATTATTTCCGGCACGCAACATAATTAAGTCTTTGTCATTGATAATTGTTCATTTTATTTGAAGGTAAAAGAAAGCTGTTTATGTGAAGGCGAACCGCTTTGGTAAAGTATGCCTCCAAGTGCTACCGCCGTAATGATTATTGTAATTGTCAAAAGTGAATGCGGCATGACGAACAGTGACAGCCACGTCTCTGCAATGTGTAACTGGGCAGTTGAACTGGTGTTCAGTCTTTGTGCATGTGTAATCAGAAGTCATTCATGCACAAGTGTAGCCCGCCAATCAGTGCAAAGATTCAAAAAGTACATAGCGACCCGTCGATTACAGTCTGAGCATGTCTGTGTGCATCTGAACAATACTAACTCCATGAGCTCTTTTTTGCTCTGTAAAAGCTGTAAGAGAAAGATATAGAAAGTTAATGTTTTTCAAATATGAATGCATAAATAAAGGAAACACAATGAAAAAAAGCAAGACCAGAGAGAAAACAGTAGGCATACATCAAAACCAGAAGACATCCAACAAAAAAGAAGAAATTAAGGCACATGTAAATCACAACAATTGTCCCATTTTGTCCATATTCTGTCAAATATGTCCATTTTCAAATTAAGTCCAAATTCTGCGAATGTCCTATTTTATATTGGTCCAGTCCTTGATTGTCGGTGCAATTTGTCTCATCCATTTTTTGTGAGGGCCTTTTTCGCTGCTGCCAGGTGTATGCTCCAGAGGTGACCATTTATGTCAATGGCAGGAGTTATAGTTCTGTGGGAGGGTGATGTCAAAAGTAGTTTGTAACACTTTACTGATCTCATTCCAATATTTCTGAGCAACAGGACAGTCCCAGAACACATGATAATGGTGAGCCTCCTGGCAACCAGTTTCTTTCCTTGTGGTGTTATGAAAAAATATCAGTTTTTGAACCCTATATGTATGACTCAGCAGCACTCCGAGCTCCTACCGTGCGCCTGAGATCCTCACCCTATCTATAAGGGAGCGCCCTGCGGAGGAAACTCATTTCAACCAGTTGTGTCCGCGATCTTCCTTCCTTTTGGTCGTTACTAATGGGACGCTCTCTCGCTTTCATTTATGACACAAAATGCAGGATAGCCTATAATCCCTTTCATATTGTTCAGTTCTTAAAACATGCAGCTTGTCCGCTCTGTGCAGGGATGTGTACATTTTCTCATACGGTGAAAACGCAGACGGGCCAGAGCAAGAGAGAGACGCTGTGCCTTGTCTCTGTGCAGTTAATCATGTTTATTTGGCCATAAACGGTCAAAATACGGATAAAAATTAGCTTTGTATACTTTTAAAATCAAAGGCAAAAGGTAGCCAAAAAAATACACAGCCACCTGACTTTTTTTTTCCTACTGAGGGGGAACAACAGTAGCCCAATTGGCAACACTTACTTTAGCTTGATATTAAAGATGCTGTACCTGATTTTTAACTTCATTTAAATCTCTTTATGTCTCTCTACATATATCGCTCACTTACCTAATGCCTCCTGCATCATATTTATTCACTGCAAGGAGTTTATAAGCACTTTTAACAACTCTCTGAGACCAGAGCAAGTTGTCACTGCGGTAAAGATAACAAGCATCAGCAGACTAACACCTCACTTCCTACTTGATGGAGCTTTATAAGTAGACGCAGAGAAAGCATTAGTGGTCTCATTTTCACTCAAATAGACGCTTTTACGACTGTATCTGTACTGGGGCAAACCAGAATTTACTTTATTAAAGGCAAATATAATAAAAGGTGATATAATATTCAAACCCATTTACATTTTTATTTAATACTATTCCGTTTTTATTTTAAAAGAAAAAACATGGCACCCACTCAATAAATTAATTAATACAAATTATTAGTAAAACAAAAGGAATCTCTTGTTTCCTTTTCCATACCATGCTCATCGTGACATTACCCCCTCCACTACCACCACACCTACACACGCACACAATGTTAGCTTTCTGTCAGAGTGATTAGCCTGCTCTCCCACGTCGCCTAGAGACGAGGTGCGTTGGTTTTGTCAGTCGGGTGACTAGACAGCTGTTCACAAAGATAGACCTGGAAATATACAGAAGGAAAGTACTTATTTAACATATCAAAAAATATATTGGCTATAGACTTTTTTCACCTGTAAACAAACCTTTTTTGATGACCCTGTATATTATTACCATGTTTATATAACTTGATTTGTGACGTTTTTGGCTGGTTTTGATTTTACCTGACTCTGATGCCCTCCCTCAGTGTCACAGAGCCTTCCTCACACTTACCTGACTCTGATGCCCTCCCTCAGTGTCACAGAGCCTTCCTCACACTCACCTGACTCTGATGCCCTCCCTCAGTGTCACAGAGCCTTCCTCACACTTACCTGACTCTGATGCCCTCCCTCAGTGTCACAGATCCTCTCTGCTGCACAGGGCTCTGGAGGTCCGTGCTCCTTGTCTGATATCTCATGTCTGCAGAATTCCATTTACTGTCCTTGAGAGCTGTTGTTCAGTCTGGTGGTTTACTGTTACATTATTTTTATACGATTAATGTTTAGATTTATCACTTTGCGCACAGAGGATTATCACGCAGGGCAGTATAGGCTACACAGTCGGCATAATCAGGCCCATATTATGACAATTTGTTGGTTTCCATTAACCAACAAATTGCGCATGTGTCCATCGTTTTTTTTTTTTTTTTTTTAATATACCGCTACTGAGGGCTGCGTTGCCTTCACCTCGCCGATTAGCTTTTCCACCTCCATCTCTGAGAATTTCCCCTTCTTCCTCCTTTTCTCGTCCGGTCTATGGCTCTGCGTCTCACGCTTATGAATATGCTAAATATGTGAATTGGGTGATTTTCATAGCCATATATTGTATAGTAGGGCGGGCTCAGGGCGGGCTCATGGCGAAAACTTATGTTGAATTGGCACAAGGTGGGTTGATGTAAGGTGGATTGGGATTTTTTGTACGACTGGTTTTCCTGCAAGGTATCGCAGTGGTTAGCACACTCACTTCATAGCAAGAGGGTCCTGGGATTGATTTCTGATGGAGTCTTTCTGTGTGGAGTTTGCATGTTCTCTCTCAAGTTGAATGTGTAAACTAACATTAGCCAGCTGCCAACTGCCTGAAATAAAGTAGATACAGATTCAGTTGTAGTAATCTGGACACTGTTTTTTGAAAAAGAAGACATTTTGACATTCATCAAAAAAAGTAAGATACACAGGAAAATTCCACTCAGACGAATTTCTGATTTTAATGCATTTTTTCCTGTTGTGTGAAGCACTTTGAATTGCCTTGTGTACGAATTGTGCTCTACAAATAAACTTGCCTTGCCTTGCTTTATTTATCTGTCCACTGGCGCTATCTGTTCCCCCCACCCTTTAGAGGCGGCAGTTAATCATGTAACTAGGGCGTTCCTTTTCTTTCAATAAAAGAAGAGGCCAGCAGAGAGACCTCAGGACGTTCGAGCGAGTGCGCCCAGCGAGGTAACTGGAGCTCTCTCTGTTCGCCCTCCTCCGGAGAAACAAATTAGATTTTCTTGTCTTTCGTCTTCTATTAGTAATGTTGGGTTTGTGCAGATTTGTCTGCTACGATGTCAGTCCAGTCCTGAATCATTCCTGAATCATTGTGTGGTCCGTGTGAATCCATTTATTTGCAATGGCCTTTTTTCCTGCCATCAGTAGTATATGCTTAAGGTATCCGTTGATTGTGTCCATGGCGGGAGTTCTGAGGCCCAAATATATTGTTCTAAAATTAAGTGGGATGGCAATGTCGAAAACTGTCTGCAGTGCATTATTAATTTCGGTCCAATATCCCCTAACGACTGGACAGTCCCAAAACACATGATAGCAGTTTGCCTCCTGGCTGCCACAGCCTCTCCAACAGTCTGCATTTCCCTGTGAGTTATGGGCACTTTGACATGTTGTTATAAGTTAGGACGACAGGATCTGGACTCCAAATCCAGGATCTTATTTTTCATGTTCTTGTTCTCCGACTCCCTTACTATCCGATGTTTTGATTTTATATCCTCTTTTCCTCCTTTTGCTCCAGGCTACAGTCACTTTTCTGAGTGTAACGTATTGGGTTATTGATTTGACTTCTTACATTTATGTGAAATCAAACTTTCATGGCGTGTACCCTGTCTAACATGTCCATTTTCTTTTCTGGTCCCTGAAGTTAAACTCGTGGTGCACGAGAGGCCTGGGCTGACAACAGGCAACAGTCTCACTGACTAAATATGTAGGTGCTTTTTTATCTACAGATGAACTTGAATGCAGTAGCCGTACTTGTCCTCATGCAAATTTGGCAGAAAATGGCACATACTTTTTTACATTTCTGACTTTTTGTTCATATTGGGTGCATGTCTCATATTTGATCTTGGCAATGTTTGTTTCAGAATGCCCTTATTTCTGATTATTTCTCCTCCTTCCATCACACAGTCACAGCAGTATGTTCTATTTTTGATGAGCACTGCAGTACTATGATATACAGTATAACCCCCAAGCAACCCCATGAAATACTCTCACAAGACTGTAAATCCATGAATATAAGTAAGACTAATGTAAATTATGTAAATTGTGGTGAATCTAGAAAAGTTAATGAACTATTGTTAAAAGGAAGATGTTATTATTTGTAGTTTGATACATAAAAGGTGGGATTCCATAATTTTATTCTTCCCCATCCTCTTTAAGATATGTTGAAACATACCAATAGAAATATTGTTAGTATCATTGCTTTCTCTTATGAACATACTCAAATAAATGTATTCATTTATTTTATCCAGCTTTAGCTAGTTTATTGAGTCTTTTCCCACCTTCATAATATCCAATTCTAGTTTTATGATTGCTTTGAGAAGATGCATTACTATTTTACCATTACTCGTGACATCATGATCTAAAATGGTAACAAATTCAAAGCCCAGATATTGTTCAAAATTAACTTTTTTGAGCTTTTAATATTAAAAAAACAAAGAAAAAAGCCTCCTTATCAAAAACATACCAGGCAAAGAGATGGATGACTCAAACTGCACCGAAAACCATTGGAGTTCACTTCAAATTGGACAAATTTGATCAACTTTGGAATAATTGGGATGTTTGCGTTCTGATTTGATTTTCTTTTATCTATTTTCTCTATGGTACTGGAATTGATCCTGTCAAACCTGTTTTGGACTGCTTCCAAAACAGGTTTGAAATTCTAGGGAAAATTTCCTAGATTTAGGCCATCAAAGGTAGAGATCTAGAGGTCTCCATTGCTGTTTTTAAGTCACCAAATTATTACTCGACATGAGCATTTCAAGTATCCAATTGCGTCCATTACAACTGCATGCATGTCGGGGCAAACTAGATTTTGTTTATTTTCCCATAGTAATTCCCTCTGCTGACACCAAATCCCGATGAGGAAAGCCTGACTTATAAAAACATTGTGCTTTTGTATGCAAAATTTGAAGTTCTAAATAGGGCTGCAAGATATACTGCAATCAAATCACAATTAACAAATGGCAGAGCCTGCAAGTCCTTTGCAAACAAAATAATATCCTGTATGTATAACACTTGCTAACCCTGTTTAGTTTAGACCTCCACAAACATGATCTGAAATGCAGGGTTCTTGTATCCATTCATCAGTTGATGTTTCAGGCTTTTCTGAAACGTTAATGCACTTGGACAGGTTTCAGATGGTCTCTTTGCCAGAATCATTCAGCCCTCATTCTAAAACATGCAAAACAATGCAAAGATAATCAAGAGCATGTTTAAAAGCCATTGACAATACAGATACAAATATTAAATTAGCTTCTATTCACACAGCCCCCAATAGATCACCCATCATCTGCAATGCCCAGCTTTATGGAAACTTTAAAAAAAACGTAGAAGCTGTTGGCAAAAACTGTCATCCACATTTGAATCAATCAGCCCCAAAGCAGAACTACGCTATTACTAAGTAAGTAGCCTGTAGCACAGTTAAGTGTAACATAAATCCCAGGTTTGTTATGACTGAATGTCCCTCAGGCTCTCATAACATATGTTTTCTTGTGCTATAATGGCCCTCAGGACTTTCTCCCTGTGTAGGTATTGGTTGTGTGGAAATACAGGCGGTTCAGTATTAGATAATGCAGCACATTAAAATTCACTGCAGGGAAAGGAGAGGTACAGAGCAAGAGCCATAGTGCACGGTTGTATTCAAATTCACCTTTGGCAAACTCCATCTTCTGAAACAGATAGCATTCTGTGGACAATGTAAACAACTCAAAATTCAATGATTTGCAAATTTTACTTTCCCTCCCTCTTGTTTACTGCATTAGTATGGTAATCGATGCAACAGATTACAAGAAAAGATATGTTACATGGATATACAAATATGCAGCATTCATTGGGACATTATTAGATAAATAAATATCCAAACAAATAATTCATTAAACAATTTAGGAAATACATAGACAGTACATGAATTAAATGTATAACTAAATAACTGAATGACAATGAACGAAGTGAATAAATGTATTAATTTAAATGAACAAATATGAACAAATATATATCTATTTATTTCACCATTTCATTTTGCCATGTGACTATGAATTAATTTGATTTCATTTACTGTTATGCAGCTCAGATTGGCAACATAAATGTACTTCAAACAGGTTCATTTGGTCTTCCAAGTTCTTTATAAGATAAGCTATTTTTTGTGACCTTTTGAGGTACTCGCTCACAGGACAGTAAACAGACGAGGGGGCCAATCAGCTTTCAAGGACCGGGGATACTGTCCTGGAGAAGTCCGACTGCAGACTGGTTCCTCTACCAATGAGAAGGAAAATGGTGCCAAAACCTGTGTAAATTATCACCTTCTGAGGAGGGATGCAGAAGGCAATCAGAACATGTCAAGGGATGAGAAAACATTGCACTGGTTTGTTTAAAAGGTCTGAGAAGCTCGACTTTATATTGCTCTGAGCTGATTAAGCCCTGCCCATAGGGCAACTCCTCAGATGGAAAATCTATGACTTTTGAAGGGAAGTTAAATTGTCTTTACTTTAAAAAAACACAACTGAATCTTTTCCTCCAATGGAACGCTTCTGGACAAATGAGGGATTACACCGACATGTTTACTTTTAAAACATTGTCCAGATGACTACCTTAAAAATCTTTTCTAAGATGTATCACTTGTGGACGAATGACAAGAGTTACACCCACTTTTTACAACATGCACAATTTTATGAGCAAGTGGAGTTTTGCTGATGTGTGTAATGGCTGTTTCTGTCCGCCACAGGATCAAGCACGGCAAGGCGGAGCTCAGGGGGGGATGTGTGATGTACACTCACACCACGCATCAGCACCGAGCATTTCACCAGGGTGCATGTTCTGCACAGCACGCACCATGGTGAATGCAGCCCCAAACAACTCAGTAACGGAGCTTATGACTGTAAAAATACTGAATACTGAATAAAATGATTTATTTGCACTGCACCACCACCACGATATGGAAAATGAACTAGTGAAATAAATAAATATATTTTAAATGATTCTTAAAACGATTCATTAAATTATTTATTGGCACATTTACTTATTCATAAATCATTTACATAATTACTGACACAATTATTTATTTAAATTTTTTTTCCCTTTAATTGTGTATTTATTTATTGAATCTGGGCACAAATTATCCTCTATATACAAATAGTGCTGAACTGTACACGGGGTTCCATCACTGCTGCTGACTGGTCGCACAGTGGCATTGAAGAGGGCAGAGGTGTCAGCTCTTTTTTTCCGGGGTGAGGGGATTGCTGGGTGATATTGACCTCTTCTTGACAGCTCTAGGCCCAACGCACTGCGATGAGTGTACATAGTATTGATTGCGGTGTTACTTGACAGCAGGTCTAGTGGAAGGCTGACAGTGTCTCTGTATTGACATTCTCGTGTAATGTAAGCAAACATAAAAATATATGAAAGAAAGAATAACAAATAAAAGCTGAAACCTTTATATTGTTTTTAAACTTTGTTATATTGTGCCAAAAAAGAAAAGAAAAACACTGGCGCAGTTATAGATGTTTGTTACAGCACAGGAACTACTCCAACCAGGACATTCCAACACAATAGCTCCAATTGCAGGTTTTATGTGAACTTGAATCAGCCTGGGAAAGGACTTGTACATAACTTGTCACCACAGACTCCAGTAGCAAATGGCACAGGGCTTGAATATGCTGGTGCGCTGAAGAACAATGGCAGTGTTGTTCTTCCGTGATTATCTCAACCTTTTCAATTTCAGTAAAATATAAGTATTTTTTGCAATTTCCAGGACATGCCAATTGTAATTTCCAAGACTGAAACGGTTTTCTGCTAGTGTGTGTGTTAGGCTGCCTGCATGCAAGAGAATTTTTAGCCACTCCACAAGGTCAGCGAGGTGTGGCCATAAACGTCTTGAAAGCGATTATACGTGGTGGAACTCTCGATGTCTGTGGGGTCAGTAAAATTCTGTTTCCACTATTTGTCAGCTCGTAGCTCCAAATCGCGGTCGATGTTTTAACATGTTGGAATTGTACGATTGTCACTTGCAACTTTACCACAGCCAGTCAAACACACAACACACCGACACAGAGTTTGTGCAATTGTTTTCATTTACCATCATTGCTGACTGTAACAGGCTCCTCCAGTGACTATACAACACCTGTGGGTCTTTGCAAGCAGGATTTACTCCAAACACATTTCTTCTTGTTTCCTTCCCGCTGTAAATGAGCACTTGCCTCGTATCTTTGTTTTCAATAGACACCCTGTTTGATCACGTAACACTTTTGTAGTACTTCACTTATATCAACTTTTTCCTGAAAATGGCAAGTGTGTGGTGTTGTGTGTGAGACAAATAATTGTTACAAAACGTCCTTATGTCTTTATACATTGAGTCACGTCCTAAAATCGCTAAAGATATTAAATTCTACTAATGTGCAGCTGGTCTTATTGCCATGAAATATGTGTATAGTTGACTATATTAAGCAGACTAAAATACCATACATGTAAGGAAAAATTCTCTACACATGAATAGCAATTTATTTTCAGACAGAAGCATTATCTGCCAATACCCTCTCACTGAGATTACTGAATGAATGAAGAAAGTGTCTTTTACATTGAGTTGTGGGTTCCAATCCAATCCAACTTTATGTGTATAGCACATTTTACCAACACTAAGTCTCCAAGTGCTGCACAGGGTACAAAACAAGCACAAGTACAATATGTTCAAAATATAAAAATAAATAAATACCTACAAACCAAATAAAAACAAATTAAAAACAATATAAAAATATACAAAATAATAAAAGATGGTAAGAGGACCACACAATTCTCATGCCAGGTTAAATGCCAGTGAATAAAAGTGCGTTTTTAAACACGACTTAAAAGCATCAACTGATGGTGCAGTTTTTATGTGAGGAGGAATAGAGTTCCAAAGTTTGAGGCCGACTACAGAAAAGGCTTTTGAGTCTCGTTTTTGGGACAAGAAGTTGGAACTGGCCGTCAGACCTCAGCGAGCGCGCAGGAGTGTAAGGAACAATGAGGTCTGAAATGTACGCGGGGGCCAGTCCATGAAGCACTTTAAAACAAAACAATCATTTTAAAATCGACTCTAAAATGAATGGGGAGCCAATGCAGTGAGCATGAAATAGGTGTAATATGTTCTCTACAACGTGTGCCAGTTAAAAGACGTGCTGCGGAATTTTGCACAAGCGTGACAGGTTAGCTTGGCTGATACCAGTCTGCAGTGCATTACAGAAGTCAAGATGTGAAGAGATAAAAGCACGGATCACCCGCTCCAGGCCGCTAAAACCGATTTGAGTCAAGATAAAAGCCAAAGCTGATAAAAACTAGATTTAACCACAGCATTTCTCTGCTTGTCAAGCTTAAAATCTCCATCAATGATGACGCCAAGGTTGGTGACTGTAGATTTGATGTAGGGTTGGAGAAACCCCAAATCTAAATTAAAATCAATTGCTTTGTTAGGCTTAAAAACAACAATTTCCGTTTTTGACTCATTTAGGTTAAGGAAATTCATAGCCAACCAGGCCTTGACATTGTCCAAACATTTCATGAAGGGTGCCAAGGAACTATTTTTACTGGCAGATAGACTTGGGAATCGTCCGCAAAAAGTGATATGATATGATATGAATTCAGAATTCACAAACATAGGAACTTGTTTTGGCTTTAAGGTGCAACATAAAACACAGATCAATAATAAAAACAACATATCTGAAATCAAATGGTCATGCGTTAGATTTAAAATTACTGTATTAAAGACAGATCTAAAATCACTGAAGCAAATATAGGCTCAATAGACTTAAGTGATCATGCTCCTATCTACATCTCTGTAGAATTGGAGGAAAGACGAAAAATCACACTTTGGAGGTTCAATGCCAGCCTGCTTAATGATCCTTTGTTTAAGAAAAAAATGTCCAACAACATTAAGACTTATCTGGAGGAAAATGATACTGGGGAAATTTCTCCGCCCATGCTTTGGGATGCTTCCAAAGCAGTCTTGAGAGGAAAAATTATACATATAGCCTCAGAAAAAAAGAAACAAAGGGGGAAAAAGGTAAATGATATGCAAGGAAAATGTATAATTGTTTGAGGAAAACCATGCCAAAAAGGGTGTCCTAAAATGCTACAAGAAATTTAATAGAGCATTTGAATCCTTTTATAAAAAACATTTTTCAAAAATTCCAGACGATAAAGAAGATAATATAAATTCCTTTCTGGACACCCTCAATTTCCCTGTTATATCAGAAGAACATAATAAAAAATTAGGAGCTGAAGTAACAGTTTTGGAAATACAAGGCCCAATCAAAAGAATAAAGAATAATAAATCTCTGGGGAGCGATGGGGCCACCTCAGAGAGGTATAAAGCTTTAAAAGACACACTTACTCCTTTCCTTTTGGCAACTTTTAACTGGGCACTTAAAGAAACTCAGACTCCTCAGAGTTGGAAAGAGGCCATCATATCCTTAATACCTAAAGAGGGGAAGGACCGACTGGAATGTGCCTCATACAGACCCGTTTCTATTTTGAATGTGGACTATCGTATCTTCACCTCAATTATGTCCAAAAGAATGAAAAAAATTCTCCCAATCTTAATCCACAATGATCAGACAGGATTTATTACCAAACGACAAACACAAGACAAACATAAGACAATCTTTACACATAATGAACCAAATACAAAAACAACAAAACAAAGCTGTAACAATAAGTCTGGACACTGAAAAAGCTTTTGATTCTGTTAGCTGGTCATATCTATTTAAAGTGCTAAACAAATTTCAAATCAATTGTCTAATTATACAAAATATTTGGGCTCTTTACGATGGTCCAACATCTAGAATTAAAATCAATGGTCATCTGACAGATCCACTGACTCTGGAAAGGGGGATGAGGCAGGGCTGTGCCTGGTCTCCCCTCTTGTTTGCTTTGTATTTGGAACCATTGGCCCAATTTATTAGACAATCAAAAACAATTCATGGTGTTACAATTGATGGGACGGAACATAAAATTGCCTACTACGCAGACGATGTTCTATTGTATTTGACCAAACCGAAATTTCCAAAGCCAATGTGATGCATTTTCTTCAAGAAGGTGGTCCAATGTCTGGATACAAATTAAATGTACAAAAGACTGAAATTCTCTCTTACTGGCATCCCTCTCTGTCCTTTAGAAAGACTTACCCATTTAAATGGCAAACGGAATCTCTTAGATATTTAGGCGTGGTACTCCATAGAGACCTAACAACAATGATGGAGAAAATTTATTAAAAATATAAAAAATTGTTAAAAATATTAAAACATTAAAAATGAATGTTTTGCACAGGTTTCTCTATCTGCTCCAGACTCTTCCAGTCTCTATCCCCAACCGGCTGTTTGATGAGTGGAATAAAGCAATCTCGAGATTCATATGGCAGGCCCATATGGCCCATAACACGTGTGGTGCATCGCTTCAAAACAATGAGCTGTTCCAATATAAACAGTAAATTTAAACTAAACATGCGCCATTTAGCAGCACAACATTCTTGACGAATTAAAGATAACATGCATTAGTGCATGACATGATAACATTAGTGTTTCATATATTCATTTGGCCCATATTTCTTGAACCTTATTTACAAAACTTAAATAACTGCTCCGCTAACCGAGTTTAGTACAAGATGACACACACGTTAGCCACGCCGACAAATACAAGTAACAACTTCAAAGCAGAATAAACAGCAGTGAGTTGAGACTTTAGATGAACCATAACTCCCCGCTGAATCAGATTAAATCAAAAGTAGAAGTAGAGGATAGATAATGGACCACGTTGCAACCATTGCGTCCAGACCAGATGTCAACTTCCACAGCGCACAGTGGGAGGAAAAACAAAACATTACAGTGAGCGGTGAACTGCTTGAATATCAATAATCACACACAGTAAAAAAAACTCACCGCTCAAAGTAATCAGAAATACAGTATCCCCACCAATATGGGCATCAATCCCCATTGAGAGCCGCTCAGTCCAAATCAGCCTCAGCTGCAACAGCACGCCGTATGAGGGAGGCGGAGCAGGAAGATACCTGGGTCTTTATGAATGGGTGCTTGTGGATTACGTAATCTGGGTTACACACACACGCACAAACAACAGACATCTGGCCTTCACTATCGCCATCTGCACTTCCACGTATCTACATCCACTGAAAAATTCTCTGCATGACCTCGTGCAACGTGTATTATTGTTATGCTTATGATGAATTTTTTTTCCTTTTCCAAGAGTTCAAGTATCCCAGTAGGCGCCGAGTGAAAACCAGCTGGCCGGGCGGCTGGTGCTCTTTTGCATGTCTCTCATGTCGCATCTGACATCAAATCACGTTCCTATGTTGTGAATTTTGTTCACTGACAATGGCAATAAATATATCCTGATTCCCGATTCTTGATGAACTGTTCTTTCATTCTTGATTGGCGCACCTTCCTCCCTCACTCATGGCCTAAGAGAGCAATCACAGGCCAGTGCTTGTGTCCTGGGGTGAACCTCGCTGTAGCGCTTTCAAGGGCGCAAACTCACTACTTACTTACCTTAAACACTTACTTGCTGTCGCCGTTTGGGCCTTTTGGGCTTTTGGGCTTTTGGGCTTTTGGGTTCATTCTGCAATCCCCGGCACAACACCAATCTCAATACTCTTCCATGGGGCTTCATATTCTGGTTCACACCAGCACAGCAAGGCTATAATCTGGGCTGAACCAAAGTAATCTTTCAAACAAGGCAAACCCCAGGCTCCTTTTTCTTTTGATAATTGTAAAGTTTTGACATGGATACAGGGTTTTTATTTACTTCTTATCCAGAATCAGAATCAGAATTAGAAAAGGTTCATTGCCATTGTCAATGAACAAAATTCACAAACATAGGAACTTGTTTCGGCGTTAAGGTGCAACATAAAAACAACATTTATGAAACATACATGAAATCAAAAGGGCATGCATTAGGAAACAATTAGAATGTACAATAGTATAAGATACAAATTAACTTACTATGTACACAAGAATTTACAATTAAATTTACAGATGTTGTGCAGAAAGTGATTGATTAAGTTGTAGTTAAAGTGGCGGGTGTTTAAGAAGTGTTCATGAGTCCAACGGCAGAGGGGAAGAAACTGTTCCCTGTGGTGGGAGGTTCTGGTCCGGATGGACCGTAGCCTCCTGCCTGAGGGGAGTGGCTCAAATAGTCCATGTCCAGGGTGAGAAGAGTCAGCTGTGATCCGACCTGCTCGTCGTTATTTATTGTTCCTCCAGTGCCTCTTGAGGTTGACATGTCTAATGTAGGCTGAATGCAAAGATTACAATCGCCGCCACAAATTAGGGTTCCTTCAGTGGTTCACAATCAGGTCCATGACATCATCATAGAAAGTAATATTTCTCCCAGGTGGAGCATACACATTTAAAAGGGTGAAAACCTTTCCATTAATGTTCCCTTTAACCAGTACATATCTGCCTTCTTTATTCTTACATTCAAAACTCTGTTGAAAAACTATTCAGTTTGAAATAAAAATTGCAACTACCCTTCTATGCTTGCCTTTGTATGATGAATAATAGAATTTCATTAGTTTTTGGTGTTCAGTATCAGTCAAATGTGTCTCTTGAAAATATACAATGTCTATTCATTCTTTTTTCATTTTTGTTAAAATTTGTGTTCGTTTGATTGGGTATGCTATTCACATTGAAGGATGATACTTGTAACACTTCTGATGCCATTGGGTTGGTTATATTGCTTGTCAGAAACAACAAACATACACAGGAACCATAGGAACACAGAACAGCTGAAAGGGAAAAAAGAAAACAAAAAGGTTTCATGCTGGAAACAGGCATCGAACCCAAAACCTGATTAAAAAAAAAAAAAGATCGTAAAGGGGAGGGAAGTCCAATCTTAATGAAGGGCCCCCCCAAAAAACTCCCCAGGCACTTCAGTCACCAAGCCTCAGAAGGAACTGGGTATATAACCTCCTTAGCTCACCACACCCACCGCTGCGTTTGTATTTTCCAATTTCCCAGTAATCCAATCTTCTACATTTGGCACCTTAAACACAAAGATGATGTACTAAAGCAGACAGCCAACATGGGGCATAAAGTCTGATGTTAAAAACAAATAAATCATGTCATTATCATCAGTCTCTTCATATTAACAGAAATTTATCACCATGTGACCACAACCTGAGCTCACATACCCCACATTGGTTACTCCATCTCTCATGTTGTTTAGTTTTCTGTGTTTTGCATCTTCCTTAGGGTCACCTCTGCTTCTCCTGGTGTTCTGAGCATGTGTTTTTTACCTTCAAATGTCACCATAAGAGTCGCGAGGAAAGAGAATACATGTCTCAGTTTTCTCTTCCTGAGCTCCTCACAGATGTGGTGGAACTTTTGCCGTTGGCGAACTTCGTATGGAATATCTGGAGCAAAAAAGACACGCTTGCCTTTGTACTGGAGGTCTTCTTGATCCCTTGCAGCCTTCAAGGCGCGTTCGTTCACCTTAACGGGTACCGTTACGTGGATGACACTTTTGTGACAATCAAGAAACAAGAGCTGGAAGCCTTCTCAGAGCACATCAATGCAGTGGACCCGCATATCAGGTTTACAAGAGGAGCTGCTAAGGAGTATCGCTTGGCCTTTCTTGATTGTTCCACTATCAGAGAAGACGGGAAGCTCTAGATAGAAGTATATAGGAAACCTACACACACGGATCAGTACCTGCTCTTTGGCTCTAACCACCCACTACAGCACAAGCTGGGGGTGATCAGAACACTACAACACAGAGCACAAGAGGTGCCCACCAGCTCAGAGGGCAAGAGGAAAGAGGAAACACACGTCCGGAATGCTCTCTCAGCTTGTGGATACCCAACTTGGGCTCTGAACAAAGTGAAGAGAACCAGAAAGCCCCAAAAGGGACAAAAGGGAAACAGAACCAAGAAGAAAGGGTGTCTCTATCCCTTATGTCTCGGGACTGTCAGAAAAACTGCAAAGAATTTTTAGACAACACGAAGTCCCTGTTTATTTATTTCAAACCAGGCAACACGTTAAGACAAAAACTGGTTCACCCTAAGGACAAGATGCCAACACAAAAACAGAAAGCAATGTAGTGTATTCTATCCAATGCAGTGAAGAAAGTTGTAAAGAGCGTTACATAGGGGAGACTAAACAGCCACTTCACAAGAGGCTTTATCAGCACAGAAGACATGTGAGTTCAGGACCCCAAAGCGCGTGTACTTCTTCATCTCAAAGCCACAAACCACTCTATTGAAGACAGTGAGGTGGAGATTCTGAGCAGGGAGAAAAGATGGTTTGAAAAGAGGAGTTAAGGAGGCAATCTTTGTTAAAAAAGAGAATCCTTCCTTAAAATCGTAATGGAGGTTTAAGATTCAACCTTCCAGTTGTTTATAATGGTCTGCTGAAACCCTGGAGACGCCCGAGAAATTCTGATGCTAAACAGGCACTCAAGGTGAGGCAACAAAACGCCACGGAACAATAGAACAATAGGCCCATCCCAGTTAAATTACAATGGGCCATTATCAGCAGGTCCCGCCCAGTTGGCAGGGCTTTCACAGAGTAGGATATAAACAGGAGTTCTCAGACTTGTTTCCTGATTGAGAATGACTCAATGAGACCTGATGACTATAATTTTTTCTACAATGGTACACTCCTTGACGAATGAGGGATTACACCGACATATTCAATTTGTTTTAAATGATTTGCCTAGTAATCAGAATCAGAAAAGGTTTAATGGACCGTAGCCTCCTGCCAGAGGGGAGTGGTTCAAATAGTCCATGTCCAGGGTGACAAGGGTCAACTGTGATCCGACCTGCTCGTCCCAGAGCCCTGGAGACATACAGGTCCTGCAGAGATGGAAGTCTGCAGCCGATCACCTTCTCAGCAGAGGCACAATGCGCTGTAGTCTCTGTTTGTCCCTGGCTGTGGCTCCAGCGTACCCCACGGTGATGTGGGAGAGGCGAGACGTTAAAGGAGAGTTCTGCTCGTTCTGTTAGTTGCGAGTTCTTGGCCCAGCAACAATATGGTTAACTGGCTGCTGTTAATTTATCATCACTGTAAATATTGCACTTTTAAAAGGGGTCCTTAACCTCACCCGGTTACACAAGTAAATACCATTTGCCATTTTACGAATTTAACTTATTATAATAAATAGATAACACTGTGGTGAAATGTAGTTGTGTTCAGAGTTCGCATCTAGCCTACATGTAGAGACAATACAGAGGCACGCCTCAGATGGCTGGGTGTGTGCGTTTCCTCTACACTGCACTTCCTTTCCTCTGGTCATCTATTCTCTGTTCTTATTTCTTACTAAATCCATAAAGCCAACGTGCTTTACCTCCTCAGTATTCTGAAGCCAAGTTCACTGGCAGAGGCATTTAGCACTGGCTTTTTGAAGAATAATCAAACTGAAGCAATAGTTTTTAGTCATGCTTTAATAATACTTGTGCACAATAAGTTGTTAGTTCAGACAGGACCAAATGTTGAAAAAAAGGTTTCAGTTTATGAGGTATAGGAGTTGTGGTGTTTCTGCTTATCTTCTCTGTACAGGGAGGATGCGCTCTCCGTAACAGGCACCAAGGACACAGGCAACTCCCTATAACGGGCAGAGGAACCAAGGAATCATACCAGACTAAGCTGGGACGGACTCAGCCGCCCCCCGAAGGAGGAACTACGCCTTTTGCATTATAAGAACTCATGTTATAGTCTTTTCTTTGTCTCTTGCTCCTCTGCACGTAAACCACACGTAGCGTGTGTCCTGCAGGCTAAAAAGGAACAAGACCCAGATATCTGTAAGCACATTTATTAGAGAAACTCTGTATTAGGGCAATAAAACTTGTGGAACTTATCATGACGTCACTGGTTGTCGCTTCTCCGATGCGTGAACACGTTTGGAAATAACAAAGAGTAATTATTTCCTACAGTTTCGGACATGCCCCACAGCTTTAGTTTCTGCTGTAAATCCTGAATATGGCCACCAGAAAAAAAGCAAAACTGAAATCCAGCCGCTTGTAAAGTTTCAGCCGGTATGGTACTATCAAAAACAAGGACATGAAAGGTTTAAGTATCAAAATTTGTTTTCTTGCATATTTTTGCCACAGATGATTGAAGTTGGTGCAAATGGACCTTTAGGCTCCCTTGTGCTTCTTGCTCACTGTTAATCTTGTTAGGGTAAATCGTGCAGAGCTGCGATATGATTGGCCACTGACCTGCTCCATTGCTCCGCTCTTTATCTACACCTCGGGACTAATAACATTGGTGCTTTCATCTGCCTGCTGCATAATGGAAGCTTTTATGCACAGCTCCCCCCAAACAAACTGCAGCACCGAGCTAGCTTACCATCAACCACAGTTCATTATTCAGAAATATTACTGCTGTGAAAGTACGCACTACTAAATCTTGCTGCTGAAGCTATTCAAGTACTAAAATACTATGCTTATGTGATTATATCGTGAAAATTTTTAATTATACTCAAGTATGATAATTATTGTACCAGGTAGTAAACTAGAACTCCTAAACTAGAAGGAATAAAAAGGTTATTGCTGGTTATTCAGTGCTTTATTTTGAATATAAAATAACATACATGTGACAGTACATCATCAAATGAAGATTTGTTTTCTTGACATGTTGGATAACCAAAGCTATCAAAATCACATCACAAGTTTTGCACAGTGCCCTCCTCATCCCACACTTATAATTAATGGAGAAGCTTTGAGATTTAGTCTGCAAACTTACTTGATCAAGATGGTAAAAGGTTGGCTGCCAGGAAACAAGATGCCGAGAGAAACTTAAAAAAACTAAATTTAAACATCCTGAAAGCGAACATGATGTTAGTGGGTCTGAGAAAAGAGGATGAGGATTACATGCCATTTGCATTTAAGCTTTTGATTCTTAGTAAATCACTATATTGATGTCAAAATCATTTCTGGCCTTAGGAGATTTCTAAACAGCAGATTAAAATCATGCTCAGGTATAGCAGAAAGTGTTGGAGGGGAAAACTAAACTGTGAAGTGAACGAGAGAGAAGCATCCAGGCAAGGGGTGATGAGATCTGACAGAGCCGGAGGACCAGCCTCAGGAGATAGGAGCCAATCAATCAGGGCTTCAGGGACGCGGAAGAAATGAGAAGGGATTTGTGAAAAAGGAGCAATGCAACGTGCTTTTGGAAGAACAGTAATGACATTGAATATGGCTTGGAAGAAGCCTGGACAGATGGGCTGTGGGGGGAGATACATGTGTAGTACCGCTGTGTGATGTTGCAGTGAGGCGCCTTAGAGTACCAAACTAAGTAAGTGGTCCGACAAAATCTTTGAGGGAGGCACAGTGACTTTGTGTAGGAGTTTTCAAGATGTTCTCATCCCAAGGAACCCCAAGGACCGAATTAGAGCAATGGCATTTTAAAATACATAAAAAGAGGCTTTGCTAAAATAATATAACTTGCCTAATATAACTGAATATCTTGCCTAAACGAGTAGGCAAAATTCAACTTTGTTACACCATGTAATAATTGTTTTCCCTTCTCATTAATCCTCCTGAAGTTGTATTTAAAGTGATTCATGTATGATTCATCATATGTCATTTTTAATCAGAAACAGAATCAGTGCAATTGCGCACTGCTCCAAAGTGCTCTCTGCGCACAGAAAATCTGCACTGTGCACAAAATAAAAATCCAACCTGAATTGAAAATGAATTAACACATACAAATTTATAGAATGTGATTTACCCAATGGGCTGATGGGTAAATAGGCCGGTGTGGGCCGAGCTGCAGTCGGCCATAGCCCTCAAATACTAGGCCATTTGAAGCTGTACTCTGCATTTTGTATGTTGAAGTTGGTTTAAAGCAGTGGTTTGGAGTAGGCTGTAGGCCCACAGAACATTAGGCTCCTCAGGTGAAGTGAGAAGGTTTGATGTTTAAAGGTGCACTATGTAAGTTTTGTAGTTGAGGGTCCTTCACCTGATTTTCACATCGAATTGTTCTTGCTTTGCCTGGAAGGTTCCACTGTATGATATAAACTCATTTATCTTTCATTTATCAAGTTAAAAGAGTTTTATTGCCTCAAAAGTACATGCTGTACTAAAAAAAATTGGTGCTGATCATAAAATTAATACAAAAACCTATGTAAACCAATATTCAGCTCTGTTTATATAACAAACCTATTGAATCAAACAGACATTATATTGTAGGATATCAAACAACTATGGCCAACTGAGTCTATAAAATAATAATAAAAAATAAAAACATTTACCAAAGTACATGAAATTACCCCTATTTTGTCATATTTTCTTTTTTCCTCTGGGAGGTCCCTAAGACCCCCCTGCAATGAATAGGAGTAAATGTTGCTTCAACTCCTGGGCCACTTTTTTCACCCAGTCTGCCCCTGTAAGTGGATTTTATAACCATGCATATTTCTAGTACTAGACTAGACTGCTATTAATATATTGCTACTGCTATTAACCCACTACTTTGCAAATATGGGCACAACTGTCGTCTTCTGCTATACTGTGGACTTCTTAAACTTGTGAACTTGACATGTCTGTTTCATCACTGACATATTCTTGTAATGTGTTCACAAATCCGCGCTTGACGCCCCTTGAAGACAGCCGCTTTGGTGTGCGTCCATACACACACACACACCCAAAGCACATTCGTGGCCGAGGAGTTTTTGTTGTGTTTGGTGTATTTACTTAACACACAACCACAAGTAATTTATAATGATTTTTTTCCAGTGCGGGGTTTGTTTTGGTCCTTCCTCGGGATAATGAAATAGTCACTAGTGCATAATCTCTGATCGGTTGCGTCGACCGCCAAAAATTCAGCTTTGTTCAACTCTGGATGTGTGATGCGGGTCTGCTGGTCAATTTATTGTTCAGACGTGTGTCCTAGAAAGATTTTAAAAACGATATTATTTATTTTGTGCCTTGTCCAATTTAATTTGTTGAACCATGGAGACAAGTACGGTCAGGAACTCAGCAGATCACAGCAGCAGAGATAAACTCTTAACGCCCACAAACCCACAGAAATGTCAGCTGATCTATTTGCAGATAAACAACACTTGTCAGCGATGGCAGCTGTGGTTTCAGTTAGACGAGCTAAACAGAGAGGTCCCAGTGGTGCTCAATGGAGAGATTTAAACTAAATCTAAAGGCAAAAGACAGACAAACTTCTAATTAGTGTCTGTGGGAGTAGTTTGTTTGTTTAGTGACAGAGAAAGGGAAACTTAGCAACATGCCAAACTTAAGGTTAATGGATAAATTGTCTCTGTCCCTGCAGTGTAACACTTTTTAACTGATGTTGAACCAGATATATGTGTTAACTATATCTGCAGCAATAAAAATGTACAAAAAAATCTGACAAAAATCTCAATCTTCTTTCCACGTTCTCTAAGTAGTTTTGAACAGCGTCAGTGACGTGTTCTCTAAGTAGTTTTGAACAGCGTCAGTGACGTGTGTAAAAAAATATAGAAATGTATTTTAGATCACAACACGATATTACACTTTATTCAAAGCTTTTGGATAGCACTACAACGTTTTTTCAGCCCCAAATAAAAAACAAAAACAAAGTAATTATATTTCAACTATTAATGGGTTTCAGATGTTGAGAAATTAGTGTCTGGACAGTTTTTCCTGTTTTTGTTTTTCAAGTTTCTTAACACTATTTTGCCAAAAATGAATGCAACCATAACATTTGTTTTCAAATTGCCATTTAGATGAAAATCTCCTCAGCCTCTTGCCTGCTGGCCTGCAACTCTCTGAGGACATGAAGGACTGTACATATATATATATATATATATATATATATATATATATATAATAAAAAATAATGACTGTACACATTTCACCATTAAATATAAGCAACACAACAGAAAAAAAAAGGTCAAATTTGTTTAGGCCTACTTCTGGAATGAGAAAACGTTTCTTTTCAACTCAGTGCATTCAGGTCAGTTTTTGTTTTCTATAGAAGATCTTCAAAGAAATCTAAAATTGTTGTCAGATGCAGCTCATGTTCTATGTGTGGCTGCTTGAGAAGATGACCTCAGGTGAAAGCACTGACAATTAACCATTTGTAATTAAAAATATATTTCTCTGTTTTACAAATAAAATATTTTTTTAAAGCTGGGGAGCCTGATTTTCACATCACAAAAGGTTAAAGTATGTATTTAAATCTTTCTAACTTGTCCTTTGAAACTTTAAAACATAATTTATTCCCAAAACCCAGTAGCTTACTAATGAAATTTAAGTTTTTAGTGTAGCGCGCCCAAACCCTTTGGCACGTTGATCAAATTTATGGCAGGATCTTTAAGAACAGCTTTTTTAAATGACTTTTAAAGTTGTCCAACAACTTTTCAAACATCCCACAGAACACCAACATTTTGATGAAAATATTATAAGGTGTTCTGCACGGTGGTCGAGAGGTTAAGGCCCAGCACACGTGCGCCAGGCTCCAAGAGCAGCCGGCTACAGTGTTGCGAGTTTGATTCCGGACTCTTGACAATTTACTGCATGTCCTCCCTTCTCTCTGATCCCCCATTTTACACTACTTTCCGGTCAGTAAAGCGGGCACTACGGGCACAAAATCTATGATGGATATCAACATTTCGTTAACATACTTCTTTCACACAAACTTCCAGTGGGGCTAGCATCCTAACCTTGCCAGCAAAATTAATTCCCACCAGTTCACAAACCCCTGAAAATTCATCTAGTTGGGCTCCTGCTGATTGATTTGCAGTGTTTTAATGGGCCAATCACATGGCATTTAGGGCCCGCAGGCGAGACGGGAACCAATCACACAGCTGCATTGTGGTTTGGGCGGAACCAAAACAAACGGCGCGGAAGGCTGTACTTTGGCAACGGCTCTTCGTACATTTGTAGATGAGAAAGAGGACTGTGCTTTTCTGAACACTGAATTTAACCCAATTCAGATTTTTCTACTTATTCTGCTACTGTGATGCTTTGACCAATCAGTGTGTAGTATTTTTGTAACCTCCTGATGGCTTTCGGCACAAGCCTTTCCAGATTGATTCACATGAAGAACTCCATTCAGAGTGAGACATTTATCAGCGAGAGCCAGGTTCGCACTCTCTGTCCATATCTAAACTGCAGATGTGAAAGTGTTGTGCCTCCGGTCTACAATCTCACCCTACAGTTTCATTTCTCCAAATGTCTTTGCAGAGGATAGACTGTGCAGATATATTATAGCAGATCACACAAGGAAGAGCACCAAGAGAGCAATTCAAACTCTACTCTGTCATAAATTATCTAGTAATTAAACGATTATAAAAACTTGAATTTGGTTAGGAGGCTACTGGGTAAAAATAAATACATTGTGAATAAATCATGTTTTAATGTTTCAGACATTTGCTAAAAGACTGGACCAAGCAGTATCAATTGTTGTCGTTGTGTTACTTTTAATGGCGGTTGGCAGCCAAAAGGTGAATTTACCGACACCTACTGTGGTTGTACAACTTCAAAATGTGTTTCACGCTATACCGTAAAAAAGGAGAGAGGGTGAAAATAAGAGAAAGAAAGAGAGAGAAGAAGCAGTATCAATAAGAGTATATTCTTAAAGCCTTAAGGACACATATTATGCAAAATTGACTCGGGTTTGAATGTGTTCTTAATCAAAAATATACCTGGAGTTTGCTTCATTCATTCACACTTCTTAATGCAGTTTACAAGGCCCTCTCCACACACATTTGCTTGTGACTTGATTGGTTTTAATCTGAAAGTCTCCTGTGCTGTTTTTTCGTCCATAAATCATTGCCAGACATGTTCTGAGCATTTCTGCTGCAATTATGCTCAATACGATTGTTTGCATGTTGCTAATAGCTAGCTTTTGTTTATTCCCCATGGTAAATCTTGCTGTTGCCAGTGGATGGAATGCTAATACAAATCCTGGTGAGGAACACCTGACTGGTAGAAAAGCATGTGTGCTTATGAATGTACATTATTTTAAGTGACAAAACTTATAATGTACAAAATGTGTCCTTTAAAGATAACCCTTCCAAACTCCCTTTCCATCATTACCTTTGACATCTGGGGCAGGGCGACATACTCACCCAATGAAACCCATGCAGACACAGGGAGAACATGCCACCATATCACCACCATGTCATCTTCTTTCAGGTATGCAACATTCTCAAATCAGTGTGATCCCTCATTCGTCCAGGAGTGTTCCATTGTAGTAAAAAATACAGCTGTAGTCATCTGGACAGTTTTTGATGACTTTTGTATGAAAATTTGTTTCCAAAAACAGTCTCCAGATAACTACAACTGGATCTTTTTCTACTTTATGTTCTCAATGTTACTTGAGAGTCATGATTGCGTGGACTTACCTTTCCTTCATTTATACTGATGGCCTGAGGTGTCCTTTTGAGCCCTTCTGAAGACACAAAGCACCAATGACATGCAAAAATCATGCGTGTTGCATGTTAGGTACTCTCTCATATTTATGGACAAAGGCTTTGGAGCACCTAGCAACAAGTCCACTTAAGGACTCATCTAAATGGAAAATGTGTCTCAAAAGAAATCCAAATGCTATAGAAAGCGTTATAATTTTAAAATGTCAGAGTTATGTGCAACACATTTGATAAAATAGGTTTCTCAGCATTTTTTTTTTTTTTGCTTCATTTTTATCCATGGAGCTAGTTACTCACTCAAATTTACTTGAGTGAGTAACTTGTTACTTTCCTTGAGCTAACTTGTCAAGTAATGGCAAGAGGGATATAAAGGACTGGCCGATAGCAATTAATGTCATCAGAAATGTCAGAAGCATTTTAGGCCAGAAAGGTAATAAGTCCAACTATGTGTGATCCCAAGATCTGGATTTGTGATAAATGTGAGAGTAGTTGTAGTGAGTTATACTTTTTTATTTGTTATCAGACTGTGGCAGCTCTTCTATATTTAAATGTGTTTTCAGCTCTTCCAGGAGACATTTCCTGAATCATCACTGACACACACAATTTTACTCACTACTAAACTTCCGAATCTTATGATGTCATCTGTACAGCCTCTATTCGTGGGTTTAAAGCTTCTCATTCCTTCCTGATTTTAAGGCTTTTGTGAAGACCATTCTCTATTCAAAAGATATAATATTTTGATTCAACTTGCTCTATTGCTATAACAATGTGGCACTGTTGCCATGTCAAATCCTTCAAATTAGGAAGGACTCCTTATGTCTGAAACCCAGGCTTAAAAGGTTCCATGTATATAATGCAGTTATTATAAACGTGGGATCCATTAGTCTGTTGCTATGGTAATGTAGGGTGTTTTATTCAGTGGTTTGATTGTGGAGCCAATATTTAGTTTTTTCCTGTGAGGTTTATGAAACATGTTGTATACTATTTCAAATCTGTTTTAAAGCTGTAGGAAATCAACCTGGAGTACAAACCAACAGAGAATCAAGCCAAGGATGTTGTAGCTCATGTTTATTTCAAACAAATATATTCATCAAATATATTTGTTTTACGGTCAGTTCGCGTTAAACATATAAGCTTTTCCCAACATCATAGTCCAATCTGATGTTTTATGCAATTTAATCCACTTACATCCGTAGATTTATAGATTGCTCCCATATAAAGATCCTGTGGATCCGGATGTTCCTCAACTGCCTGGTGGAACGCTCTCTACTTTAGATGAATGGCTCAGTCTGTCTGCAATTGGACCATCTACTGCCTGTCCATGCAGGACCTCTCCTTCACTGTGGTATAGATATAGATGTTACTATATATATATATATATATATATATATATATATATATATATATATATATTATATATATATATATATATATATATATATATATATATATATATATATGAAAACCAGACATCTCAGTCCAGAAAAGTGCAGTGCCAGGAACAGCAAAGATACTGCGCAGAACCCTCAAGCTCCCAGGCCTCTGGTAGAGGACCCGAGCTTAGAAAAAGGGATGAGACCACCCGCGGAGGGTGAGAAGGGAATTACACATACACACACACATAATATCTCTTGATATCTGTCACAATCAGCTACAAATGTGACTGGAATAGGCTTCAACTGGTGTCTCTCTCTATTGCGCAAGGTTTAACCTACTGTGCCCAATAACCCATTCTATTTATTTTGGATGCTGTCCTTGCAAATCGTCTGTACTTATTCATAAACAGGTAGAGACAAGTGTTTGTGTCTAATATATTTTGAGTCTTGAGCTGCTCTGACATTTTCTGTTATTTTATATCTAAACTGGTGACCTTAACATAGTGTCATAGCTGCACCCGCCTCCTCTATAGGCCACCTGGGTGCACCCACCTACTGAGAGCGTGGGCGCACAGACATTTTTGGAGCTGGAGACAGTAAGAAGCAATGACAAACCAGGAATGCACATTTCTGCTGTTTTCTATTTCATCCCCACACTTTTCTTGCACATGTTATTTCTTTACAAATAAATTGTGCAGGGCTGGACAATAACTTTGATAGAATTTCTCTTATCTAAAATAAAAAGGTCTTTCAATATTCATTTCCTGTACTTACACATGACTGACTTTTAATTATTTTCAATAAATAATAAAAAAAAAACAAAAAAACTTCCAAACTCCAACATTTTAACTCTGCTACAAACCATATGCTTTACTCACAATGTTTTCATGTACGGCAGGAAAACTGGATAAGTGGCCTAGTCCATTTCAAAATCCGGGGAATTACGATTGTGGTGTGTTAATTTGAATCTTGAACGGCCCAATACCACATGTGGAGAAGTGCATGTATAGTGATGATCTTTCAGCTGCAACACAGTATTTAAACCCAACAGATGCAGTGAGTGGCTTCTCATTTCTGAAACAACCATGTGGAATGACCAGCTCCCTGGTCATGGAAGAGATGTCAGTATGTCTGAGAAGGGTCAAATCATTGGCATCAAGCAGCGAAAACATCTAAGGAGAAGCAGAAACGAATCTACTACAGATCTGAACCCCAGTGAGAGTCTTTGGAACATAACCGTGAGAACTGCGGGTGCAGAACAACTGGGGAACTGCAAGCAGGCCCATCGACTGCTGGTTTTGCCCTGAGCAAAACTATATATTCTAACAGAGATAAGATCAGCTAAACACTTTCTAAAATGACACAATTTATATTCTAATAAACTTGTATTTTTTCACTTGAAGTTGAAACTATGTGCCAGAAGGGTAAACTCAGCGAAAACTAAACCTGCGATGCGGTGCCAATGTGTTCTGATGAGGCGCGCAGACCTGAAAGCAGAGTGCATTTATCGCTGTTTTTATACTTTTACAACTGTGGCGGCTTTTTGGCAAAATAACAGAGGAAATGACAACCCCGGAATGGATGAAGAGGACTAAACGTACACCGTGAACGCCTAAAAGTCTGGACTTTGCTAAAGTTACAGCTGGATGAGCAACAACTCGTGTTTACAGGGAAAGACAGTGGGACAAATCCATGTTTCCTCGTCTCATAGAGGTGGAACTTGGCTTCATTTGAGCGTGACTAATCTGCTAAAGTCGCAGTGTGTCGCAGGGATTCTTTTTTTGTTGCTATTTTGTTTTTTTCATCTGAACATAGGACAACAGAAACTGAACAACATAACATAACAAAAGAAAGATCTTGAAAAATGGAACCTTATTCCATATTTAAGTCTAAACCAAAGGATTGAAACTATTAAAATTAATGTTTTGCCAAGACTTCTCTATTTGTTCCAGACACTGCCAATTTCCCTCCCCAAGCAGCTGTTTGATGAGTGGAATAAAACAATCTCCAGATTTATATTGCATGGTAAAAAACCTCTAATCCGATTCAGGACTTTGCAATTACCAAAAGAAAAAGGAGGCTGGGGCCTTCCCTGCCTGAAGAGTTATTATATTTCAGCTCAAATCAAGGCACTACTGTACTGGTGTGAGCCGGAGTACGAGGCACAATGGAAAAATATTGAATGTAGTGTGGTGCCGGGGGTTCCTGTACAGGCCCTGATCGCAGATGACAAACGGTTGAGTCATTTGGAGGAAGTGGAGAATCCCTGGGCAAAATCAGTGCTAATGATATGGAACAAGTTAATTAAAACATATAAACTAAATAACGATATGGGCAACCAAAGGCATAAAAGTTTTCTACCAGATTGTAGAAGAAAATCAAATGAAAAGTTTTGATATGTTGAAGGAATCCTTTGGCCTTTTATCCTTTTAGATATTTACAAATACGGAATTATTATAACCAAGAAATAAAACAAAATAACGACAATTATAAACCCTTGACTGAAATCTTTATCAAGGCTTATGAATCTGAACTTTCAAAGGGAATAATATCAAAAGTATATTAAATGCATTATGACTTGGACAGACAATCTACTAAATAAATTAAAACCAAATGGGAAGACGAGGGTAAAATAATCTTGACGGACAAGGACTGGAAGGAGATATGCACATCCCAATGGAGGACCACGGGGTCCCATATTTGGCGAGAGTTCTGTTTGAAGAATGTGACCCGTTTTTTCATAACAACATCATGTCAAAGTGCACATTATTCACAGGGGGGGCTGAGTGCTGGAGAAATGGTAGTTGCCAGGAGGCAAACCATTATCATGTGTTTTGGGACTGTCACTGCATACAAAAATACTGGATGGAAATAAATAAGGCAATGCAGATTGTTTTTGACACCATCCTCCCATTCAATTTGGAATAATGTACTTGGGCCTCAAACCCCCCACAGAGGGCACAATGGAAGGATATCTTTGGAACATACTCTTGGCAGCTGGGAAGAAGGCCCTCACGAAAAAATGGATGACTCAAACCTCCCCGACGATACAGAACTGGACAAATATCATATCAGACATACGCACAATGGAAAAAATAACCTCAGGACTCAATTTAAAAACAAACAAATTAAAAAGACAATGGACAAAATGGGACCGTTATCTTGAACCTGATAATCAATAAATCCCTCTATGTGTATGTACATATATATGTGTGTGTTTACGGGTACGTATATGTGTATGCATATGTGTAGTATGGGTATGTGTGTGTATACATGTATATGTGTATATGTATGTGTATATATATGTGTATATATATGTGTATATGTATGTGTATATGTATATATATATATATATATGTGCGTGTGTATGTATGTATGTGTATATATATATATATATATGGATATATATTTATTTATTTCTCTGATGGGCCTCCCTAATGCTTCTCCTTTATTTTCACCTCTTTGCTCCCTTAGTTTACCTTCTCCAAGGCCCAACCTGTCCAGTGTGTATTTTTTGTGATTGTGTCGCAGGGATTCTGAAATGGGTTATCGTTGTTGCACCGTGTCCATAACATCCTGTATAATGAGTTAAACAATCGTATTACTTTGAGATATGCCCTGTTGACCATCGCCAATGTGTGGGGGCATTATTTTCAGAGGTAGAAGGCAGCACCTGCTCCTGTGTGTCTGAGTAAAATGAGGCTGCATGAACACTAGTGATGCGCGGGTCACGGTTTTATCCAACGTTCTCTCACCAGCACAGCCCCGCATTTATGCCCATTATAAGGGTTTCGTATTGAAATGCGATGTATTTTAAACCACGATTTTGAGCTGATCTGAAGAAGCGCCTTCTAATAATGCAAAACTGGATGGAAATAAATGTTTTAAAATTGCAGAAGCTTACTGAAACTATGCCAGAGTGAATGTAATTTTTTGGACAGGCAGTGTATGTGTTTGTATTTGTACTCACTTGTTTTAGATCACCAGAGATGACAAACTATGGTTCCTCCACCGCAGACTAGGATGTGTGGATTTGTTTTGGTCAGCCGCCTTAAAATGAAAGCAAAAACGACCGGCGCTTCAATGTGTTCATTTGCACTACGGAAAGCTAAAATTTGTGAGCAACCCAGTTCTAAACATTTCTGAAAATAAGATGTTTGCCAAAAGTGTGGTAATATGTGGTCATACGCTGTTTATAGCTGGAAAGTTTTGATGTTAACGCTAAATGACGAAACGACCCTGAATGTCAATTAGCACGCATTTGCACCTATACGAGTTGTTTTCTTCTAAGATTTTTGGCAAGCGCACACCCCCTGGAAGGCAGAAAGAGAGTGCAGCAGCCAGGAGGGTCTGTTTTGGATGTTATTGGCCGTTTTATGGCTGACATTTCTGTTTATTTTTTTTTGCATGTCACTTACAATTTATCTCCGGAACTGTGCCAAAATAAGATAAACAAAAACTTAAATGCGAGGCCACTTAAAACGGGCCACTTATGACTCCAATGTTAAACACAGCTCCATATCACCCTTACCTATCGCCAGAGCCACGGCAATTATTATTGTGAGCAAACCTACAACAGGCTTTAACATGTGGACCGTAGAACTGTGAGGACATAACCTGCTAGTTTTATGTGAAGTGGAGCAGAGCCTCCTGCCTACCACCGCCATTAGACGACAGACGCAGCTTCTTCAGTGAGTTTCAAACTTTGATTACGCCTGATTTCCCCTGTATAATGTTATGTTTGTAAGTGCTTGGTATGCTTTAATAGTTCAGTTTTAGGGCCGTTGTTGACTGATAGAGAGAGGATAATGTGAGGCTGTGCTGTGGCTTCTCTAACAGTGCGTTCCCACCACTGCGTCCAAATTTGCGCACACGCGCGTGGAGGAGTTGTGTCCTATGCCAGTTCAGGTTAAAAGAATGGCTTTGGTGTATTTATTTTACAAAGTCCAAAAACAGAGGCAATCGGCTTGGCGGCTTGCCTGGGTCCCGCAGATACTTCAGAGGTGAGCAGAGTTTAGTGAATATCATTATTTGCTACAAAGGGCTGCGTCTGGCTGATTATTTATCGATGTGGGGTTTGTTTTGGTCTTTCTTCTGGGTCGTGCAACTTTTCTGCGTCGGACACTTTGGCCGCTCTGGACGCTTGGCCAACGCGCAAAACACAGGATTTGCACCGCAAATACGCTCAAAACGTGCCGCAAAAATGCTGGATGCCCAGGATGCGCGTTCACATAAACTTTGAATGTAAACTGGACGCTTTTAGGCCGCGGTGTGAACGCACGATTATTCCACTGACTAAAACGTTCCATAAATTTTAACCAAGCCCCCGATGTCTTTGCCCACAACCATAATCGAGAAAACGTAAGATAGTGACCACAAATCTGATAATTTGACTGTTTATTAGCTCCACTGGTAGCACTGCTCCGTTAGCGGTGTTGTGTTTTTACAAATTTTATTTTAGTGTACTCTGAGTTATGGTTGTTAAAGGCGCTATACCTGCCTAGAAAATGTAAAAAAAAACAACTAGTTAAAACGTTTGCAGTGGCCCACATGTATCACTCACTTACCTACTGCCTTCTGAGCATCCTACATATTCACCACGATGAGTTTTTAAACACGTTTCCTAACTCTGCGAGAGAGTTTTGCCATCACGATAACGCTAACAAACATTAATCAAGGGGGGTTTATTCCCATTGTCAATGAACAAAATTCACAAACATTCACAAACATGTCTCAGCATTAAGGTGCAACATAAAACACTGAGCAATAATAAAAACAACATATATGAAATCAAAAGGGCATGCATTAAGAAACCATTTAAAACTACTTTAGTATAAAATAGGCATTACTATGTACACGAGAATTACAGTTAAATTTACAGTTGTAGTGCAGTGAGTGATTGAATAGTTGCAGTTAATAAATTATCATTTATAATTAGATGGAGAGAAAGCGCTGTGGTCTCATCTTCAACCAGATAGATGCCTTTACAATACACTGTACTGGGGTCAAAGAGACTTGATCTTTATTACGTACATGCAAAAAATTGGATGCATGCTCTTTAACGTCGTTTGGAAGGATTTGCTATAGGCTTTTAAAAAGACCCAAGCTGACCATTATTAATCAAAAGAAACAAAGCATTCACAGAAAAAAGAATGTGTGCACTTACAATTATGGAATGACTGTGTAAAATGCAGAAAACCTTCTTTTCAACAATTTGAAATCATCATTAAAAATTCAATACAGCAATGGGTTGAAATGTCAAACACCAAGTGTTTGTTCTCTCTGGCTGTTGGCCTTGGCAACCAGCTCTTGTTCCAATTGACATAGTTTGGACAGGCCACACTGGAGTGTGAAATGTCTGATTTGGGAACAAAAGGTAGTTGTGAGACATTTCTAGCCTTGACTGAAAGCTGTTGTAAGTCCAAATTTGACAGTTATGAAAATAAATAAAAAGTGAATGTGTCAGCATGGAACAAAATGGACTAAAGAAATTTGTAGAAGTTGGATGGTCCCTGGTTTTTACTATTACTATTACTATTTTACCATGTTTAGTGAGGTTTTATACAATTTTAGCTTGGTTTTATTTTTATTTATAGTTTTATTTATAGAAGCTAAGTTAGTAAAAGAATATAATGGGCGAAAAAAAATGGTACAGGTCATTTTTTCTTTTGTGGGATTAATAGATTTGTACATTGTCCCTGACAAATAGGGAATACATTCAAGCTTTATTTAAGAATATTTGATGTTATTCCTTCACTGTCTTGCCTCATTAGTTACACAATTTTAATTGTATTATATTAATTGGAAAGACAATGCTTGCTGCTGTGAAATGCCACGATGAAGGGGCAGGGCCACTAGAACAGAATCTGTACCGCAGTTTAGGAAGTCAATGAATCTGTTACTTTATAGAGCATCGTAATGTGGTTTAAAATCAACAAAATGTAAAATAATTATTTACATGTGTCATTGATTACCACTATATACCAGAAAGCGTAATATGTTTTTTCTACGCCTAAATAAAGCATTATGGAAGCTAAAATGTTGTAGGCACTTTCTTTTGAAAACAAAGCAGCTGTCCCTGGTGGTGTCTGCGTGGGTTGTGTCTGAGTGGGATGTGGAGGCGGCTGCTTATTGTAAGTGTTAACAAGGGACAGTCCGGTGACGCGCTCACACACCCCTCGGGCTGAGTACCTCTCAATGATATAAATGTCAGGATATGAAAGCTCAAACAGGGCTATAGCCAGAATATCTCCCCGCTCTCAAGAGCACTTTATGCAAATGTAGTTGCTGACACAAAGCGGAGAAGCAGACAGGTACAATTTTTCATCAGACATCTCCTCGTCCAAGAGTAAGCTCTCTCCAGTCCACAATAACAAAGGCAATTACAAATTATTGTAAGCATTAGTTTGACAATTAAAGCCTTTTAAACATGTGACATCACACTTCATAGTATTTTCAGCTGGCCAAATGTTAAACCAATGGAGAACTTAAGCTGTTTTGTACTAAACTTAGCATTCATTCGACTCTACAGAGTGATAAATGTATTTACCAGTCTGGAGCCAGCAGCTTATCAAGTTGTTCCGCTGCTCTTTTGTCTACTTTGTTTTCAAAATTTTCTCGGCTATTGTATCTCTATGGACAGAACAAAAATGGCAGATTAAATTTTTGACATTCCATCTTGTGCTCTGTTTCACACTTTAAAACTTAAACTGAGTCATATGCTTGGAAAACACCATTTAAAAGCAAGATCACAATTTCCAAGCAATTGGATTTGCATTGTGCTATAAAACAAAAAACATTTTAGAGGCCATTTAGCAATGGGACTGTCATGCAAACATCCACGTGTTGGCACCAACACAATTTTAGTGTAGAAATCTTTTTATGGACCGTGATTTCTGAGTGCTCAGTGAAAGACAACTTTGTAAGCAGGATGAATGAAACAAGTATGAATAAAGCAAAATACAATGTGTTAGCCTATCGGTGAGAGAACTTTAGATCATGTTAAAAGCTCCAAAAAGTAAAAATAACACATGTCTAACCAGGTTTCATTGGTATAATTTCATTTTCAAATCAATCATTGGTAAAAAAAACCCTCACATTCATTGTAATGCGAAAAGTATCAAATGTAGACGTTTTAAATAGACAATGACTTATAATAATGTGGTAGTTTTATATTCAGATAAAATGCACTTGGAAACCCCAGTAGTGTGACTATTGTTTTACAAGAACACCTTAATGCTTTGTGTATGTGTGACTTTATCTTGTTGCCTTACTTATCCAGCTGTTGTGTGTTTTTTACCTGCCTATAGGGACTGCAGATGCAATTTAGCAGATTTAGAGGAGATTGAAGGTGATGACACATTGTAGGGCCCATTGCAGATACAAAGGTGGAAAATATATCTTACAAAATGAGAATTGCCCGGAATCTATACAATATTCTGCCCTCAAGCTTACATGAAGAGGAGTGTAATACCAAATCATCCTCCCCCTGCCACTGCGTCGCACCCTGTGGGACGACCCCTTGTTATGCCTTGTTATGGCCCAGACCGATGTAATGGACTCGCATAACAAATTTGATGTGGCAACATGTTATCCCCAGTTGTATATTATGGATGTGGATCTGGCATATTTGAGCTCCTGAGCTCAAAGGAAGCTATTGTTGTGAGAAGAAAAAAAACAAAAAACTCATCTTGGAATGGGCTGCCAGCTGGCTTTGAGGTAATCGTTGATTTAATACAGGTTTAAGGCCAGAATTGGTTCATAATCATTTTCTTTATATTGATTATAGTAGTAGTGATATATATTATCGACTTGCACAATGGTTTTGCATGTAGAATCTGAACATTGGACCGGGCTGACAGGTTGCCCGGTCCACTGGCATTGAAATGGGTCAAACGCAAAGGACAAATTCCCCAACTAGGACAGTTAAACGTCAAAATGACACCATCCTAACAACTCAAGCTTGTCTTATTAGTGTGAAATAGCAACATAAGAAAATGTAAGCTTTATTTATCCAGGTAGGTTGATTGAGATCTAATTCTTCTTCACATCAACGACCTGGTCAGGAGGAAGCAGCACAAAGAACAGAGCGACATTGCATATACGAATGAAAGAGCCACAAAAACAGCTGCACTCATCACAAACTACATTTCTGAAGAACGACTTGAAGGCCACTACAGGGATCAAAGTTTGGAGCTTCAAAGTTTTTTTTGCAGCTAAGTCCAATCCTTGGGGGCAGCAAAATGGAATGAGGAGCGACCCAGAGAAGTGCGACCTCTTGGAATAATTTTTGAGAGTCGTTTGAAATATGAATGGTGTAAATATAGGGTATCTTCCAGGAGCGATGTGTTCAGAGTAGCTGAGCATATAGCTTGGTCTCTTTCATTTTAATGAGGCAGCAAATAAAACCAGTCATTTTGTCCTTTGTAGAAGTTAATGATGGGAATCTCAGATCTCTGTCCAATACGATATGCACTTCGATACTCTTGCTGCAATCCGATTAATTTAAAGATACATTTCTTACAACCAACGATGGTATTCGATTTGAACTAATCCTGAATCACGATGCATCACGGACCGGTTCACACAACATTGTTTTTTTGGCTCGCGATCCAATTTCGTATCGTTTGTTATCTTCGATACTGATCCGATACAATCTCAATCCAATGGGAATCTTCTTATTCTTTTATTACCACAGTTACGTCTGAAGCTGTGCCTTTATAAACAGGTGGGCAATGCTGAATCTGGCTCCATTTGGAGTAAATTATAGCCCAATAAATAGCCCAATTATTTGTTATGTTTGTACAATATTACCCCTCCACAGCACAGAGCATTACTCTCAGTAACATTAGGTGATGTTTTAGCCCCCTGGTTATAAAGGCAATGTTTTCTCCCATATTATCTATGCTTGAGGCCTGTAAAAAGGCAAAAAGCCTGAGAGTTTATGGCTACTTAATATGCATGTAAACAAAAGCAGTAGCCCTGCTCCGCTGCTGATTTGAAAGGCAGTGAAAACAACAAAGAAGTAAAACAAATACTATGTCTGATAATGTTTGTAGCTGCATAGAGCTACTCCGGGCATTAGGCTCCGTCATTTTAAAATGAATCTAAATGAACGGTGACAGCAATAGATAGTCCGATGCACCGTAATTCCGTCTTTTGAATTGCATCCATGTATCACTTTTCTACGAACGCAGTTGTATCGCACATGTGCAAGCTGGTGTATCGATGCAAATCGGTTAATCTTCCCATGACTACAGCGCAGAGGTCTGCATGGTCAAAGGAGGGGGCAGTGAGCATCCGCGAGTGACAGAGTGAAAGCGGGAGGGACATGGATGGATCAGCAGCAGAGTAACAAATACTTTTGCTGCAGGGACAAGTGCAGGAAGGAAAAACAAAAGTATAAAGCTTGTGACACATGAAGCTCTGTCAAGTGCTGTTATTCTGCCAATAAAACTGCGTATGGAACGTAAAAAAGTTCTGTGAGTGCGCGCGCCTGGGTCTGTCACCGACATAATTTCCTTTATCTCAACAGGGGGACCCTTAAAAGCAAACTGTCCGTACAAAATAATGAAGGGACAGGTCTAGGTCTGGGTCTGGTTTGGACACTGGGCTACATGTCATGCACAGGGTCAGGTTGGGTCATTTGAGTGGATCCAAACTCCAGTGCACGGGTGAAGACAAATGACAGTGTTGGATATGCATCACTTTCCTCTGACTGTGTTCCTCTGTTTTTAAACATGCTGTTGTCCAGCCCCTTATTAAAAAACACAATTTGGTAATGTTCTTTCAAACTATAGGCCAATATCTAAACTTCTTTGCCTATCTAAAGTTTTGAGAAATGTTGTCTATTGCCAACTGCTCTCACACTTTGCCTGAAATGAAGTTTCTGAAACATTTCTGTCAGGCTTTAAGCAACAACATGGCACAGAAACTGCGCATTTTTAATTATCTTCTTTTAAAAACATGTCGGTGTAATCCCTCATTCGTCCAGGATTTTTCATTGTAGGAAAACAGTCCAGATGACTACAACTGAACCTTTTTCTACTATCTTCTTTTAACACTTGATTAAGGAAATTCTGCTGCCCTTCTGCTTTTAGACATAGTTGACCGCAGTATTCTGCTGTCCCGTTTAAAACTGTCTGTAGGTGTTAAAGGCATAGCACTCAACTGGTTCAGATCATAATTGTCAGAACAAACCTTCTCTGTTCACCTCGGCCCACATCAGTTTAAAACTGCCCTTTTGAACTGTGGTGTACCTCAGAGTTCCATCCTAGGTCCAATTCTCTTCAGCATTTATTTGGTGCCATTAGGATCACTCTTTAAAAAATATGATATCTCCTTCCATTGCTTTGCTGATGACGTGCAAATGTTTATTCCCCTGCAGTCAAACACCTCATCATTTGAGCCCCTGATTCACTGCCTCAGAGACATTAAAGACTGGATGACTCTTAAATCTTCTACATTTAAATGAGAAGAAAACTGAAATAGCTGTTTTTTGGTGATTCACATGTATTAGGAGGGGTGGAGAGTGTTCTTGGTCCTCTGTCTTCTTTTAACCTCCCATTTGTGAGAAATCTTGTTGTGCTGATTGATTAATCTCTTAAACTGGACAAACAAGTATTTTTTCAGATGATTTTACCTGCCAAGGACCTTGAAAGAGTGATTCACTCGTTGCATCACGCCTAGATGACTGCAACTCTCTTTATTATGGTCTTGATCTGACCTATCTTAAACGCTTGCAGTTAGTGCAAAACATGGCGGCCCGTCTGCTCACAGGTACAAGGCGTCATCAACACATGACTCCAGCCCTGGCATCACTGCACTGGCTTCCAGTTATCCAGAGAATCCTATGTAAAATGTTGATCATGGTTTTTTAGTCCTTTAGTCTGGCTCCCTGTTATTGTCCCACCATGTTCCTGCTCGTACCATGTGGTCCTCCTCTCAGCTCCTCCTGTGCGCAGGTCAAAGCTAAAAAGCAGAGGGGGCCAAGCTTTGTGGCGGGGCCCGGGCTCTGGAACAGCCTCTGCATGTTAGAGCTGCTGAGACACTAGAGCAGTGTAAATCCTTGTTAAAAAACTACCTTTTCTCTCTGGCCTTTTAAACACAAACTGAGCTGAGTCATTATTTTTATTAGCTTCATGTGCATTTTAATAGTTTGAATATATGTATTATTGCACTTTGCTGTACAGCACTTTGGGCTTTTGAAGTTGTAAGTGTGCTTCATAAATAAACCTTGATATTGATATTGATAAATGAGGTCCCTGAACTTTTTTTAAATGACCAACTTCACCCAAACCACTCCGAATCTTGCATTCTTGCCCACAAAATCGGCAGACTCACTATAGAATCAGCAGGATACTAATACAACCAACCAGTGATCGTCAGCAGAGAGCAGCCAATGCTAAAAACCTTCAATAAATCTACTAGAGACGAGCTTGATGAATTGCTCTCTTCAGACAGGGTTTTCCCCACTGTCTTGAAGTGGTGAAACCCCCGCTGAAGAAGAGCAATTTAGATTTGAATGATTTTAACAATCAAAACCTTACCTTACCATTTTTTAGCAAAATTTTTGGAAAAACTTGCTTGTCTAGATTAAGGAATGTTATACATAAAAAGTACCATTCAAATTACAGTACTCATCTGTAGCATTTGGGGCCGTTTCCTCATGAATCTACAGCTGAAAGCTTTGCTCTGTGTCTCTCTATCTTCAAAGGGATTTCTCATAGTCAACCGCACTAGAACAAATAGCCACCGAACATGCAATGACACTACAGAATTCAAAACATGTCCTTCTACTATTAATTATGTTAATTAAATAAATGCTGAGAAAATTATCAGCAGTTCAATCCAGCCAAAAAGGGTCACAAGCCAAGACACATTTGTGTAAAATACTGATGTTTAGTGTACAGAATTATTGTTCTCACCCCGAAGGAAATATTCTATTTATATGTCCTATGATGAAGGGTTTTGGTTGACTCCATTCAACTTGGGAAAAGAAAAAAAAAAGTCTTTGATGTTTGCAGTGAATGCACTGTGATACAGACAATTAGGAGGAGTATGTGGAGTATTCTTGGAACCCATTTCTTCTCATAACCGTTCTCTGTTTCTCAGGTGAAACTGTATTCGGTTGAGTGGGACTTCAAACACACCGGATGAATGTGCCTTGAGCCCTGTGTTATAATAAGATCAAGAGTTCTGATATCAACAATGATGAACTCTTCCCTGACTCCTACTACACAGACAAAAACTGCCCCACCTAACCCCCCCCCGCCTTTCACCTGGTCCCAAACTCTCCCTGGCTTTGGGAATTTCATTGGAGAGGCTTTTATTCAGGAGTGCTGTATAGTCCGAAAAGTACGGTAGTGTTTTGAATGTTCTCGACACCATTGCCTCTATGAAGGCTGTTAAATATCAGTAGAAGGCGCCATGGAGAAATGATGATTGGGTCAGGGCACAGAAAAGGGAGTGCCGCCGGGCCGAATGGAAACAGTGCAAGTCAAAGCTCCAGGTTCAAAAAGAGATTCACAGAGAGAAGTTGTACATGTACAACCTCATTTTATGTAGAACTAGGGAAGGATATTTTTCGAAATAATTGTAAGCTGCAGTAACAACTCGTGTGTCCTGTTTGCCACAGTAAACAGATTAACAAACCCTCCAGCTCAGCTGCCGTTAGAACTCATTTCCACATCCCAAGTGTAAATGACTTTTGCATTATTCTTTCATGACAAAGTTCAGGGCATGAAAAACAACTTTCTCCAGCTGAACTCAGAGAAGACGGAAATCATCATCTTTGGCCAACAGAACCTGTGCTCAGTTCCTCTCGCTACCTTTACAATCAACTCAGTCAAACAAGTGACCAAATGTAAACATGAGCGCACCGTCAAAGTAACGTGATAACGCAGAAACGTGATCGCATTCCCAAGGCTGTGGCTCAGGTAAACACCCATGAAAAATTTATTGTAAAAGGAATTAACAAGAAAATCAAATCAAATTCTTCAAATTATTCTCAAATTTAATTTTATATTCTTAAATAACTTCCCTATTTGGAAAAATTACATACATGGAACAAGCTCGACCAGAGAGCAAAAACAAAATATAAAGAACGCATGTAGCACAGAAGATCTAAAGAAACAAAATAACTTAAGTCATTCTAACTAACGTATAGGCCTTTTCCTGTTTGCAGTGTAGCCCCTCCCTCCTTCTGCTCAGTTCTTCTTCACACTGACAAACGCATTTCCATTCGACCGGTCACTTCAACCTGCTCCAGCACCACTCTCCTATTCTCACCTGCCTCACATCCCATAATAACCACATGAGTAAGGCAAGGGCTTTGGGTGTATGATTTCAGATGTGACAAATCATACCAGACTGGATCAATGGACAGGACTGAATAATTCTAACATGAACAAAGCTTTCAATGGAAGAATATGGTTTTGAATTAGCTGTTGCTCAGGTTTTGTCATTTCGATGAAACAGTATAGGTCGAAGTGTCATGTAAGTCAAAGTCATGCATGAGTATACACTATTTTCCCTCTTGATGGATTAATATAGTGCTTTTTACAGAAACCAAGTGCCATACGGAGAGCAAGTACACCAAATTACAGCAACAGTAAAATAAATAAATACAATTATTGATATATATAGATATACATCTATATATATCAATACATATGTTGAGAGCAAGCAAGACAGGGAGGAATTGTAAAAACCATTGATATTGCAAGATCGATACTTGTTGTACCGAGTGTGTATTCCAGCAGCAAAACCAATCACCTTCTCACCTCACCTTCTCTAGTTCCTCAGGGAGATATATTTTCTGCTGCACAGTTTCTCCATTCAATATACACCGTGCATGGAATTTGCCTTAAGTCTTGAAAATTCAGAATAACATTCAGTGTTGTGTTTTGGGGTTTCTGCACTACTGCTAACAGTGACAAACCTACAGTTCATGACTTTTAAGTATTAGCTAAAGCAAGATTAAATGTACGATGCTGCTGGAGCAAGAAATTACTTTTCTAAGCTTACATTTTTTATAAATGTTATTTCCTCAGTATACCATACTATGGTCCAGTGGCTGTGGTGTGTATGTGTAGAACTACAGCCTTGACATTGACGTTTTCAACAGAAAATATTGCTTCCCATACAATTCTCATTTTCTACTATGATCAGTATTGTAGTATCATGTAGGGTTGTGCAACAAATTTAATATGAATCATGATTACAATTATTGCTCCAAACAATCTAGCATATCTAGATGCCCAGCATAGAACTACAATTGAACAGATGTCAACAACAACATTCTTCTATACCGGTCAACTTTTAACAATACATACATGGTGACCAAATACTTTAGATTTTCACCATAACTAAAAAACGAAAAATTTCATAGATGTGGTTACCCCAAATTACTTAAAAAAATATTATTTTGCAAATGATTTAATGAGCTTTGAATCCTGTTGACAGTGTTCCCTCAAAGTTGTATTTTGATTGAGTTTTGCATTACGCGTTTGAGGCCTGTTCACTGTGTATTTTTCCCAAATCCTATGCCCTCCCAAATCCCTCAATTTACTGACGATTATTTTATTATTTGACTTTAAGTGATACATTCATTCTGTCAGTGCATAAAACAGATCAGTGTGTAGATGCAAAACATCTTTCTCCAGCTGAACTCAGACAAGAAATCATCGTCTTTGGCCCACAGAAACAAAGAGTAATTGTTAACAGTCACCTCCAGTCTCTCGCTTTAAAACCTACAAATCAAGTTAGAAATCTGGGGGTAATAATGGACTCAGACTTGAATTTTAACAGCCATGTCAGATCAGTAACATCAGCAGCTTTTACCATCTAAAAAAACATAGCCAAAATCAAAAGTATAGTGTCTAAACCAGACCTGGAGAGACTTATCCATGCGTTTGTCTCTAGTAGATTAGACTACTGTAACGCTGCTCACTGGCCTCTTCCAAACGAGCTGTAAAACAGCTGCAGTACATCCAGAAACGCTGCTGCTCGGGTCCTGACTAGAACCAGGAAGTACGATCACATTAGTCCTGTGCTCAGGTCTCTGCACTGGTCCTGTGGCTCAGAGAAATAGACTTCAAAGCAGCTCTGCTTGTATACAGTCTCTCCATGGCCTAGCACCAAAGACATCTCGGACATGTTAGTGCCATATGAGACCATCTGGACTCTGGGGACCTCAGGGACCGCCTCCTGCTGGTGCTCAGAGTCAGGACTAAACATGGGGAATCTGCGTTTCAGTTTATGCAGCTAAATCTGGAAAGTCTTCCTGAAGCTGGGAGATAGATCTCTACTCTGACAATGTTCAAAAACAGTTCTGTTTAGCTGTGCTGAAAGGATTTAAGCTGCTCTCTTCTCTTTTAAAGTTTTTTTTTTTTCAATCATGTTTTGTATGTATTCATCCTGCTTTTGTGATTTAATCCAAAATTTCTGTGGAGTAAAGCACTTTGAATTGTGCAAATGTGTGTTTCACATAAACTGACTTGACTTACATGTATAGTTAAAAAAGCCTCTCCATAGCCATAGCCTCTCATCGTCAAGTCAAGTTCACCGCTTGACTTATTAAATGGATTTGAATCAATATTGCTGTTTACAATGAATAAAATGTAAAATTATGATCTTTTTAATAGTACCGTTCAAACAAAATTTTCTTACAAAAGATAAATGTTTTCCAGAGCACTCAAGCTTGAAATCCGAACTGCAAGATGCTAATAAATGCAGTAAATTGTGCATAATATATTCTTTCATTTGAAACAAAACATAACCATAAGTCCATGATAAATACACATTGACTTGTTCTTGGATCATATCCTGGAGGAATACTCCTATAAGGTATTTAAGCATCTACTGATTTGATGTCAGGGTGGGAATATTAAGTAAAGACCACTGATAATGAGTAATGTGTAGTATTACCTGTATTCATATGTAAACACTGTTCTTGCAATCACTTTAATAATCCATCCCTGGTATGACCTCAGAGGAGAAGGTGTTGAATGTGTGTGGTGTGCTTTCTTTATTACACCCGCCTTCAAAACAACACATTTAAAACATTTCCTGTAATGTTTTGATGTCTTATTGGTGCACAAACTGCAGCAGATTTTCATCCCATATTATTGCAAAATGACCCAGTCGGAGAGTGTCCAGTACTCTCTGCCTGCCTCACTATCCTGAAGCTCTTTTCTTCTTTTCTGGCTCTTTTCGGTCAGGTGACTTTGGTCTTAAATCTACAAATAAATGATCAATCTACAAAACTGTCTCACGAGTGCGATAAGGAGAGCAGACTTTTGGACCCATTGTCACATTTGTTTGTCCATCCACTCTGGTGCACACATGGATACACTTTGGCACCATTAAACTATTCAATTAAACAGAATGTCAGCATAATATAAAGTAAAGATTTACTTGGCAACATGTTCAGCCCAGACGGCTGAAGACGGGAAAAATGTCTTGTATCTACTTTGCTTATTCTTTTTTTTAACTGCATTTCAATAACCTATGATTGCATCTCTGCTGACATATGACCAAGATAACTTTTGTAGCCGTAACATTAAAGAACAAATCTCTTCTGTCTGTTTTAATCTTACACTTGTAATTGTTTTTTGTCATTTTTGGTTAAAACCACCATACAATAATACTGTCTGTGCCATGTAAAATATTATATAATTCAGGAGCATTATTATGAGCAAATATTGCAAGGGTGGAATAGTCTTTCTTTGAATATTGGCAGGGTCATAACCCCTGGTAAATTACGCCCATGACTCAAACACTGCACAGGTGATCCTCGCAATTTCTACACGTGCCGCAACAATTCAGAAAATTTAAACGTGGTGATTTCTGGGGCTCAGAGCAAGACAATCTTGGAAACAATAAAATGAAACACGTGTGACTGAAGCAAAATACAACTCGCGGTATGTTTTTTAAGAGGTAACAAGGCCATTTTTCTTAATCCATGCCCTTTATTACAAGATGTCGCCCCGACTGGCTCACTCAGGCAATGTAAGTCACTCCCATGGGGCCAAAGCTCTCTGTAAAGCGCTACTGGGAGAGTGATGGAGACAAGGGGAAGCTCCAGGGAATCATGTGGCTGTTGGGTCATGATCATTTATGCACACCCAGAAATGATCCGGGCATCATTAGGAAAGATGAGAAGAGGGTCGTCATGGATACGGTTGCCACGGCCAGCAACATACAGTGAGGTAGAATAGAACATACGGATATTTCGCTAGTGACCTACTGTAACTGACGTCCAGAGACTGTGGGTTTGGCCACTTTTTATAGTGTTATTTTAAGTCTTTGCTATTAACGTTTTTATGTTATGTTTGATCTAATTTCTTTATTTAATGTATTGGGACAGAACAGTACAGCATGAAATGGGGTTGATACTGGTGATGTATCAAATTCTAAGAGACACATGGCCCGGTCACATGACTTCATTTTTTGCACTTTGTTACCATTCTGGTGGGGCATCCTCTACCTACTTGTCTCCATGGAGATGCTATTTCTCTTCCTGTTCCATAGTATGGCAATCTTCATGGAGACAAACAGGCGACACAGCCAAGTACACGGTCAGCTCTGTGGAGAGGTGATCCCGCTCATAGTAAGAATTCATGTTTTTTTTATGCTGGAGGTTCCTATTCATGAGTTCAAAGTGACGTCACACAGTTGTTCCTACTGCCATCTTGAGGACGAAAGCCACATTTGCGCTAATAACCGTTAGCCTACTTGCAGACGGTTTTAACAAGCCTAATTTCCATCTGTCCGGGTGTTATATTTTAGGATCAGACAAAAAGTCCGTGCTCTTGAAAGCTTTGAGGGCTTGTCCGGTGCAGAGGGCTTGTGGATGAGGAAGAGCAGTCGGAAATGTAAACAAAAGTTTGTTGTGGCCAGTTGTCGCTGCTTTTAAGTGTCAGTGACTCGCCGCTGTAGATAAGGATCAAAGCCCAGAACTTCTGTCTTCTTGAAGTTTCAGCCTTTTCATCTTTAATGTTATGCTCTGTTTTTCATGACTATCTAACAGCGGAGAGGCAACAGAATGTGGTGACATCTTCAGCATGGTGGTGACAGCAAATAAGCAAATAAAATAATAATCATGTGACTGAGACCCATGGATACTGGCAGATGACAATTGGCTGGGTCAGATGGAGGTGAAATCTGCACTTACTACCTGGAACGAGCTAATCAAAACATACAAACTAAACAAAGATGTTAAAATTTAAGCTTATGATCATGGCTTTGTACCAAACAGCACCAAACTGAGATTTAAAGTCTGGATAACAAAAGGTACAGGAGGTTTTGACCAGATTGTAAAAGAAAATCAATGAAAAGCTTTGCTATGTTGAAGTAATTCTTTGGTTTGGAGAAACAGGACTTTTATAGGTATTTACAAATTACAAGTCATTATATCGAAGAAATTAAGCTACAATCCTGCTATGAATCTAATAAATTGATATTGGTACCTTTAGAACATAGTTTTGCTGGCAGGAAAAAAGGCAATTACAAAGAAATAGACTGGACTGAAATTATAATTGAAGAAATTGCATCTGAAAATGGATTAGGTGAGACTATCATGTTGGGTCATGTACTGCTTCTGTTTATATTTGATTTCATTTTTTTTGGTACTCTGTCTTGTCTCAGTGTTCTGTGTTTAAATCCTAATAATTGAAAAAAATAAATCTAATCTAAAAACAAGAAAAAAATCTAACACAGCACTGCAAATTGAGCAAAAAAGTTAAACGTCAATACTATTATGTGCAGTAAGTGGCTATGACTATAGTTGGTGTACAATACAGCATATGAATAGAATAAATGGTTGGTAAAGTGAAAAAAGAAAAGAAAAAAGATTTGTATATTGGAGCCTGCAATTATTGTTACTGGAGTGCACAGTAAAATATAATACTGTTGTGTCCTGGAATACTGCGCATCCAGTTTATGAACGGGCAAACCAGAGGGAAGCTCAGACCCCACGCCGAGCACTGCAGTCATGCCCCAGATTCTTTCCATTGGAGGCCCCCCACAAGCTTCTTTCCTGAATACATGGTTAGTTAGTTAATGAGCGTGTTGTCTCGCAAGTGCCTCGACAAAAGGCTGTGAACGCAAGAGCACCGCGGAGCTCCGGTCCTCATGCGAGCTGCCCAAGAACACCGCTCAACATGGCAATTGTGCAGGGTGCAGTCTTCGCCAGGTTAGAAGAAGACGTCCTACTGGCGAGTTCATGTGCGCGTTCTAGAGACTCTTTTACCCGTAACCCCTTAAATTTAGGGCCTATTTTTCCTAAAACGTGTGACTAAAACGTGCCAAAATTCACTGAAGCAGTTCCTGAATAACTCCAATACTCCAATACTTTGGAGTTCAAACTAATTTTTGTTTTTTGAAATGTATTTATTTATTTGACAGGGACAATGCAATCGTACATAGTTACAAAACAGAGCCTGTAGCCGATGCGACGCAAACAACTCCCGTCCCTGGTTGGGCTTTTCTACACTTTTACAGATATAAAAGGCATTAAAATACATTTCAAATTTATAAATGACTAAATCAGTGGTAAACGTACACGTCTACACAGCTCATCCTTCCTAACTCATACATTTTCACTCATGCACCTTCACAACACTTACAGGTGGGTACAGTTTTGATGTTCTTTCAGCCTGCACTTAAGTCTGGAGGTGAACATTTTTACCTCAGAGATGCACTTTATTTCAGTGGGTAATGAATTCCAGAGTTTACAGCTCTTATAGGAGAAGGATGATTTTGGGACTTTGTAGTTTTGACCTCTGATGTTTCATTTACTCCAATTATAAGTGGACAAAGTTCCACACAGAGGAATATCAGATTGTAAATTCCACCTAGATTTTCTTAAAGATTGGTTAATATAATGAGCTGTAGCTGGTGTCTGGGTGGATCTGATTGACACTAGTTTTGGGGTATTTGTTGGGGTTTTATAATTTGTCTGACGAGATGATATTTAGGGACTTGTAATAAACTAATAATAATCTAGGTGGAATCCAAAAAAAAAATCCTAATAAATTTTGGGTAATTTGGGGTTTGGAGTACAACCTGAGCCTGATTCATCCAAGAATGCTTTATCTTATGTTGATCATGCCTAGCAGCCAGGTAGTTCTCTTGTATTAGAAGGCCCACCTTAGCTTGATGGAATGTAAAATGAATTAATAAATCAAACACAACTCAAACATAAACCTTTGCCTGTTTTGCCTCTTTATCACATTTCACTACAACTACAGAAAACAGGTTGTAGATTTCACGGAAGGAAATATGATTAAAACTACAAAACTATCATGGCATCTCAATTTTACACAATTCTTGATTTCTTACAGTTAGCACGAGCCATAAAAGTCACAAGAAGTCCTCTGCAGCGTTTGGTATGATCGCTCGAAAGATTTACATTGCACATCTCTGTCGGCACAGATGGGTGAGTGTCAGGGCCCTTTTGAGATAATGAGATTTCTGCCGCTGCGGTTCAAAGTACGGCATCTTCTTCGTCAGATGTGGAGAGGTCTAATTTACAGTTTGTACACAGCCATCCCCGGCTAATTCTACATCAAGGATCACTCAGGAGGGCCTCACGACTGTTCCATTTTGTGCTTTTTATCAGTGAGGAAGCACAGTACAGTACAAGATAGGACAAACTGTACAAGTAATACAACCTGTTAACACGGAGGGTTTTAATAATCATCCCTGGCCGGTCACGATTCAAAATGTGAATGCGAAATTAAATAAATATATTCATAGGTTTCAGCTTCCTGTTTATAGGTGATATTATTAAGATATTATATTTTGTTTTAAATTGTTAAATTCTAGCACCATTGCCATCGCTTTAACACATTAATACATTATAAAGTTAAAAAAACAAAAATAATCATTCATCGGAGAAAATTACATTTATTCAGAGATATTGTTATTGATGATCAACTTTTTACTTGTTTGGATTAACCTTAAATATATATATGACTAGTTTCAATATGTAATATGAAAGATTGGGCATGCAGCGGTTTAAAAGGCCTGTAGCTGACTTTTATTTTAGATAAGAATTGTTTGTCATAGTTCAACATCAGAGTGAGAGAGGAAACTAAGTGGGCATTGAGAACAGTTAATTCTGAAACACGTTCTTCTCTTAAGGTTAACACAAGCCTCCCCCCTTCGCTTTAGGATATTTTCTGTGATTCATGGTGGATTGCCTCTCCATGCCTGCTGGATCGCACAGGTCTGCTATGTGAGCTACTGACATCACACAAACATAACAAAGGTTTTCTTAATAAATCAATCCTAATCATATGCTTTTTAATCATAAGGCTGGTCTCAGAAATTCCCCAAAATATATTTAGTATTTTGTGCCTCTGTGAGACGTGGATAAAACTAGAATAATTAAGTAACTACTTCCAGTTTATTGTTTTGCATTTGTTTCACTTCTTGGCATTTTAATGTCTCGATATATGCATTAGGTTAGGATCATTTTGTACTGTGCACTGGAAATATATATTTTTGGTCTTGTCATAAGTGCTGTGCATCAATAAACAGGAAATAGTTCATACTAACATGCGCTAGATCCAGTCACAATTCCACTCAGCATTTGGTGAGATATTATTATCTTCTATTTATATATCTGCTTATTGCCGTCTTGTTTTCACCTGAGTCTGCATTCTCACTTATCTAATAATCATCGTTCTGTGAGCTGAAAGCCAGCTAGTACCACTCACGGCCCCTTTGGATCAGTTATATAGATCGGTATGGTTCACTTGCGACAGTGGAGACACTTTCGGACCGTCCCGATCTGCTCCACAGTGAACCAGGGGAAACGTGGCTATACTTGAATTCCTTCTCAAAATCAGGTTGTTGCAAGAAATAATTATCTGTTTCCCATCAATAATTAATGGTTTGTTATTTTGCTTTGTTGCCTTTAGGTTTTTACTGATAACCCACATTTCCCAACACTGAAAATGGATTTACACAACTTTTGCCATGCTTAATTGCTATTGCAAGCAAATCACCTATTGTATGTCAGACTAGTTGTTGTTTTTTTGCCCCACACACATGCATGTATGCTTTAGGAATATAGACGGGGTCATTTACCCAAGTACATGGTAAACGAACGAACTCTGAATTCCCAGTGTACAATTCTCATGTGCAAACAGCTTTGACGTGCTCAAAATCACATGTTACGGCTGTAATAGTGTTCTTACATATGTGTTGCTAAGTGGCTTGAGGACAAGACAGCATGGCACAATCAATACTGGGCCAGTAAAACAAATCTATTTGAATCAAACGGATTTGCTCTCCTACATAGAAAATGTTGGTTTACTTCACAGCCAGTGAAGGGCAATTTAGTTTGCCAAAGAGCAGGATGTGCCCTTTTGGATGCCCATAATGGCTTTGGTAATATCCCCAAGAAGGTCGGGCACAGTGCAAATTTGCTTTGTCTATCAGGCGATAGGAGAAAGACAATTCAAACAGTATATGCTTTCATAGGGCGATTTTAATTATTAGCTTGGCATATTTACGACTTGGCATTTGGTTAATACAACAAAATTAACAGATGTTGTTTGCAATAAACTATAAAGATAAATGTTACCTTGGTTGGGCCTGTATCGGTTGTCAACCTCGTTTCCTTGGTCGGTATTAAAGCCAGCTTTTAAATGTCTTTATAGGTAGCAGTTGTGTACACACTGATAGCACGGGGCATTATAGTTGTGGGATTTTCCAACATTTGGTCTTGTGTGCTGGTGCAGTGTTGTTAGAGGTTTAAGAAAGGTTAATGCTGTCGGTTGAAATTGTAGGCAGGTACACTGTGGGCACCAGTGTGGAGTAATCGTTGAAAAATGTGTTGGTAATGGGAGGGTTTTCTGGGCTGAGTAACTGTTCAAACCAAGATTTAGATTTGGAATACAAACAGTATGAATAATTGACCAAAGTTGGAATTTTGATCTTTATTTATGTTTATTCTTGAGAGTCAGGACAAAACAAGTTTGGATTTTTTTATATATATGTTTTTTTAGTTATGCCTCTGGTTTGTTTTTTCATAGTTTTTATTTTTATTTTTTATAAATAAAATAAAGTAAAATAGCATCTCTTGACAATTAAGAATGAAATATAAATAAAGAAAATAAATCACAATACAAAGGTTCTAAATAAAGACACTATTTCTAATAAAATCCTGACATATGCAATTATTGTCTACTCTATCAGACACACTTAAAATTAGATTTATTACAATCCAACAACAATTTGAAGTTATAATCTACAGTATGTTCTAATAAGGATTATTTACTTTTGCATAATAGTAAAACATAGTCATTTTAAACTCTCATGAAAACTTGAATCTCAAAATCTCAAACTTACAAAACATATATTCAATACATTTCTGTGAATAATTAAGACGAATTAGGCTGTAGATCTTATTTTCCATTACGACGTAAACAAGATAAACTGAATTCATACATATAAAAAACAGGTTAAAAACGTTCTCTTTAGGGCAGCATGTTAACATGCTGACATGTCTGACATGTTAAATCACTACATTTATAAAGTAAGCCCTTCTTTCCCATGTCAGACTCTGGAGCCTGACAGAAGAAGTGCTCCTGAGAGAAGGCTGTGGATAGAATTGTGTGTGATGTGTGCAGACATGACAGAAGAAAACCAAGTAGTGGTTTGGAAATGAACATCTCCCAGTGAATGATGTGAAAACTGAGATAGCCATTCAACCAACGAGTAAAGGGAGACAGTGGTGAGCAGGGTTGCCAGGTTTCAGCGACAAAAGACACACACAGTAGCGTCTAAAAGGCCTCCAAAAAACCTGGCCACAATGCAATGGGCCTCATTCAGCCAACAGTATGCCCTTTGATTTGGCCCACATATTGTATGGATATCTAGCGTTAAGGCGGTCCTTACCAGTTTACCAAATGTGGCCAGCATGTCAACCAGGACAAAACCAACTCTTAGCCAGAAGTACACTATTTTGAAAAGGCCCGATCCGAGCCTGCATATGGTATTGATGAGGCCCAATAGCACACACTTTAATTTGGCATTTTTAAGGCATTTCATGCACTAAAATTACCAGTTTTTCTTCAATAGCTTTCAAGGCATTTGACCCAGTGACCCCCAAAACCACTTAGGATAATATTCCCCCCTCAGGGCTATGTTGCTCTGCCCTTTATATCCTCTTTTGAAAGCTTTTACAATTTTGTAAGGATTTTTTATTTTAAAAAAAGATAAAAATATTATAAAAGCATTTTCAGCAGACAACTCCACCAAATATTTTTTTATTGCAATAAAAATGCCTGTGCTTGAATACATTTAAAATAAATAAGTTAGTACCATGCTGTGGAACATTCCAGACAAAGCAAAAACAATGACGACAAGTACATGATTTGGTTTGCGGAGAGACCTGCTCTTTTATTACATCTAGGAATAATATAGTAGTGCGTGCCTGCCATTTTCCGCTGTCAGGTGACCCCTATAAAAAGGGGATTCCTCTAGCTCTAGTGCTCGTTCTCTTACCTCTGACACCTTTGGCATTTCCGAGTAATGCTGAAGGTGGGCTCCCTGTCGTTCACAGGTACGATGCATAAATAAAAACTTCCATTAGATTCCATTTGTTCCATTCTAAACTACTTTGGCTTCTTTAGTGCGGCTGCTCCTTGAGCCCTACCTTTGCAACATTACGCCCCAGTATGAGGTTACGCCCCGGTACGGCTATCTTGTGTAAAAAATACTGTGCACTACATGCAGCGTGTAGTGTGTATCTGGTTGATTGTTATGCTCCACTGTCAGTCACTTCGCTGTCCACTGTTTGGTCGGTACGTGATACGTTTACCCACTCACTCAGGCAGGGCCGCTGCTAGCCATTTGGGTGCCCTAAGCCGCAGGCCCCCAACCCACTTAAACAATACGTAGGGGTTTGACAACTTAAAGGCAACTATATTTGAAGTATTTTTTTTAAATATATAATGGATCAATGATGGTAAGAAAGGTGAGAAATCAGCCCAGAACTACACGAGAGGAGCTGCTCAATGACCTGAAGAGAGCTGGGACCACAATTTCAAAGGTTACGATCGGTAATGCACTACGCCATCATGGTTTAAAATCATGCATCGCACAGAAGGTTCCCCTGCTTAAGTCAGCACATGTCCATGCCTGTCTGAAGATTGCCAGTGACCATCTGGATGATCCAGAGGAGTCATAGGGGAAATGTGGTTAGATGAGACCAAAATAGAACTTTATGGTATAAAGTCCACTCGCTGTGTTTGGAGAAAGAAGAAGGATGACTACCATCCCAAGAACACCATCCCTACTGTGAAGCATGGGGGTGGAAACATCATGCTTTTGGGGTGCTTTTCTGCACAGGTGACAGGACAACTGCACTGTATTAAGGAGAGAATGAATGGGGCCATGTATTGCGAGATTTTGGGCATCAACCTTCCCTCAGTCAGAGCATTGAAGATGGGTCATGGCTGGGTCTTCCAACATGACAATGAACTGAAGCACACAGCCAAGATAACCAAGGAGTGGTAAGAAGCATATCAAGGTTCTGGAGTGGCCTAGCCAGTCACCAGATCTAAATCCAAGAGAAAATCTTTGGAAGGAGCTGAAACTCCATGTTGCTCAGCGTCAACCCCAAAACCTGACAGAGCTATAGAAGAGAGAGAAGATCTCAGGTTTTCAAATACTTAAAATACAAATCAAAACATTTCAGCCTCCTCCATAATTTCTAAGTGGGAGAACCTATAAAATCGCAAGATGTTAAAATACTTATTTTTCTCACTATATATATTATAAATCACAATCCTTAAACTGAGGTAAAGGTTAAGATTAAGGTAATTTATTGTCCCAGTAGGGACATTTTTCCACTACATTTTACCCATCTTTCAATGCCACTGGGGCATCTCCTCCAAAGCAGTGGTTGCTGCGTGCAGTGCCCGGGGACGCCCCATCTCCATCTTTTTTGTGCTAGGCTTGGTAGCTGGAGGATTTGACCTGGTGCATGTGTTGAGTTGGGGGGGGTCATGTAATTTTATGTTTTCTGGTGCATTTTAGATGTAATATTATTAGCAACTCATTAGTCAGTTTCTTACGAGGGCCCCCCAACTCCAGTGTCACCCGAAGCCCTTCTACTCTTCTGCAGAACAGATTGAGGCTCTAGAAAATACTACAAGCTGCAAACTATTGACCATTTCTACGCTGCTATTTCAGCTCCGTGGTTCAGCGCATCAGCTCAACATATTTTGTGTCATTTGCTCTTTTTTACTATTTCTAATTTGAATATGAGGCACATTTTCATCATCCAAAGACTGTTTTGCTCCATGTGGATCGTGGAACACGTCTGCTGAGTCAGACGTTCTCTCAACTGTACCCCTGATCTGTCTGTGTCTGTTTAAACTGTGGCTTGTACAGTGGAGCTGCCCATGCGTATCTCAAACTTGCTTATGGAGAGAAAGAGCATTGGTGCCTTGAGTCCTTAAGTTAGTTTCGAGATGATAAAGAACTAAATACATAGTATGCCTACTATAGGCTACATAATAATTTGTAATTGTAATGTTCAGCTGCTGCACAATAAGCCATTGCCATTCAATCCAAACTGCCTGGTCAAGCTGATGGTGCCCCTCAGAGCAAGGAGGTTCAGAACTCCTGGCATTTCTGCCACTTTGCCACTTTTCTATTGTAATATATATATTATTATAATATAACATACATACAGCGTATAATAAAAGGCCTAGTTATTTATCAAAAGTTGCCAATGTATTATATTTTACAACAAAAAGTCTGTCCATGATGGTTTTTAAAAAAACTTAAGTGTTTTATTGCTTATTTAAAAGTTGATTAGAATATAAAGCTGACTCCCAAAGACCATTGTTCATTTTCTCCTTTGGTTTCTGGCCAAAAGAAAAGGCTATTTTCATTACATTTTAACTCATTACGTCAAATTCATAGATATTATTTTGGCCTAGTGGTGTGGAGTATCTTTCCACTTTTTCAGAAGGCATTCATCATGACTTTTAGATAGTCCCTGCAAGCTCATTAAATGAAGAAGTAGTGTTTTACCATTAAAAAAAGATAGATTTTGTAATTGGTTGTAGTCACATAGTTATTTAGCTAACTTTACTTGGAATAAAGTAAATTAGGCTACATTATTAGAGACTCCAGAGTGTGCATGTGCTAATTATGTATAGATAGACAAAGCACTCCCTCTCCATTATGTCACAAACTTTTGAAATTTTAATGAGCCGCTTCTGTGAGAGCATGATAAACAAGGAGAGAGAAAATCCTCCGTTCTCTAAGACTCTGTAATTTTGTTCTTTTAGCAGTGGCAGCAAAGTTGTTTATTTATTAACTGACAAGTGCATTAAGTGCATATTGACCAATAGCATAATTAACTCCAAAATAGTGTCCTATGTTGTCCGTTGCCTGGTGTACAGAGAGCAACTTAGAAAAAGTGCTGTAAATCAAACATGTAATGATAAAATAACAAACATTTATTAACACAACATGTTAGGCAAGGCAAGTTTATCTGTAGAGCACAATTCGAACACAAAGGCAATTCAAAGTGCTTCACATAACAGGAAAAAAAATGCATTAAAATCACAGACATGGCAGAAATCACAAAACCTTAATCTAAAGACATTTAAAGGTGCCATTTTCAGGCTATCCGTCAAATAGTTTAAGACATAAAAGAGAAGAGTGCAAAGAAAAATCATTTCAGTCATATGCACAGCCAAAAAAAACAGTTTTTAGCTTAGATTTGAACATTGCCAGAGTAGAGGCCTGTCTCACATCCTCCGGAAGACTGTTCCAGATTTTAGCTGCATAAAACTGAAACGCAGATTCCCCTTGTTTAGTCCTGACTCTGGGCACCAGCAGGAGGCCGGTCCCTGAGGTCCTCAGAGTCTGAGATGGTTGTATACAAGCAGAGCTGCTTTGAAGTCTATTCTCTGAGCCACAAGGAGCCAGTGCAGAGACCTGAGCACAGGACTAATGTGATCGTACTTCCTGGTTCTAGTCAGGACCCGAGCAGCAAGCGTTTTGGATGTACTGCAGCTGTTTTACAGCTTTTTTGGAGAGGCCAGTGAGCAGGCCGTTACAGTAGTCTAATCTACCATCAAACGCATGGATAGAAAATACTACATTTTATACATACAAAGTATTAAAGGGAGTTGTAATCAAGTATTAAAAGTGGAAAAGTTGGTCATAACCATCAGGTTCACCCACTCCTCGGCCCATCTCAGGTAGTTTCAAATGAAACCAATAACTCCTTTTATCAGGAGTCCCGCCCTGTGGGCAGGGCTTACACAGAGTAGAATATGAAACCTGAGTTCCCAGACTTTTTTTCACAGATTGAGAATGACTCTTGGATGAGAGTCAAAATGTTTTGTTTTTCTAATACAGAGTCCAGATGACTACAACTGAATCTTTTTCGACAATGGAACACTCCTGGACAAATGAGGGATTACACAGACACAGTCCTATAATGTCAAACTAAGCGAGAGGAAAAAAACAAATTGCTTTACACAACAGACTTTTCAAAACAAAATAATACTTTCTTCCTGTTACCATGTGGCCTTATTCGGATATCGCTCAAGATTATTGTAAAGCAGATCTTGTCCTGGTTTTTGCATCAATACTTGTTCAAATGAGTGTCTAGTTGCTGTATCGATTAGTATCTGATTTTCGATACTTTTGACAACCTTACCTGATACTAATCAATACTAAAACTAATATCCATGTAGTGGGTTCTTTTTTGGACAAAGAAAATATATGCAAAGGTCAGGAAAAGTGTTTGTTTATTCCCAGAAGTGCAAAAACAAAATTGTGCAGAACAGAAAAATAGATATTTACAGTTCATTGCTGCGGCACAGCAGATAAATACTCCTTGGCTGGCTCTGGAGCAAGTGCCTGCTGTGCACATAGCTCCCTCCTGGAACACTGTGGTGATAGAAGGTGACATTGAGTATCAAGTCTTTCTCTCTGTATTGAATTGAAAGTTTAGTATCAATGTGAAACTTTTAAACAGATGACAGACCGTATACAATAAGAATAATTTCTTGGACCAGTTGCTTTGTACTTCTACTTGAATGACATTATTTTCGAGTAATGGCACTTTTATTGACTTGACTAAAATGTCTGGCTACTTTACCCACCTCTGTAAAAACAAACAGGAAACGTTTTATATTCATATATTGGAAATGATAGACTTTGAAAATGTCTCATGTTCCAATGTCAACTCTGTAACATCTAGTGTTTTGAATGTCCTGGACACCATTGCCCCTATGAAGGCTGAAATGGTTAAAAATAAGCAGAAGTCGCCATGGTGAAATGATGATTCGGTCAACTGCAAAAACTGTCCAGGAGATAATCACCAGAGTTCATCTACATGCTGCCTCGATGTGTTACCCACCAGATTTCTAAAGTCTGAGCTGAACAGTTTGTTAGCACCACTCACTCACATAGTTAATATGTCGCTTCAATCTGGAACATTTCCAAGGGCTTTAAGAACTACGGCAGTAATTACCGGCCCATCGCTAATCTGCCATTTTGGGGCAAAGTCCTTGAAAAGGTTGTTTACCAACAGCTCACTGATTTCCTCTTAATAAACAACTCATTTGATGTTTTCCAGTCAGGTTTTAGACCTCATCACAGCACTGAGACTGCTCTTGTCAAGGTGACAAATGACATCCGCCTGAACACTGACGCGGGCAAAGCCTCAGTCTTAATTCTGTTAGATCTGAGTGCTGCTTTTGACACTGTCGATCATGGGACCCTCTTACAGAGACTAGAGGACTGGGTGGGCATCAATGGCACTGCCCTAAACTGGAAGATAGGAAGCACTTTGTTGAAATTGGTAACTGTGTCTCAGACCAGATGCCCCTGACATGTGGGGTGCCCCAAGGGTCAATCCTGGGACACTTCTGTTCAACCTCTACATGCTGCCCTTAGGTCAGTTGATACGCAGCGAGAATGTGTCCTATCACAATTATGCAGACGACACTCAAATCTATGTTTCACTGACGGCAGGTGAATATGGACCAGTGGATTCACTCTGTCACTGCATCCAACAGATCAGTGTGTGGATGCAAAACAACCCTCTCCAGCTGAACTCAGACAAGACTGAAATCATCGTCTTTGGCCCACAGAAACAAAGAGAAAGTGTTAACTGTCACCTCCAGAGTCTCGCTCTAAAACCTACAAATCAAGTTAGAAATCTGGGGTTATAATGGACTCAGACTTGAATTTTAACAGCCACGTCAAATCAATAACATCAGCAGACTTTTACCATCTAAAAAACATTGCCAAAATCAAAAGTATAGTGTCTAAAACAGACTTGGAGAGACTTATCCATGCGTTTGTCTCTAGTAGATTAGACTACTGTAACGGCCTGCTCACTGGCCTCTCCAAACGAGCTGTAAAACAGCTGCAGTACATCCAGAACGCTGCTGCTCGGGTCCTGACTAGAACCAGGAAGTACGATCACATTAGTCCTGTGCTCAGGTCTCTGCACTGGCTCCCTGTGGCTCAGAGAATAGACTTCAAAGCAGCTCTGCTTGTATACAAGTCTCTCCATGGCCTAGCACCAAAGTACATCTCGGACATGTTAGTGCCATATGAACCATCTCGGACTCTGAGGACCTCAGGGACCGCCCTCCTGCTGGTGCTGCTGGAATCTGTGTTCAGTTTTATGCCGCTAAAATCTGGAAAGTCTTCTTGAAGATGTGAGTCAGGCCTCTACTCTAACTCAAAAATTGTTCAGCTGTGCATATGAGTGAAATTATGTAATTTGCACTGTTCCCTTTTATGTCTTAAACTGTTTCATGATTTCTGTATTCTAATGCATTTTTCCCGTTGTGTGAAGCACTTTGAATTGCCTTGTGTACAAATTGTGCTTGCCTTGCCTTACCTAGTTGTCTTGAATTACATCATGCAATTTGGCAGTCCTGAGTCTGGGCCTACCACAGAAGGCTGAGTTGTAGTAGCTCATTAGTAACCTCAGACTGCTGGCGTAGCCATGAGGGGTGAAACAGCAGCAGAGAAGTAGAGAAGTCAATTTGAATTGAGGTCATATGATAGGGGTACTAGAGTTAACACTGAACATGTCAATGAGATTAATTACTGAGAAACTAGTTAGACTGGTGAGATAAAGTTAATTGACAATAAGAGTTATAGGTCTGGTGTTGTTAATCAGAATAACAATTATCTATGTACAGGAGTGTAGCACGTACCCTAAAACTATTACTACTACTACATCAGAATCAGTAATCAGAAAAGGTTTATTGCCATCGCCATTGAACACAGTTCGAAAACATAGGAACTTGTTTCGACATTAAGGTGCAACATAAAAAAATGAATAATAAAAAAATAATAATTGCAACGTCTATAGAATAAATATGACATGCATAAATTAAGAATTTACTAATAAAATAAGGTTAAAGAAATAAACCTGGTCTCAGTTTGTACACAGACATTATACAAAAATGTACAGATGGTCGGAGATAGTGCAGCAAGTGAACAGTGCGTGAATAAAACATAAAACTATTGGAGAAGAGCCAGGCTCTGGGGGGTATCCGCCTTGAATATTCATACATTTGGGCTTTAAAATGAACTGCAATTTCTTTGTCGTTGCTTCTTGGGGATTTTTCTTCATGCAAGAATCTCCGTGGATTTGGAGCCATGAACTGGGACACTGGGAGTGGTCTGCGAGCCACCCAGATCTTACAGTTGACTATGGATGTTTTAATCAGGAAAATAAAAGGTTTTTTTTGCATTTTTCATATTTCTGTGAGTTCCATCTTTTTCATTGTGTCAAGGATGCAAGCGTTGATGATTAGGGCCTAGTACGATGACCTCGGGTTTTTCAGGGTTAAGAAGCAGATAATTAAGTGTCATCCAGGTTTACAACAACTAGCATGCTAACTGCACACTTTCTGCATCACCGAGAATAAATGCTATATAAACAGATGCAGAATGCACACAACGGTCTCATTTTGACCCTAAGAGCTGCTTTTACAACATAATGTATCTGTACTGGGGCAAAACAGAGTTTACTTAATTACATGGAAAAAAAATACAGCTCCTTTGAGTCCAACCGACAAAGAGTAGAACGTGACGTGATCATTTTCTTCACAACAAGCCAAGACAGTGCGCAGACTTAATCTAAATCCATGGCAAAAACTGGTTTGAAAAAATAAATGTTTTTGTAGATGTCAGTTGTCTTTTACTTGAAAAAGAAATTCAAGACATTACTCTGGTGCGGTCGGCTGCTTGATTGTTTGTATTTTAAAATTCAGATTCTGGATGCTACGCTCCATTTTCAAAGAAGACATTGTAATAGCCAGTGCCATCATGAAATTACAAACTCACAGTGTGCTCGTGACTGTCAGTGTGCTCGTGACTTGCTCAGAACCATACAAACCTCCTCGCTGCCTCCTCCTTCATCCTGTTTATTCCCTTGGTGTGTCCATGCTGGGGTAAAGCCTTGTTGCTAAATTTAGAACCAGAAGAAAAATAGTAAAAATCTCAGCCTTTATAAGATGTTATTAAGGCTGGGCAGGCGATATGACCTGAATGTATTGTCAAATTTTTTTTTCACATGTTTTTCCCAGAAAGTCCATGATGATATTTCTTTGTATTTTTCAGACAAATATATATCAGCTATCAGTCCAGTTTCATCTCCTGCATGATTAGGTGGATTAGCCAGTCTGTCCATATCAAAACAAATATGGTCGCTTACAGAGAAAAATCTATCACAGGGACTGAAAAACATAATTGGGAATTATGAGTGAAGCGCTGTTAATCTGAGCATTGAGAAGTTAGATTTTGTTCTAAATGATAGATGAGCTCATTTCTTCCACAAGCGTCACGGAAATAAATTACGACCAGAACCAGAACCTCCTATGATAAAACATAAAAGGGACCTGCTGATTCTTCAGTCAATTACAGTTGAATGTTAAATGTAAATTTAGAATTTAAATTAATTTAATTGATCAAAAATGGGAATGGGTCCGATGCCCGTGTTTGCAGTGGAAGATGTGAAAGATTACAATTATCCCTCAAAGAGAAATCTTTATCACCAATGAACCACAAAGCAAATAGAGACACAACAACAGAGTTGAACCTCACGCTGCTTGATTCAGCACTTCTGACACGAGTAACACCAAAGTACACCAGTAGATGTGTTGGTCATGTGACTTTTCTTAAATTGACCTCCCCCTTTCCTTTGTTGTGGCTTCAGGGCACTCAACAAAACAACCTTTATATCAGAAGTAAGTTATAGAGCATAATTTTAAGCAACGGTCATTGTGAGAAGGCTTTCGTGGAAGAAAAAAAAGAAATAATAATCGGAATAGCTTTTCAGTATTCTAAGACAAACTTATATTTATGTTAGAAAATAAAATGATCCAAATATGGATAATGCCGTTGATCGGTGCATGCATTCCTGTCCCTGGGGATTTTTAAAATTGTGGGTTTTTGCTGCGTCATCCTAAATTGGTTTACTGAAATAAATTGCCACTCTAACACTTTTCACTCCCTCACAAAATAACATTTAAATTAAAATATCTATATCTATATATCTAATGAAAGGGCCCTTGACATAATGGTAAATGTTTGCGTTGTGATTCAACTCTACTATGTATTCTATTTATTACTCATAGTTTTAGAATTAAGCTGTGTTTCACTTTTATATTTTTAGCTAAAACACTAAAATGTCCTGTTGTGAGTTACTCTTTTCTAGAATTAGTTATTTAAGTCAGAAACAGTTGTTGGCATAATGTTAAGTATATATTCTTTACTAAAACTACACATTTATCTCCACTTTATATATACAATTGATTAACTAAATGTATTTATAGAGCACAATACATACAAAATAAATATATTCACAACCATAAACATACATTATAATCACCATACAAAAATAAAATAATAAATAATCGCGTTAAAATGTACGTTAAAAAGTTTAATCATGGTGGTGTCCTGCGGCGTTGTACAAAAAACAAAAGAAACAAAGAAATCACATATTTCAACAAACCAGAAGAAGCTTTTCTAAAACAAATTGTTGTTGCTATAGAACTGATTTGTTTCATAATCATTCATGTATTTTCCGACAAAGGTGTGTCATAGCGCAGGACTGACAAAAAGACCTAACCCTAATGCAGACAACCTAGATAACATAAAGAGCGAGAGAAAAAAAGGAAATGTAATGTAATTTTTAAGTAGAATACCTTAAAAATTATTTTTTTTTAATCAATGTAATTTCATCTTTTTCTTTAGTTCTTTCTTTTTACATTTTTTTAAAGTCACTTTTTGATCTTTGTTTAGCTGATTTCTTGACATATGTTTACAAAAATAGCAGACAGCAGGTGTGGGGAATCACATTTATATACATACAGTTCATTTGCTATAATTGTGTGTCATTATTTGTCTGCAGCTGCTGAACAGGTGTGAGCTGGAGGAGTGGGAAGTGTGGTTCAGTCAAAGACAACATCTGGTCACTTCAGACTGAGCACCTGCAAGGTCCAAACACTGCAACATCAACTTTCAATACTGACATTGAGAATGTATTATTCCTTACAGATCCCTTAAAATCTCTGCTGATTATCATGACATTTCTGAAGTAGTGGTGGACAGATCGATACCAAATATCAGTACCCGTGTATCAATACCCATGCAAAAACATCAATACTTAAAATGTCAGTTTTTCAAAATCCATTTAGTTCATATTTTTGAAATACACTGTTCATATTTGAGGTTTTCTGCACATTTATTTAATATTCATATAGTTCAAGCAGAAGTTGAAACAAAAAAAATGATGGTCAAGGTAAAATTGTTGTTGTCAATGCATTTTAGTACAAAACTCATTGGTATTGGTATCTGATTGATATTGCCGTATTTGTCATAATACTTGGTATTTGAGCAAAGAAAAAAAAACGGTGGTATCGCCCATCACTACTATGAAGGAATTTGATGTAATATGAGGTTGCAAATTAAATTCGACAAAGAGTATACTATTCAAAATTAATTCCGAAGCAAGAAATAATTCAAGAATCATAGCATCACTTTAACATTTGCAATATCATCTCAATTGACATATTTAGGAATACCTATCACTGAAGACTATTGTGGTTATTGAAATTTATAATATAATTCAAATATGATTTATCTAGATTGGATGAGGAAACAAAGGAGGGCATTGATGACGATTCATTTTTGAGACGCTTCTATAAAAGTTCCCACAGTTAACAGTGCAATTTAGAGCGCAAACCAAACCATGAAGTCCAAGGAATTGTCTGTAGACCTCTGAGACAGGAGTGTATCAAGGCACAGATCTAGGGAAGGGTACAGAGAAATGTACGCAGCATTGAAGGTTCAAATGAACACAGTGGCTTCCATCATCCATAAATGGAAAACGTTTGGGACACCAAGACTTTTCCTAGAGCTGGGCCCGGGTGAACTGATCAAACGGGAGAGAAGGGCCTTAGTCAGGGAGGTGACCAAGAACCCAACGGTCACTCAGACAGATCTCCAGTGTTTCTCTGTGGAGATAGGTGAACGAACCTTCCAGAAGAACAACCATCTCCTGAAGGACTCTCAGACCACGAGAAACAAAAATCTCTGGTTTGATGAAACGAAGATTGAACTCTTTGGCTTCAATAGCAAGCGTCATGTCTGGAGGAAACCAGGCACCGTTCATCGCCTGACCAGTACTTTCTCTATAGTGAAGCATGGTGGTGGCAGCATCATGCAGTGAGGATGAGACTAGTCAGGATCTACAGAAAGATGAATGCAGCATTGTACAGAGACACAATATTTTCTCTCCATATGACAGCTATAAATAGTGTTATTAAGATTATAAGAGTTTTCTTTTTTTCTAAGTTATCTGTTTTTATTATTATACTGTGCATAATCTGTTTCTGTACCCTTTGTTGCAACAGTGGAATTTCCCCATTTTGGGACAAATAAAGGTGATCTTATCTTATCTTATCCTTGATGTAAACCTGCTCCAGAGCGGTCTGGACCTCAGACTTGGACGAAGGTTCATCTTCCAACAAGACAACGGCCCTATACACATATACACAGAAACAGAAAGGGCAAGGATCAGAGAAAACAAAACAAAAGGGATATAAAATATACAGTATCTGAAAATAAGTTAAGGCACACAAGGTCCAAAATAACCTAAATAAGAATCCAATTTAGCCCAGGTTCCAAATTCATAATTTTAATATCATACATTACACCCAAAGACCCACATGCAACAAATAATCAACAACAAATCACTCAAGAGACAAAAGGCAAGAATCCAGCAGGGGGCAGCAGGAGGTTAATGCTGATAGCTTTGATTGTCGATGATTTTCATGAACTGTACTTTAAATGAAGCGTATGTGTTGAGGTTTCTGATGGTGATGGTGGAGGCATTCCAATCATGAGCAGCCCGGACAGAAAAGGTGGCAAAACAGACTTCTCCTGAGGGGGATGATGCAGTCGCCTGTCGTTGCTCATTTGTAAGGCTTAACATAACGAAATGTGGAAAAATTGAATACTTTCCGGATGGACTGTATTGTATAAGGATAAAACATGAATGTTGTTCTTCTTCATTGCTCACGGCTCTGATTTATTCTTCCGTCCCAACCCTCAGGCAAAAAGGGTAAAATCCAGTTGTCTCCCACTATATGGTCCCAAATAAGGAAACATTTTGGATGGAAAGACTTTTCCTTGCATGCACCACTGAGAAATAATCATACATTTATCCCTTCACAGTCAAATACATCCTTTACTCCAAGGCTATTCTACTTAAAGCCAGGGGGCCAGATCAGGTCCTCCAAACAATTTAATCTGAGCAGTGACCCATCTTCCAAATATTTCAAAATATATGTTTGTTTAGCGTTATATATATATATATATATATATATATATATATATATATATATATATATATATATATATATATATATATATATATATATATATATATATATATATATGTATACATTTAGAGCTTTTAACTTTTGCAAAATAGACAGACTTCTTAACTGATTTGTTGAGGAAAAAATAATATTGATGCAAAGGAGTCTGGAATAAAAAAGAATTCTCTTGCTACTATGGTTTGTCGATACTGATATGAGACTTTTAAATCCATAGCAACAGTGATGTAAAGTTATGGTAAAGTTCACTTTTCCCTCCAGAGGGAGAATACATTTATTTTATTTCATACTATAGTACATTTTAATTGTTTTCTTTAATTCATGCCCTTTTGATTACATATATGTTTTTATTATTGTGCATCGTTGTATGTTGCACCTTAATGCAGAGACAAGAGCCTATGTTTGTGAATTTTGTTCATTGACAATGTTTGTTTTATTGCATGATAATGTAAATACGTAGGAAATTTTTTACCCTAATATTTTGTCTATTTCCATTGGAAGGAAAAATTCACGTCGATATCAGACTGATGCCAATAATCTAACAGCGTTTTATATCATGGATTATTTCAGGTGCTGTATTTTCCTCACTGAACTGACTGTGGTGTTAAACCTGCTGAGTTGTCCAGGTGGGTTTTGGCACTCACGGTGTAAAGAGAGCCGACAGATCCACAATGAGAGCCTGCGGTGTGGCCTTTTAAACCTGCCCTTTTCACCGTCTTACCCGCTCCTCCGGACTGACAAGTGCACATGGAAAAAAAAAAACGGCCCGTATCTGACATCTCCTTAAACCAGTGTGAACGCTCCACCTGCTGCTGCCAACACCGCCTCTGGATATACTAGTCTTCAACCAAATTTTTATTGCTTTACTGTGCAATAACCACAATTTACTTTCTGAGAGGGTCGTTTGTGGACAATGCCCGAAGAAGTGGCGCATCCCACCTCTCTCAAGGTTTTGTGTTCCAGAGCCACCTATGTGAAGGTGAGCCCAGCTATATTTAACCAGTAATGGTCGACCTCCCACACAAAGCTCAGGACCCCCCCCCCACAGCATCCCTACAGCGAGATACTCTGTCCATGGACTGGGTCGGCAAGGCACCTGACATCGACTACCACCCAGTCCTCTGTGCTCCTGACCCCTACGGTTCCCTCTGCGGATGAAATCACAGGAGATCGGACCCACAAAAATGTTAAATAGCAGTTTGTTATATTATCATTATCGAAACAGGTGTTGGGGATTGTGTGTGACCTCTGATTGTGTCGAAAGTGGTCGTGCATGCATTTTGCACCTTCAGACAAATCTGGCCCTCACGTAACTCTTGTGTACCGGTGATGGCCTTGTAGAGGAATGGTGATGTGAATTTAAGTGAATTAAGTCTTTCATTGTTTGACAGTGTCAGTAACATTATTTCTACATCTCGTTCTACTCACAAAAATGGCAATGAGAGTTGAGTTTTGTCTGCTGCCTCCGTGAACTGATCCCTGATAAGTGAAAAAAGATGGATAAACACTGAATTTTAAAAAGTTTCTATATAACTATATGCAAGCAGTTTTCAAATGGTGCCCAAAAAAATCTACTGAAATAATGTGAAACAAATGGAGATTAATTTGCGAACATGTATGAATTATGCGGCCCACAGCCTCCTTCTGCCTACAACTCAATGACATCAAAGCAGCCACGGCATAAATAATGACTAAGTGCTATGAAGTTTGTCTAAGTCTAAGACTCATTAGGCTCATTTCAAACTAATGACATTTGGATGAATCAAAGTTCATTAATCAAATAGCTTCAGCGTCCTGTTCGCTGGTGTACAGCATGAGTAGGTTGTCAATATTTATGTTCTGGTGATGGAAAGTGGAAGTTGAGCTCCTGTTTGCCCTTGGGAGACCAGCAAGTATGCGAGAAAATGACAGGAGAGTAACTTGGAGAAGCCACTGCAACACTTTTCTATTGACTTGCAAAATAATATTTCACAAACTGGGCTGTAGCAAAGTTTTGGAAGAATATAGGTAGAAGAAAAGTGGCTTGAAGTTTGAAAATTTGAAAATTTGAAAGAAGGCAGAAAGTCATTTCAACCGGCTGAATGTTCAAAATACCTGCCAAATTCCTAGTTTTAAATGACTTGAATTCAGAATTTCTGTGATGGCCTTCATTATTTATTTCTTCTCCGGAGCAGATATATATATCTTGAGAAGTTAGAAGAAAAAGTAGTTGAGTGGCAGAGCACATGTATGGAGGCTCCATGTGCAGCCGGCCGCAGTGTCGTGAATTTGAATCCCGACCCTTGTCAATTTACTGCATGTTCTCCCTTCTCTCTCATCCCCCATTTTACTCTATATTTCTTGTCTAATAAAGCCTTCGGGCCAAAAGTCTTAAAAAAAAGAAAAATGCTATTTCTTCGCACAGATAGTCCTCAAGAAGTCATGGGCGGGACTAACCACTGCACTAGAGCCGATTTCAGTGCTAAGAATACATAGCCTTGTGCTTTCTGTCTGTAGGCCAAGCGAATGAGCGGTCAGTTCTGAGTGTGTGACCTCAAAACTACACCACATCTGATTGGACACTGTAGTTTACTTCTTATTATTTCCAACATATTATTATTGCCTTAAAAAAAATGTTTTGACATAATTAATGCAAAGTAACAATAATATTAAATTTAGCAATTAAATGCTTGCTTTTTTAAATGTTGCTTTTTTTTCATTTTTAAAACATTTTGTAGCGTTGTTTTATTCTATGAAATCTATCTTTATATAATGCCTTTTGGAAAGCACATTTTAAAAGATTTTTTTTTTTTTCCAGCGGTTTATGTAGGTGTTCGAAGGTGCGCTCTCTGCTGGCAGCATAGAGAATGAACCTTAAATACGCTACCTGTCCACAAAAAAAAAAAGTCTCCACTTGGGGCCAACTGAGCCAACACAGAATGCCCTCTCCTCCTACTGGATGTTTGCTTTCAGCTGCAGCACAGTATTCAAACCCAACTGATGCTGTGAATGGCTTCTCATTTCCGAAACAAGCATGTGGAAAGACAAATCCTGTGGTCATAGAAAAGATGTCAGTGTGTTTGAGAAGGGTCAAGGGTCAAATCATTGGCATCGAGCAGAGAAAACATCTAAGGAGAAGCAGAAACGAATCTACTCCAGATCTGAACCCCAGAGTGTGTTTGGGACGAGCTGGAGAAGGCGTTGTGCAGTGGTCACTCTCACACATCATCAACACAAGATCAACTGGGGAACAATAATGCAACACTGGATGGAAATACATCTTTTAATATTGCAGAAACTGAATGAAACTATGCCACGGCATGGACAAGCAGTGTATGTTCTATAGCAGCTATTTAACTGGGCCAGCATGCTTATACAGCCATGCGCTCATTGAAAATGCAATTTGAGAATAGAAATGCACAATGCAAGTCTGCTGATGGTTTATGGAATTAAAATATGCAAAGGATACGTTTGTGTTTCTGATTCGTTAGTACTCTAAGCAAGACAACCTATTACACATGATTTGAACTTGTAAATATGTCACAATAAAACATTTTATAAATTTTATAATAGAAAAAACCCCAGATTTAACGATCATTCATGATTATTGAACAGAAAAATCTTTTATTTTCCTTCCTTCCCATGATCTCTTCCTCAAATTTGTGAGCAGCTTTACAAAATTGAACTCCCTGAAAAAAAAAGTAAAGCTAAATGTGACAAAAACATCAAGATAAAAATAAGTTCTTGACATTCATGTCTATTTTTGGGCTACATATTCAACAAAAAATGCTTAAATTTGTTGCTATGCTAAAAATTTACTATTTTTTAGTTCTTACGATTATATTGTGACCTGAATAATCACAATTATTGATTAACCCAATAATCTTGACATCCCTACTTGTAAATGAAGCAAAATACAACTCCAGGTATCCTTTTGATCATTGTAACATGGTCAAAAGCTCAAAGTAAACGTTTGCATATGTCCCCTTTATGTAACATTCCACCCATTTACAGATTTTTGACAATATATTCTGTGCATTACTGTATTTCCATAAACAACTCAATCTTATGCCCTCAGCTCTCAAGGACCAACTCTGAAAGTAGCGAGAACCTGAAATTCTGTAACTGCTCTGGCAATGTAGGTGCTGCTGTGAGCAAATGTCCCAGTGCATTTGTGGAGGGAGAGCTGTGGAGCAGTGAGCGGGGCCCTCAATGATGCTTAATGTGAGCACACTCAGGGAGAGAAGAGAGGTTTGAGAAAGCAAGGTTGAGAAGGTAAATGAGCACACTTTTCTCTCGCTGGTCAATTATTTTGTATTGTAACATTAAAAATTTGCATTAGCTTTGAGAGAACAAATCAACATTTCCAGTCATTTGGTGCACATTTAGGGGTTCCTAGCAAGTCAGGGTAAATTTGGTTCTAACGTTCGAATGAAAATACTGACAGTAAATGGATTTGATGGAGTGAACCAGATCTGATTATCTGACTATCTTAGCTTGCACATTTTAAAGAGTGCATTGTTTTCACTGTTACCTTTATTTAATTAGGTAAGAAACCCATTGAGATCGAAACCTCTTTTAATGATTGGGTCATAATTATGCAAAAAACAGCTACATTCACTCCTCCAGCGTAAGCAAATAAAGCAAAGCCTTATTACAGCAGCCTCAGAGATCTGTTATTTGTTTTCACAGTAAATATCATAATTCAAGACAACCCCAATAAAACATATGCGGTGCCATGGGAGGGCCCCAGGCCCAGCTGGCCAGAGGACACATTAACCGCAATAAGACTTGTGTTTAATGAGAGTGACGCAAGTCAAAGTCAAAGCTCCAGGTTCAAAAAGAGATTTACAGAGAGAAGTTGTACATGTTCAACCTCATTTTATGTAGAACTAGGGAGGGATATTTTTTTGAAATAATTGGAAGCTGCAGTAACAACTCGCGTGTCCTGTTTGCCACAGTAAACAGATTAACAAACCCTCCAGCTCAGCTGCCGTTAGAACTCATTTCCACATCCAAGTGTAATGAGTTTGCATTATTCTTTAATGACAAAGTTCAGGGCATTAAATATCCCACAATGCAAATAATGACCCCAAAAACCACAGAGACACTTAGAGCTAGCTCACTTTGCACCTGTAACTGAAAAAACTGTCCAGGAGATCATCACCAGTCTGAGTTCATCTACATGCTGCCTCAATGTGTTACCAACCAGGTTTCTAAAGTCTGTGCTGAACAGTTTGTTAGCACCACTCACTCACATAGTTGACATCAGAATCAGAATCAGAATAAGAAGGGGTTTATTGCCATTGTCAATGAACAAAATTCACAAACATAGGAACTTGTCTTGGCATAAAGGTGCAACATAAAACACTGAACAATAATAAAAACAACATATATGAACTCAAAAGGACTCAAAAGGCATGCATTAAGAAACAATTTAAAATTACTATATAGTATAAAATAAAAATAGGCAGTACTATGTACACAAGATTACAGTTAAATTTACAGTTGTGCTGAAAGTGACAGTGCAGTGAGTGATGAATAGTTGCATTTAAAGTTGCATGTGTTTAGAAGTGTTCTTGAGTCCAACAGCAGAGGGAAAGAAACTGTTCTTGTGGCGGGAGGTTCTGGTCCGGAGGGCCTCTGGACCGTAGCCTCCTGCCTGAGGGGAGTGGTTCAAACAGACCATGTCCAGGGTGAGAAGGGTCAGCTGTGATCCGACCTGCTCGTCCCAGAGCCCTGGAGACGTACAGGTCCTGCAGAGATGGAAGTCTGCAGCCGATCACCTTCTCAGCAGAACGCACAATGCGCTGTAGTCTCTGTTTGTCCCTGGCTGTGGCTCCAGCGTACCACACGGTGATGGAGGAGGTGAGGATGGACTCAATGATGGCCGTGTAAAACTGCACCATCATCTGCACTGGCAGCTTGGCTTTCCTCAGCTGCCGCAGGAAGTACATCCTCTGCTGGGCCTTCTTGATGAGGGAGCTGATGGAGGGCTCCCACTTGAGGTCCTGGGTGATGGTGGTGCCCAGGAAGCGGAAGGAGTCCACGGTGGTGATGGGGGAGTCTGTCATGATGAAGGGGGGCTGGGGGGGCTGGGGGGCTGTGACTTTCCTGAAGTCCACGATCATCTCCACTGTCTTCTGGGCGTTGAACTCCAGGTTGTTACCGCTGCACCAGGACACCAGCCGGTCCACCTCCCTCCTGTAGACAGACTCATCCCCGTCCGAGATGAGTCCGATGAGGGTGGTATCGTCTGCAAACTTGATCAGTTTTACGGAGTTGTGGCTGGAGGAGCAGCAGTTTGTGTACAGGGAGAAGAGCAGAGGAGAAAGTACACAGCCCTGTGGAAATCCTGTGCTGATAGTCCGAGTGTCTGAGACATTCTTCCCCAGCCGCGCGCACTGCCTCTGATCCGTCAGGAAGTCAGTGATCCACCTGCAGGTGGAGTCAGGCACGTTGAGCTGGGAGAGCTTGTCCTGGAGCAGAGCAGGGAGGATGGTGTTGAACGCAGAGCTGAAGTCCACAAAAAGGATCCTGGCGTAGGTTCCCGGGGAGTCCATATGCTGCAGGATGAGGTGGAGTGCCAGGTTGATGGCGTCGTCTACAGACCTATTGGCTCTGTAGGCAAACTGCAGGGGGTCCAGCAGGGAGGAGGTGAAGGACTTGAGGTGGGGCAGGACCAGGCATTCTTGGGGACAGGGACAATGATGGCAGACTTGAAGCAGGCTGGGACATGGCATGACCTCAGGGAGGTGTTAAAAATGTCTGTGAAGACAGGGGTTAACTCTCCTGCGCAGAGTCTTAATGTGGCGGGAGAGACGCCGTCTGGTCAAGCAGCTTTTCGGGGGTTGGATTTCCGAAATAGCCTGTGAACATCCTGTTCCTGAACTGAGAGAGTGGTGGGGGAGTTGGGGGGGACCAGGTTTGGGTTGGCGGAGGTGGCCTCATCGTCTTTGGCCCACAGAAACAAAGAGAAAGTGTTAGCAGTCAACTCCAGAGTCTCGCTCTAAAACCTACAAATCAAGTTAGAAGTCTGGGGGTAATAATGGACTCAGATTTGAATTTTAACAGCCATGTAAAATTAACATCAGCAGCTTTTTACCTCTAAAATCATTGCCAAAATCAAAAGTATAGTGTCTAAACCAGACTTGGAGAGACATGCGTTTGTAGCCAGTATATTCAATATACTACTGTAACGGCCTGCTCACCTCCCTCTCCAAACGAGCTGTGAAACAGCTGCAGTACATCCAGAACCCTGCTGCTCGGGTCCTGACTAGAACCAGGAAGTACGATCACATTAGTCCTGTGCTCAGGTCTCAGGTCTCTGCACTGGCTCCCTGTGGCTCGAGAATAGACTTCAAAGCAGCTCTGCTTGTATACAAGTCTCTCCATGGCCTAGCACCAAAGTACATCTCGGACATGTTAGTGCCATATGAACCATCTCGGACTCTGAGGACCTCAGGGACCGGCCTCCTGCTGGTGCCCAGAGTCAGGACTAAACATGGGGAATCTGCGTTTCAGTTTTATGCAGCTAAAATCTGGAACAGTCTTCCCCAGGATGTGAGACAGGCCTCTACCTTGGCAATGTTCAATTATAAGCAAAAAACTGTTTTAACATTTAAACATATTACTGAAATTATTTCATTTGCACTCTTCTCTTTTATGTCTTAAACTGTTTTGTGATTTCTGCCATGTCTTTGTGATTTTAATGAATTTTTTCCGGTCGTGTGAAGCACTTTGAATTGCCTTGTGTACGAATTGTGCTCTCCAAATAAACTTGCCTTGCCTTTGAAGAACCCACTTGAAAATTCAGGCCCAGACAGTTGTATCCCGGCCCACCCAAAATGTTAATCCTGGCTACAAAACACCTTTCTTGTAGTTTAATTAGTCCCATTTTTATAATAAGTGTAATATACAAAAAAAAAGTACTTGAAATGAAGACATTTTTATTAAGAATGATTCAGCTGTAGAAACTAGTTATTCATTTTAAATTAAGAAATCGTTTATGCTTTATTAAGGCGAATTAAGGTAAAGTGTTACTGAACACGTTTCTGTCTCCTTTGCAGACCTGACCTTACAATCTTCGTTTCGAAACTGTTGATTATAACAAAGGATCAGCAAAGCACACAGGCACGTCTGTTTTTATCAGCCTTAATGACGTTGGCGGACATTACAAATCAATGGGTGCAGCACTACCTGGGAGTGTGTACATTTATGGTAGCAATTAGTGATGAGAGATAACGGCAGGCTTCAGCTTCTGCGTGGTTTGATAAGGAAGTACAAGAGCTGTACACCAAAAAGTAGTCGTAGTATCAATAGCAGTACTGGTCACGTCACAGGATGATAGCAGCTGATCCAGGCCCTGCACAATAAACTAATGTTGGACTTTAAATCCAGGATTTTAGATGGTATTAATTAAGTTCTGAGTAGGTAAAATTACTACTAGGGTGAGATTAAGGGTCATCAATATGAACAGATTCCCTGTCCACCTGAGCTGAGGACCCCTGCAGCTCCTCTGAAGTGACCATGGGCCTCTTGGCTGCATCTCTGATCAGAGCTCTCCTTGTTCAGCCTGTAAGTTTTGGTGGACGGCCATGTCTTGGTAAGTTTGTAGTTGTGCCATATTTTTTCCAACGCCCTTTAAAAGTTAAAATGGGTAAAGAGAGAGCGTCTGACCGGAGTGCTCGCACAGATATAGGCGAATCCAAACAAAAGCAGAATGTAATCATTTGTCTAATGATAAACATGATTCAAATTTGTACAGTTATTCAGGTTACATGGCACACAGTATTGAACAAAAAATACTGACATTACGAGGAACATAGCAATATAACATTATAGGGGTTTATGCATATCATTTCCAATTATTAGACATGATACTGTGGGGTTTGACTGATGAAGCCTTGTCAACAAATCATAATATGGCATTTTAATGAGAAAACATGACTTATTATCATTTATGTGAATTTGAGTAAATTAGAGCTTGTGGGCGGAGTCAGCTGACTTCCAGGAGCTTACAACAGAAGTGCCTTGGAGTTAATAACTGTGTCAAGAGATACTTTAGCAATTTGTAATATCTTTGAAGTTAGACAGGAACAGAAGATTCAGTGTGGCCCACCAAAACATTGGTTGAAAGAATAGGAGTTTTTAAACTCTGGTATTTTCATATATATTCAGTCTTCAGTCATGACGGGTAAATTGAAAGTATCCAGAAAGGATTGTAATTTCTTCGTTGTTTCATGATATATGTCACCATTTTTGTTTTCCTCTAAATATGTCTTTGAGTCATTACATTTTTTCCCCCTATTTTATCTGAGGGTCTTTGAGTAGACTAACATTAAATCTCCAAAGTGTGTTTTTTGTTTCTGTTCCAAATCTACAGTGATGTAAATAGGGGCATGATCACTTAGATTTATATTGTACCTATATGTCCACCATGGTGATTTTGGAAAATTAAAAAGTTGTCTATTCTGCAATAAATCTTATGTGGAATGGAAACGTTTGTATATTGGCGGACATTAGGATTCATCTCTCTCCAGATATTGATTAACCCTATGTTATGTATTAATTGGCGAAATGTATTATTTATAGATTTACCTTTGCTCTTTTTGAAACATCTAATGTCAGCTGAACATGCAAGTTCCAGTCGCTGCTACAGACAAGGGATCTCTCAAAGTCAGACACGGCAGCATCTTCAGCTTTGCGTTCAAAACTCTGTTGAAGGATATTCCGCTTGAGACCAATATGTCCACTCACCTGTTATGTTTGCCCCAAATGAGGACTAGTAAAGTTTATTATGATCAAATGTAGTTAATTTTTTATGTTGTAAATGGTTTAAATGCGTTTCTTGTAGATATATAATATTTGTTGTTTGTTAGTATCTTTGACCATTTAATTGGGCTCAATAGGCCATTATCATTAAAGGATGCTATTTTGTGATTTTTCAGATGCCTTTGTACTAACCATGTTGAAATTCTCCTGCAAATCCGCTCTTGTTACACAACTCTCAGGTCGAACACACTAACTCATCCAAAAAGGGATCAAAAGATGGGGGGAAAACCCTTTTCAAGGTTAAAAAAAGGAAATATTAATAGTAAATTTTCACCTGGGTATTTACAAGCAAACGGAGAAGCACACTGGGAAAAAAAAACAGACAGTAAAAAATTGCTCAGGGATTCGGCAGCGCATCTGCGAAGGCCCATGCCTCCTTCAGTGAGGTAAATCTCTTTATTTTAACATCCACATTGAGATTCAGTGTTGCGGGATAAAGCAGCTCATATTCCTTTTTATTTTTTATTTTTTTTCAATGATTTTTGGCCTGTAGGCTTTATTAGACAGGACGGTATAGCATGAAATGGGGATGAGACTGGAGAAGGACATTGCAGCAATCTTTCGAGAGACATGTAACGTTTATTCTATCTTATAAAAAAATCTACAAATATACTGCCATTAGAGTGCTACAATTCTGTTAACAGTCCTACATCTGTGTTTATCGCTTGTGCTAGTAAATTTAGTCTGTCCCTTTGCTTTTAAAATGTGATATACTGGAGGTGCAATTTGAAACGCCTGTGGTAGTACGCACTGTGCTATCAGCCGTACCAGATGGACTGGCGGCCTCATTACAGGGACATATTCTAATACTTCAGTTTAGGAGGAGAACATCTGGTGGTCATTACTGGCTTCTGGGATTGTCAAATCACACTCATCAAAAAGACACATTTAACAAGATGTCTTCAATCACAGCTGACGGGCCAGTTAGTGCTGGGACAATTGGGACAAGAGCACAGGGGGATGAAATGAGAGCTGAACAGAGCCAGAAGCTTAGTTTCACACATAAAGAAGGCTTTATAAACAATAATATGAGTAGAATTGTGTTGTTTTCTCTGTCCTCTGCTAATGTGCCTGGCTGTCTGATCTCTGAGTTCATCTGTGATGACCCTCAGACCAGCCGCATACTCCTGTCCTGGTCATCTGAGCTCTGCTATGCCCCCTGACCCAGTCTGTTCTATAGACAGAGCTCTGCTATGCCCCCTGACCCAGTCTGTTCTATAGACAGAGCTCTGCTATGCCCCCTGACCCAGTCTGTTCTATAGACAGAGATCTGTATGCCCCTGAACCCAGTCTGTTCTATAGACAGAGCTCTGCTATGCCCCTGACCCCAGTCTTGTTTCTATAGACAGAGCTCTGCTATGCCCCTGACCAGTCTGTTCTATAGACAGAGCTCTGCTATGCCCCTGACCCAGTCTGTTCTATAGACAGAGCTCTGCTATGCCCCCTGACCAGTCTGTTCTATAGACAGAGCTCTGCTATGCCCCCTGACCCAGTCTGTTCTATAGACAGAGCTCTGCTATGCCCTGACCCAGTCTGTTTATAGACAGAGCTCTGATATGCCCCCTGACCCAGTCTGTTCTATAGACAGAGCTCTGCTATGCCCCCCTGACCCAGTGTGTGCTATAGATTATCTGACCTACGAGGCCCTGGTTAAAAAGATTAGATTTGTGTGTAACTGTAGTCTATGTGACATTGATGATTTTTATTGGATTGCAGGGCGATTCTAGCCTTCCAAGTTTAGGGACGTTTAGGGGTGATACATGTGCGCAGATTGTGTGCCAAAAATACCATGTTTACGGATGCATTACGCATTCGTTCTTATCTCTCTGTGGTTCCCAAATTATGGTATGGTATAGGTTGGTACTTAAAGCACACGTGCTTCTTCTGGTGTTAAGGGGTTGAGTCAAGTCCTGCTTTGTGAGTATGAGATGGCCAATTGTTTAGTTCTCCTCAGTCCTTCCCATAGTTTAAAGTTTAATCTGTACTAATACTACTGTATAAAAGCAAAACTGTTACCAAATCTATTATAGGATAGTATTCAGCGTCAAGTTTGAGAATCCCTGCAATAGACTCTTCCTCTCTACCGAGTATATTAAATGAATATGTGTGAACGCTTTGTGACATTTGCCTGGTTGTTGTGGTTGTGCAATTTTCTTCAAGAGATAATAGGTTTAATATATATACTTCAAATAAATTCAAAGCTTAAGGTCATTTCACTTGGCTTTCACCATTGGCTTTCACTTCTTTAACACCTGCACCACTCACTGCACTGTCACTTTCTGCACTACAATTGTAAATTTGTACAAGTTTTATGCTATACTAAATTTGAGCTGTTTGCTGTCTGCATGCCTTTTTGATTTCATATATGTTGTTTTTATTATTGCTCAGTGTTTTATGTTGCACCTTAATGCCGAAACGTTCCTAAACATTCCGAAGTTCCTATGTTTGTGAATTTTGTTCATTGACAATGGCAATAAACCTTTTCTGATTCTGATTCAAACAATGCTTGATTGTTCATTGCCTATGCAGCCAATATTTCGGTGACGGGGATGAACAAATAATAGTGCAATTTATGAGTTTCAGCTTCATGTTGTGGGTAATATTTTGCTTTAAATTGTTCATTGTTATTGCAACAGTCCTAATTGTACATCATTATGAAACAAATAATAACTGTTGAATGTAGATCATTTTATTTCAGTACATTTCCCACAGTTTTGTAAAGTGACATGAACATTTGCCGGTTGATCTGGCTCTGAATCTCATTTATCCCCTTTGGTCTAATCCAGACTCTAGTGAATCAGCCTGAAGGGGTAAAATGGCTGTCAATAAAGAAGTACACGCCAAATGAAAATACGTGCATATTCATCTGTATTCGGGCAAAAAAAATAAATCGTAAATTCTGGACTGTTTTTTGTCTGAAGCGTCAGATTACGGACTGTGGCTGCGTTGAAACTGAAAGCAGGGGCTTTCAGCGTAGCCCTCTTCATAGGGAGGCTGCAGAGGGCTGGGGCTCCATCGGGAACACAAATTTGAAGACAATAATTTCTAAAACACAAGTTCAAGCCAAGTACGGCATAAGTAGTTGACACATTCTTACCGTTAACGTCACACTTAGACTGCACCTGTAACTGCACCTTTTGTATCGTCTTTTTTTTTTTACGTAGTGCTACTCAGACTGCAAACAGAGCACTGCATGAAAGCTGCACCTCGACCGTTTCAAGACCCCTCAGTAATAATTCACTCTATTAAAACATTATGACATGTCTTTATGTTTACATTCATTTTATAAACGAATACAATGTAATAAATAACTAGCCGTTGGCTTAACCAATACGAAATATCTGGAAACTATTCAGTTACATATAGTTTAAAGGGTCTGGGGTCTCATTTATAAAAAGTTTGAAAAGAGTGCGTACTGGTAAGAACAACATTTTCATGACCGCAAGAAGAAAAAGATGATTAATAAAAACCTCTGCAGCGCACCTGTACGCAATTCGCTCTTCATAAATCCCAACCCACTTTACATCTGTGCTACGCCAATTCTTCATAAGTTTCTGCCCTGAGCCCGCCCTGAGTCCGCCCTACTCTACCATATATGGCTATGCGAATCATATAATTAACATATTTTGCATATTCATAAGGGTGAGACGCAGGAGGAAGACGAGGGAATTCTCCGAGATGGAGGTGGAAACGCTAATTGGCGAGGTGAAGACCCACAAATGAGTCTTTAAACAGAAACCTTCACAAGGCGCTGCTCTGCTGCTCATCTGAGGGCACAGCCTGTAGAGGCGGATCAAAAAAAAGTTAACAAAAACTCTGGACCCACACGCAATTTGATGGTCAATGGAAACTCAATCAGTAATCTGTCATAATATGTGCCTGATTGTGCCGAATGTGCGCAGATACTGCCCTGCGTGATAATACCTGTGCGCAAAGTGTTAATTTAAACCTTAATTGCATGAAATAATGTGACAGTAAACAAGAATCATCAAACAAGGAGCACGGACCTCCAGAGCCCCGTGCAGCAGGGAGGATCTGTGACACTGAGGGGGGCATCAGAGTCAGGTGAGTGTGAGGGAGGATCGTGTGACACAGAGGGGGGCATCAGAGTCAGTGAGTGTGAGGGAGGATCTGTGACACAGAGGGGGGGCATCAGAGTCAGGTAAGTGTGAGGGAGGATCGTGACACAGAGGGGGGGCATCAGAGTCAGGTGAGTGTGTGGGAGGATCCGTGACACTGAGGGGGGCATCAGAGTCAGGTAAGTGTGAGGGAGGATCCGTGACACTGAGGGGGGGCATCAGAGTCAGGTAAGTGTGAGGGAGGATCCGTGACACTGGGGGGGCATCAAGTCGAGGTAAGTGTGAGGGAGGATCCGTGACACTGAGGGGGGGCATCAGAGTCAGGTGAGTGTGTGGGAGGATCTGTGACACTCAGGGGGGCAATCAGAGTCAGGTGAGTGTGAGGGAGGATCCGTGACACTGAGGGAGGGCATTAGAACAGAGGAGCAATGATGGAAAATTAAAATACTTGACTGTTCTGTTCTGTTATTTTTATATATAATATTATAAAATCTCAAAGTTGACAACAATATCCTACCTAAATCAACTTGAGTCAAAGAAAATTAGCCTTGTCATTTCTAAAGCAAATACAAATTTATATTGACTTGGACAAGCTCATTTTAAAGGAAAGTAGTTTCTTAAAAGCACAATTACCCTGAGCACGAAACATGACAACGGAAAGTGTGAAATGATTATGACGTATCATAGACCCCTAAGGCCCAGAATGCATTGCGGCATGGGTCAGAGATTAACAAGGCTATTAAAAGAGAGGAAACAATATTGGTTGGTCTGCCGCTGTGAGAGAGAGTCATAGGAGACAGAATAGATTTATAGAGCCGAGACAACATTACCCACAATGCACTTTTGGCTGATATTTAATGAGCACACGGCAATAGAGATGTGATTTAATAAACTGAGTCGCAGCGGAGTGAATGGGAGAGTGATAACTTTATACAGAAGCTCAAAAGGCTTGAGGAAATGTGAAGCAGATGTAAATAAAAAGGCTGTTAATTAGATTTTGTGGCTCCACGCTTTGACACGCTCCAGTTACAGACGGAGTTCAGATCTGGTTTGAATCCAAATTATTTGTAAGGTACCAGTTTTTGTTGAAAAGTGAATTACAGAGTGCCGCAAGGATCAGAACTCAGACCTGTAGTGTTGATGGATTGTTGAACAGTTCTTCATCTGCCTCGAAGAACTGGTTCTCCTCCTGTGTGGTTCCAGCCCCACTGTCTATCTGCAAATTGAAGCGTATTCGCTTCAATCCGTCTGTCCGTCCGAGGGAGTCGGATCTCTCTTTCACTGTGGAACTCCTCGAGGTTTCTACTTTTCCCTAAGGAGGTTTGGTAGTTTTTCCTGGCCGAGAAGGAGGGTCTAAGGACAGGGGAGCTTGGGACATCTGTCTAAGGACACGGGATGCTGGGACATCACCAAGTCCCTATGAACATCATTTAATCTATTTTTTACTACTGCCCGTTGAGGCAACCGCTGTTGTGATTTTGGGCATAACAAAAATAAAATAAATTGAATTGAATTGGAGAATAACCACACTTCACCATCTTCAGTGGGCATATAAGTAACTATTTGCCGACATGTATTTCACAGTATTAAATTCAATTTTGATTGCACATTCACTCGATCTGTACAGCTTTTGATTGCACATCCCCTAAATGTGTGGTATATTATGTATTTTCATTAACATGCACTGTCCCGACCAAAGTAACTAAATAATAATACTAATTCCATAGTCCCTAAAGTGTGCAAGAGGGGCCTCACCTGGCCAGCCAGTCCCTCGTTTATTCTGTTAAAATGCAGAGGGGTCTGGAATTGGACCATAAGGGGGCATCGAAAAAGCTCTCTTAACTTGAGAGAGTCTAACCACAGTCGCTAATGTGTAGCATGTGTCTCTCAAATGTGGAAGACATCTCCTCTGTGTTCAACACAAAAAACAAACAAACAAACAAACGTTTCAGCTTTTGCCTACAATCTTTTAAAAACAAATGTGGAATGTGGCCCTAAAATTAAATTATTGTCAGTCGTGATGATTTAAAACAAAGTATGATCAGTATCATCCAGAGTCAGAAAGAACACTATAATAATAATAATAAACAAACACAAGATTGCACAATAACTTATTGTTCTAAAAGTACTCTGATCTTTTAGTATTCTCATTGATTATGTTGTTATGTCATGTGCCTAGTGTCTGGAGTATCTCAGAGCACCTCTCCATTCTTAATCATAAAAAGCATGCTGCAACACTTAATTATGCGTTTATGTTAAGCCAATATCATACATTATCCAAGAGATGGTGTTTACAGGCAACAGCTCTAACTGCGCCGCCTGTAAAACAGCATAGTATCTTACTGCTACCGGTAGAGAATTATGCTTACAACATATCCATTTTTTGACAGCTGTCAGAGAACTGTCCATCCTGTGTGTGAATTAGTGATGGACAGCCAAACAGGAGGGAAGCAGGAGGCAACAGGAATTTTAAAAAATGCTGAAGGATATCAGGATAAAATTATTTTTTACAATTTATATTATTTAGAGCTATCAATATAATCACGCAAATGGTCTGAGGGAAAGTGCTCCTCTCTCCCAAGGTTTACATGCAAAGATATATTTGAGTACACGGAATTCAATTTCTCGTGTCCCAGTTTACATGCAGGTCAAAGAGACGATAAAGGTGCAACAAATCGGCTTAGAGACGTTAATAGGTGTTGAAATTTATCCACCAAACATTCTAGATGTAATTGCTAATAACAGCAGCTACATATAACCACACTATAGATACGCAACAAATCAGTTACTTTGAGCATTTGATTTTTAGACTGTGAAATACGTTGCTTACAAGTAATTTTTTCTCTGCCATGCAAGTAAACACATCAAAGCTCCAAAGTAAAGATTTTACTTTTGAATTTAACATAGTGGTCAGAATTACACAAGCAAGTTTGAGGGTCCATAATTTGTGTGATTGCTGATCTAAAATGAGTAAGTACATGTCCATATTTGCTTGGCTGTTTTGTGTCCCCAGTTGAATGCCTCTCCTTGCACTATTGGAGTGCACTGTATACATGCAGCTGTGCTCTGAGTATGATCAGAGAGAAGAGATTCAATCACGACCTTACCTGATTCACACTCTGAATTGGGTTGTACACATTAATTCATCTGGAAGGGCTCTCGCAAATGCACCTTTGTGCATGTTTTACGTTTCCGCTATAATAAGCTTAAGTACATCCATCAATGCCATCAGGTTTGTTTGGGCGCGTTTTCTTTGTCTTCTGTCCAAACCACAATGCCCTATTGCAATGGAATAACCTTCTGTCTTTTCTTTGTCACTATTTAACTTGTTTTTATATGCTGTACATTATCACTTTTGTAAACTATAGCAAAATAAATCCTATGCAAAGGGACTGTATAATCAAATTGAAAAATCGGATTTGAGGAGCCTTAAATGTCTGTGGAGTTTTTGATTAAACTGACCCTCTCCATTGATTAGACCGGCTCTCTCCAAAGTGTGCAGAGCAGAAGCAGACATGTGCCTGTTACAGCTGCACACGTCACTGTCACCTTGTCCAGACGAGATGCTCAGATCAGGACAATATGTTCTCTCACTCTCCACAGCCTGAGCATCCAACCAGCAGCATTCATGACTTTATATTTACGTAGGTAGTGTGAACTAACTTTAAGAAAATATTTTTTCTTTTCTCTTTTATATATCTTCTCGTTTCTCTTCATTTCTCTTTAGAAAATCCTCAGACTGTTAGGATGTTGGTATTTGCATATTGATCTGAAGGTTCTTAAGGGTTCATGTGGAAATGCCGCCTTCAGCCGCATTCAGCTCCATTATGTCGGCTTCCATACGGTCAAGTCTGGCATAGTTGTTCACTGTCGCAATGACATAAGGGCCACCTGTTGTAAAGTTATGTCCTCTACAGCTTCCAATAGGGACAAGCCCAGGAGACTCCAGATTTACGACGGCACTTGGCTTACTGGTGGGGGGAGGGCTTGTGGGGGCGTTGGACCTGTTAGCTATCTTAGCCTCGTTAGCTTGTGAGACACCTGTTTCCCACCATGATCTGTCAGCTTTGATTTTGATTTATTTTATTTTTTTTTTGTAAATGTGCCTTTATTGCTGTGGAGCCGGAGGTATTCTCTGTATATAATTTGTTGAAGTTGTCGCAAATGAAATACCAAAGCTAAAGAGTAAAAAATCTATACAATTCCAAAATGCACCCAACTATCTGCTCAACAACTATACACAACTTCCATAACTCTTATGTAAAAGTCAATTCTACAAGTGGGCAACAGGCAATTCCCAACGTGTGAATCAAATATCACTCTTCACAAACTGCTTTATGAATAACTTGAAACAAACAAGATTAAAAATCTGTTCCTTCTAATTCAAACGAATAAATGTCACAATCATTTTCTGCCAATTGCTAGCTTTCAGAGGAGTTCCATTCGAATCTTTCTCAAGTATGCAGGTTCTCAAAACTCAATACCAATGAATGTACTTGATATGTTGTTTAAAGTAATCTTCAAAATAGGTGGAGAAGAAAGGCCAATGGTCAGTATTCATGGCTTTCAGACATAAGGATACCTTCCTGATTTGAAGGATTTGGCATGGCAACAGTCCTCTCTTGTTATAGAAATAGTGCATTACAAATCAAAGCATCGTATATTTTGAATGAGGAAAACCATCGGGCTTGTACACACGTAGGCGGGTATTTTATAAACACATATGCGCCGCTTTGTTTAATAAAAAGTACTGCGTACACACATAATCGTTTGAAATATATGTCCATCCACAGAAACCCGTATAATTGCGCTCTTGAGCGCGGTCATAAACATGTCGGACCAATAGTTGACGGTGTTTACCTAAAAGTTAGACCCAGTCTATCCAATGAGTGTTATTTGCATGGATTTATCAGGTTATTTAGTGCAATATAACCGATTGTAAAGCACTCGTTCTGTTCGCCGCACTTAATCAAATCAAAAGTTTTCCAGCACCGTTTAAGAGCATAATCCTCAGGTTATGTGTGGACAACAGGTCAAATCGTAAAAAAATATATGCGATTTATCAGATACCCGGCTACGTGTGGAAATGGCCATAGACATTCATGAATGTGACATTAGTGGCTCTGTCCTGTTGCTACACAGACAGCACGCCGCAATATTAGGCCGGTATATGTGATGACGCAAATCAATTGAACACAATTACTTAAGCCATTTTATGGACAAAATGCACTATGATCTATACACTACAATCTCTTTATTGTCATGACCAAAGGTTGATTTGTGTTTTTTCAAAATATGTTTTGCATTTTGGCTGTATTATAATATTACATGTATATATTATGTTGAATATTTAAGCATAACCCTAAATATATTACTGATGCTTTGTAACTCAATTAAATTTATTTTTGTAACGTCCAAAATAACAATGTAATTTCGTGTTTTGGTTTGTATTTTGAGTCGTTAATGTACGTAAACTGTAATCCACTGCTCATAGCTTTTCCCATTTGACAACTGGAAAACAGAAACTTGGAGAACACGCCTCTCCAAGGTCTGAGTTCCGACCTCCGAGATCAAATGGAACGCAGCGTGGCTAAGTGATCGATAGCATGAGCATGGAACGCTGCGTCTACACTACAAAATGTACATCAATACAAAACCCAAAAGGCTCAGCAGCAAGATCAATATCACAATAACAATAATAATGCGTTCGTATCATACTCAAAGGGCTTTTTCAGACACTCACAGTTGCTTTATAAATTCAAACATTACTCATTCATGTTCCATATTCAGTGGCTTTACACCTTCATCACTCACACAGCACAAGTTAAAGCAGCTCTTAAGGCAAAAAAGAAACCCTAGAGTGCTGTCTGCATCTAATTACAGAGTATTTTATTCATATTCATAACCTAGCTCACACCTGATTGATCTACGTCTCATTCTGAATTGAGTTCTTGAGAACTTTCCTTGAGTTTGCACCATTTTCTCCTAAAATAGGCTTAAGTACGGGCGTCGGCGCTGCCATGTTTGTTTTGGTTGGGGTTGTTTTGACTTACGCTCAAACCGCAATGCTGCTCTGTGATTGGTTCTCGTCTCACCTGTGGGTGCTAAACGCCATGTGATTGGCTTGTTAAACCACTGGTGCGGACTGCAAACAAATCAGCAGGAGCCCAACAAGACTGATTCTGAAGCGTTTGTGAACTCACAGAAATGGCCCTTTATCGGCCTATTGACCACTTTGATTTAGTTGAAAGCTTTTACAGTTGTTGATTCAAGTATTTCAGTATTTCTTTGTGTTGCATGTGTACATCACAGCATGGCAAGTTGTCGTCATTGAGAGAATTGTTCACCACCTGTGGGAGTGGGATAACTCACAGCTGTGCTTCTGCTTATCTACATCTCAGGTTCGTCGCATTGGCTGAGTTCACCTTCTATCCTAAGTGCTTCCTTTAGCACCGCTCTCCTCAAAGACCCACCACTGTGCGTGGTAAGTACAGGACTTAGCAGGGAGCCGTGCCGCAGCCAACCTCATAAAATTGAGCGCAATTATTACAAACATTTTTCTGAGAGAACATTTCTCTCTATGAAAAATGTCTCCAGGATGTACATTTTTGTATTGGCCCGTATTAAACCCACATGTCCAGACTGGAAAGAAAGAGAAATAGACTCACTCTGGTTTAAAGGTGCACTGATGTACTTTCTGGTGTTACTGCTGTGCCAAGAGAATGCTTCAGAGTATGGCATTAACCACATCTATTTAGAAAAACACCTGCAATTGGATGAATGCAAAATAGATTAATGCTTATTATGGAACATTCCAGGGTCTTTTTGAACTGATCTACTACCACCATTTTAAAGCCTCACCGTGCATCTCCATAAAGTTGATTCTTATACAGCTTGGTGGAGGAGCCTTCTTGTACCTTTTGGCTAAAATATTCCACAGTATGGCATAAAAAATACAGTATTTATCTCCATGAAGAATTTTCCAAAGTATGGCTTTAACTTTCTATTTCCGTGGAATAATGCAACTGTCACTTTAAGTGATATTCACCTAGCAGACACAGTGTGAACCAATTTCGTTGCAGTTTTGTTCACATTGTATAACTTACCAAATACTATCATTTTTGTCTATTTTATCAAAACATACAGTTCACACACGAGTCTGGACACATCCTATTTTTGTCATTAAACGTTTAAACTATTAATGGTGGATTTAGATCTTAAAATCTAACATTAAGATAGAAGGAGACAATCTGAGAATGAAAGTAACTTTTTTGGGAAGTTCCACAGAATGGCTTTAAAGTCTAGCTTGCTTTTATTCACAGAACTAATTAACCTGTAAGATGTTCTAGTGGCATGCTACTGTGTATTGTGGACCACTCCAGGCAAAGCAATAACATCTCCATAGAGACATGCAGGTGCAACAGAAAAATAAGCTTTATATCGTGGACCTTTGCAGTTCACAACTTGTATCATAGTTGAATTAATTATATTCAAAAAAGTAATTAGCAGAACTCCCGTGTGGTATGTCTTCACTATCAGAGAGAAGCCAGGCGGGTTGGTGCTGGTCTTTTTCTGGAGATGTGATTTTCGATTAGGGACCATGAGGCGTCTCTTCACTCTGACAGCAGGCGATGTGACTTGGTAATGGATTGATGGTGTGGTCTGGAAGAGAATGTAAAAAAATCAGAAAGTGTTGAAAAGTAACTTATGGGAAAGCGTCAGTATTTCATTGAGGTCCTTCAATATGCTACGTCTATTTTTTCCATCCGTGTTGTGATATGGTTTCCTCATCATGAACACACACGCTGTTATGATTTGTCTGCATGTTGAGAGAAACAGCAACTGCAAACTTAATTTAGTTTCCCCTTAAGTTTCAAAATGTTGCGTTCCACCTTGTAATTTACCAGGTCAGCCAAGACAAGCCGCTTTTCACAAACTTTACAAAAATGGATGGAACCTGGTCTTTTCTCCCTGGGGCAATTTCTGATCAGCGTATTGCCAGGCGGATTAAGCTATCAGAGAAATGCTTGGTCTGTTTTTGCCAAGACAAACATGGTGACTTGAAAGAAAGACAGAGAGAGACAGAGATATATAAACTGCCTGTCCCAAAAAAAAGTAAACTAATTAAATGCAGCAGGTCTGAGCCTCCGACTGGAGAACTGCTGCAGGTGATGATCTTTCAGCTGCAACACGGTGTTTAAACCCAACTGATGCAGTGAGTGGCTTCTCATTTCTGAAACAACGATGTGGAAAGACAAAGCTTGTGGTCATGGAAAAGATGTCAGCTTGTTTGAGAATTATCAAATCATTAGCGGAAAGCAGAGAAAACATCTAAGGAGAAGCAGAAACTAATCTACGACAGATCTGAACCCCAGTGAGAGTGTTTAGGACGAGCTGGAGCTAAAGGCCGTCCTACCAAATATTAGAGCGTGTGCTCCTCTTTATGTTATAATGTAATTATATATATATATATATATATATACATATATACATACTTACTACTTAAATATTGTATTTATTTATATGTTATTGCTGCAAATAAGTATTTGAACGCCTGAGGAAATCAATATTAGGCATAAAAGTATCCAATATCAGTTTACGAGCTTCAAGGGTAAAACAGCAACTTTGAACAGCCATTGAAGAAGTGAACGTTCCACAGGCCACAATCAACAACCTGATCACTCTCTGCACTGCATGAGGCAAATGGTGGTCACACCAGATACTGACTGGTTTTCTGACCCCACCAGAGCCCCCCATTAAGACTCTTCATTAAGATTCTTTTATTGTGGCCAGCCTAAGGCACACCTGTGCAATAGTCATGCTGTCTGATCAGCATCTTGATAGGCCATTTGTTTGTGGCGATGCTCTGAACATAAATTCAACTGGAAAATGTTTCGCCTTACTTGCGAATTGTGAATTTTGTTTGGACACAAACGACATTTCGGCACTAGGCCTTCATCAGGCAAAGTGAGGACGAGCTCCAGGTGACCATATTAAATAAGGTGTGCAGGCCTGGGAAAAACATCTGATAAAAGACACGTCAACACATCAGAAGTCACCTCTGATGAAGGTGGAAGTGCTGCCGCTGAAACATGTCAGGTAAATGAGCTCTCGCTTGCATACCACTGTCTTATTAGAAGAAAAGTTTAAATTTAAGGGTGTGCAGGGCTTGATGTTAAGAATTTTCAATTACTTGCCAAGTGGCCACCATTCTTTACTAGCCGACGCCCAGATCTACTCTAAAAATTCACACGTTAAAAACATGAACAGACCTGTAATAAATTGCCTTTAAAAATATGGATACCGACATATAGGATTTTCGCACTCCCCCACATTCCACACACGCTGTCTGCCATCTGCCATGAACAATAAAAGTCAGGATTCATCCGTGAAGAGAACACCTCTCAGTGTCAAACACCATTGAAGCATTTTCCCACTCAAGTTGGTTACAACGATGAACTGTATTCAGGTCGAGACCCCAATGAGGGCGACGAGCATGCAGATGAGCTTCCCGAGAAGATTCTTGACAGTATGGGCAGAAATTCTTTCTGAGGTTGTGGGGCCGCTTGAATGTACTGCCAAATTCTCGGAAATGCCTTTAAAGATGGCTTGTGATAGAGAAATGAACATTCAATGCACGAGCAAGAGCTCTGGTGGACATTCATGCAGTGAGAATGCCAATTGTACACGCCCTTAAAACTCGCAACATCTGTGGCACTTTGTGTGATAAAACTGAACATTTCAGAGTGTCCTTTTATTGTGACCAGCCTAAGGTCATGGGTCTTTTGTATACACAGAAAATGTTTTATATCTATGAGTTCAGCTCATGAATAACAGGGGAAAAAAAACTTGTTTTTTTTGTTCATTTGATTTATTTTATATATATATATATATATATATATATATATATATATATATATATATATATATATATATATATATATATATATATATATATATATATATATATATATATATATATATATATATATATATATATATATATATACTAATATATATAGTATAATATATTATATATATATATATATATATATATATATATATATATATATATATATATACACATACACACACACACACACACACACACACACTGCATTGATCATTAACGTTTCCTCTCTTTTGTAATTTGGATGTGGAGCAGAGTTTTCCTTGTTAAAAATACAGCATGAATATAACCACTGGAAAATATTGACCTTCTTATCAATGTTTAGTTCATTTTGATTTCTATGGGTCTTTTGTAACACTGTCTTCTCCTTTCTTGTCAAGATGTGGAATGAAAATAGATACAGTGGCTGGCTATAATAGGCTGAGCCTCATTCAATTCACTGCACGTAAAAAGAAATATTAGTGCCCATAAGTCACCTTGACACTGTCGCTCCACACAATGTAACAAAACAATATTTTGTCCACATGAACCCTTTGCAATTTGTCAAAACAGCGTTAAAAGCTCATAAAAAAGGGAGAGAGGTACAGTGTTCAGTTGAGAAACTTTGGTCTTCAAACAGATGAGGGGCTGAGGAGGCTCAGGGTTACTGTGATGGATATAATGAGGTGTGCTGATTCAGGTTTTTTATGTAATTGGTAGCTTTCAACTGCAAGTTTTTTCTGCCTAATTTAAGTCTATGAAAAGGCTCTGACTGAAAGCCTACATGGTCTACAATGCAGAAAAGTGTTTTCCTTCATTTGAGGCAGGTTAAATAATGACACTTGATGGAAGAGTATTGTCTTTGCACCCCTTTAAAATGCAGATGCAGTCAGTTTGCTCTGGATTTACTCATGTGAATGACAGGAGTTAGCATAAGCAAGAGAAATATTTATTACTAAATCAAGACAAAGCCAGAATTGAAGTCAATAAAACCATTCTCAAGCAGGAGAGAAAATAAGAAAAAACGAAATATATCTGTGGGAGTGATGCAAGAAACACAAATGTTCAAACCGGTTAATATATCAACATAAATCTTTTGGCCGCTCACTTTTAGGTTTACTCACAGTTGGAAGAACAAACAAAATGTGTACTCAAGTAAAGGTCAACACACACTGAATGCTCTTATAACCCACAACTCCTCCGCAATTTCAAACCAAATGAAAGACATTGGGTGGTGCTTCAGGCGTTCAGAGAAGAGAGAGGTTTTGTAACTTTGTTGCAGACTGCACCAATTTGAGCTCAAGCTGAACACCCAGAAAACGGGTTGATGAAACCTGAAGAATTTGTTGATCTTCGATACACATTATTATGGAATCACATTGATATTTCTTATACCCTGCAAATATCATAAAATTACATTCAAAGATCCCTTATTAGCTTGAAGCCAAGTAGAATACTGTTCTAGATCTTCATTCAGTTTGTGTGGTCAGATATTTGTGAGAGATTAATAGACTGTCAACAGAAGAGGAACTGTAAAGTTTGTGACATTAACTAGATCATTAATATATACAAAAAACAACAAAGGTCCAAAAATGGATTCTTGAGGTACTCCGAATTGAATTGGAATTATCTTAGAGTCTAAACCAGTCATTGATCAATGTGTTCTGTTTTTACAGAATTGTTTAAATGTTTTTTAACATTTCCATGAAAACCATATTTGCACATCTTATTCAACAAAATCCCATGAGGCAGAGTGTCGAACGCTTTTAAGAGATCTTGGAACACATCTATTGTGAATTAGTTATTATTTAAAGTGTTATGTATCCTATCTGAGATCTACCAGTGCCATATACTGTAAGTAGAGTATTGATGTTGATAAATTGTAACACCATGGATTGTTTCTGAGCTAATATATTGGGCCAAAGCGAACAAGAGGGGGGAACGAGCACAGGCCTGCCTCACCCCTCTTTCCAGCTCGTGACTGTTTTATCTTGATGTTGGATTGTCATAAAGAGCCCCTATATTTTTCTTTATTAAATCATCTATTTGAAATTTTCTGAGCACTTTAGATTAATAAAGCCAGCAAACAGAGTCATAACCTCTCAGTGTCCAAACTATCATTATAGCTTAGTTTTGTTGTTTTTGTATATGGTTAATTCTTTGTAAAGATACTCTTATGTAGTCTTGGGTTTGTCGTTTGGTAATAAATCCTGTCAGATCATTGACAAGAAAATCTGGGAGTATTTGTTAAAAAATGTTTTAACATAATTTAGGTGTCTATACGATAGGCCAGTTTCAGAAGTGCGATTGGTCTATATGAGGCACAGTCAAGTCGATCCTTCCCCTCTTCAGGTATTAAGGATATGATGCTTCCTTCCGTCTAAGAGGGTTCTGACCTTTTAAAAGGGTTCAGTTAAAAGTTGATACAAGTGGAGGAGTAAGTGTGTCCTTTTAAAGCTTTATACCTCTCTGAGGTGAACCCTTCACTCACCAGAGAATTATTATTTTTTTAGTCTTTTATTGCACTCTGAATTTCAATAACTGTTATTTCAGCATCTATTTTTTCTTCTCTTCAGTCATGACAGGTAATTTGAGAGTATCCAGAATGGATTGTGTTTCTTTTTCTTTGTTTCCTGATAGTTCATACATTTTAAAAGTCCACGTATACATTTTTCTAAATAAACTGTGCCCCCTTTTTATTTTTATCACCAGACACCAAATAACTCAAGGACCAGGACTTTTATACAACAGAGCAGTTTTACTTTCAACTTTATAACTTACTTTGTACAAAAAGGTCCTAAACTGTACATACTGCACTTGTGTCCTTACGTTAGACATAAGACTTCCCCCACTCCCAGTGTGCAGCAAAGAAGTAAGAGCTTGATCATTCATAATGCATTTTCTTTGAGCACAAAACCAATTGCAATTTTATGCTTCTGTTAGCTTTACATTGCCTGTAGACTCTGCCAGGGGTGACCTGTTTGAATGAATTATCCACACAGCCAGTACCAAAAATGTTCCACTTACCAGGCCACAAAACAAAAACATTAGCTTTTTGTTCATAGTGTTCACAAGTGGTTTACTGATTTGGCAGCTGAGAATAATCATACATTAAAGCAGTTTGTTTTGCTGTTTTAGAATCAGAATCAGAAAAGGTTTATTGCCATTGTCAATGAACAGAATTCACAAACATAGGAACTTGTTTTGGCATTAAGGTGCAACATAAAACACTGAGCAGTAATAAAAACATATATTAAATCAAAAGGGCATGCATTAGGAAACATTTTAAAATGACTATAGTATAAAATAAAAATAGGCTTACTATGTACATAAGAATTTGCCACAAGTTTAAGTGTATGGGATACAGTTTCATTTCTTTTACCTTTTGAAAATAAATGAAATGCTGTATATTCGCTGTAGTATAAATGAGTTTGAAGAAAAAATTGCACCAGCTATGAACACGTTGAAACTAAATATGGTATCCTTTATCCATTTGTCAAACGTCTAACAGCAAACTGAAACTGGTAAAAAAAAATACACAAAAATACACAAAAATAAATACAAAAAAACGATATTTCCACTATGAGCATGAATTGCTGTACTCCAAATCATTTTACCATGGCTCAAACGCAAGGAGGCAAGGGCTATTTCTTTCACAGTAAAGGTAATTATTTCTGCTTTTGAGGAGCTGCCCAGTGTGAGATAAACAACCCTCAGGTCATTGTGGGTTCAGACGCAGAAACAGGGAGCATGTTCAAGAATGAGGGATACTTTTAGAGAACAAGGCTTTAAAAAGGGGAGGCAGCTTTGTCGAGATTATGTCTGACTGGTGAAAATGAAGTGTACATGTCAAGCATACTGATGATCACTCTAAATGACTTTGTTGATGCCATATTTTTTTACTTCTTGAAAATGCATGAATGTGGAATACATTTATCAAAATGTGTATTATGTTCGGGTTTTGGTTGCCTCCGGAAGTCAAAGGACCCATTTCTATCATCAAACCATATTAGATCAATGTTGCTGTTTACAAAGAACAAAATGTGAAATGATGATCTACTTTTTTAGTTACCTGGGGAAAAAAGCCTGTTGTTCAATTTATGCTTAATAAGATGCAAGATCACCCGCTGCGGTTTGTTCCAGCTCCTGATTGAAAGAATAATGCACAAATTAGATTAGTAATTGATGGAGTTCAGATTCAAAAGGTTCACAAAATCAAATTCTTTAGGTGTTATAATCTGTACATTTGTTGGAAACCACATATTAAATACACACAAGGCAAAACATATCTATTCTAAATGAAACAAAAACATGTACTAGATTAAAAATCACACCATAAATTGTACCGTTCATTAATTTGACCTTGTTTTAGCTGCTGTGTCAAGATCTTGGGATATAACTACAGCACGCCACAAAAAAACACTTATAACGCTCCAAAAAAAGGCCATTCGAGTCGTACATAAGGTTGGATATCGAGAACGTACACATCCACCGTTTGTCGAATCATAGCTGCTAAAACTTACAGATATAGTGCATGTTATTACTTGTACAGAGAAAGTAATAACCTTTTACCAATTGATATACAAAACATTTTCAAGAATTGAGTGGGGAAGTAGCTCTGAAGGGGACATCATCATTTTTTCATTTCCTCAAGTGGGGCAAGATTATGGAATACTTTAAGTGAGGAAATAAAAACATTCTACAAACTTAAGACACCTTCAATATCTACATGATAAAAGGTATTGTAAATGTGTTATTATGTAATTACTATTGATTAACTATATTCTGCAGCAGACATTATTTCGGGAACCTAAACCACAGGAAGCATCAAATGATTCCTGTGGTTGGGAGGGTTGGGGGTGGGATTAAATAAGTGTTAAACTCCCACTCAAATATGGCCACGCATCAAGCGATACCACGCATGCCCTGGTAAAGTTTAATGTCTCGTAACGTCCAGTTATGTCTGTCTGAATGGCTAAATGAAATACCTACTGTACTTATGTCTGCTATGTTTTCTAATCTGCAAAGCCCGTGGATCATGTTATATTGCTGACATTTTAAATTGCTGTAATATTACAATATAAAATTAAACAAGTCTGCAGATTTCCAGGTTATAAAATCGTAGTCGTTTTCTGCCGGCTCTTTTTGCTTTACATCGCCTTTGGAGAGCTGCAGTTCACGATAGCGAGCAGCAGATATTTTTTCATTTGTGCTAAAATGGCGACATGGTGCTGCCGTATCCTGAGCGTGTTACAGAAGGAAGGTAGAGAAACTGGGGAGCTGTGGAAAGGGTTCTGACGGAACAATGGCATTTTGTCAGAAGAATACGGTATACAGATTACTCAAGCATGAAGTTCTCTAAACAGAGCTTTGTATGGTTTAATAAAACAAAATGGCGAACAATTCAAGTCAACGGCGTGTGCTCATTGGCGCAAGTCTCCCAAAAAGTTTCCTACCTCTGCATTGCTTCCTTAATGGGGGGCCAGTGCCTCCCCCCTTTGTGACCAGTCCGTGTACACCGTTCACCGTGAAGTCAAAACTGTGATTTTTAAGGGATTTTAGAAATGGTAAAATAGTGAAATTCCTTCCATTTTATTTTTAGACTAAAAAAGCTCTTGAAATGACCTCTTGAAATGGTCGGGTCGAGGCTGCAGTCCCGCGGAGCGGCCACTGCTCAATTTGGATCGCGGACAGAGGGGGCGTGCCTTATCCAGTTAATATAATACGGCCATGGAGTAAGTACTAAAATCAACATTCACTAAAAGGCTTCACTAAAACACACTAACACACAACACTTAAAAACATTATCAAACAGCTATTGCACAAACACAATGTATTATAATTGGTAAACTAATGTGTTTCCCTTTCCCTCCAGGGACCAGCAGCGTCCAATTAAAGTGCCACTGTGCCTAGGATTAAAAAGCAAATTTAATAAATACTTAAATACTAAAACCAATTATGTGCAATGTAGCTTTTATGTGCAAATTATGTTTAAAAGTGCTGTGCCATCAAAAGTGCCATGTGTAATTTGAAAGTGCTCTAGTGACGGTGCCAGTACTTAAGGTAACAAACCGCCTGTTAGTGACACATTGACTAATGTATTCAAATACATTCAAAATACATTCTGTCCAAGCGGCTTCTTCAAGCTTCACCAATCCCACTGACATGTACGCAGAGTAGTGTTGGGTAGCGTTACTTTTTAAAGCAACTTGTTAAGTTACCTCGTTACTGCTCTGGAAAACTAACGCGTTAAGTTACTGCGCTACTTCGTTATAAAATGAACACGTTAAGAGTCCTCTTGCATTAGCAATAATTAACAATCCCTTGCTGTGTTGCTGAACACAGTAACGTAAGCATTAAAATATCAAACAAGCTAAGTAAATGCGTTTGAGCTTTATGTTGACATATTACCACAATACAATAAGCACGTGTAGGCCTGTCAAGCAATGAAAAACAAAGCTCAAACAAAATGAGTGGATATTTTGAGGACTGTACCCCCAACTCTGATGCAGAGTAGCTAAATATACCTGAGAATACTAGGATGAGCCATTCATTTATACAGTAGGTCTGTATCTTTCTTTGGTTAAAGGAGTCACAAAATCTTTATGCGTTTAACCATGTTTCAGTGGGTAGCCTTCATCATTAGCGTGTTTATTTGAAGTGAGTAATCCTGTATTCAGCGTTTGAGTCTTGAGCGCTCAGAGTTACATTTTACAGAGTCACCTACATCTCGCTCTTGTCTCATTTGTCAAATTGACTTTGCATTTTATTCTCATACATAACAGAATTAAAATAACCTCTGCATTCGAGACTGTTTTAATTGATCTATGATTCAAGCGTGTAAAGTGTTATTATTTATGTACATGTATTTTCTTTGTTGGTCATCTTTAAGCATTTGCTGAGGACACACTTTCCAAGTCACTCAAATAGACCAACGCTTGTCCCACTTTTATGACTGCATACTTGCTAGAAGGTTGGCATAGCGATACCAGCTTGTCCTTGTATGGTGTATAGAGCATCACAGCCAAGAGTTTATTTATTTGACACGCCAGACTGTATTATCCATCATATAGCATTATGAAGGTAACGGAATTATGAGCACCACATACTGTATAATTGTTTTTAAACATTAATGTAAATAAGCACCCATGCTAGTTATTACAGAAGACCGACACATATTTATAAAGACAACATTGCAACAGCATTAGTTTGAGCTTTTCCTGCACTGGAAAAAGCGCAATTGAGAATCCCTGGTTTGTGTCGTTTTCCTCCACTTCAAAGGGCTCCTCAGGCTCTCAGGAGGAATTCCCCTTGGAGCAGAGTCCATAAGTTAGGTTATTAATGATGAACATTATCATACATTTGATAACAAATATAATAATAATAATAATAATCACCTGCATTGTCAGTACGAGGTGTTCATCCATACTTAGTCCAAATTCACCGCTTGTTTGTCTCAGTATAAGTGCATATCTTTCATTTGGCAGAGAAAATATCTGTTAAAAAGACTATTCCCTGTTTTTTTTGCTCTGCCTCAGATTAATTTGTCACACTGGGCAAATATTAAACTGCGCAGCATTTCTTCAGGTTTGGACTGTTTTATTTGGGGGGTGAAACATGTCGAGGGAATAGTACTCTGATGAACCTGTAACAGGATGTGGCCTTTGGAAAATGTGCATTTGTTCTGCCAGTTCTGAGAGTGACAACTCTCTTTTTTTTCTTGCCAGAAGATTTTTGGTCCAAGGAAGCCGGTTTTGAAGAGTATTGTTCTTGGCTGCATCTGCAAATTATATTTGAGGCCTCGCAGAGTTGCTCCATTGTGTGGTTGGAAATACTTTCCAATTCAATTCAACCCACAGTAATTTGGCCGGTAACGGTCCAGCCCGGATCATAGCCCTCAAATACTAGGCCTATTTGAAGTTGTATTCTGCATTAGTGTATGTTAAAGTTGGTTTAAGGCAGTGATTCTCAGGGTGAGGGCCACAAATGGGCCACAAATGGGCCTCAGGGAGAAGGGGCTACTGAACAATGGGCTCCTCAGATGAAATGAGGCACCTTGATGTTTTAAAGTGCACAATGCAAGTTTTCTGGTTGAGGGTCCGTCACCTGGTTTTCTCATAAAATCGTTTCTTTTATTAATGCATCCATGGAGATTGTTTCATACCCCCAACCGTTACATAGTGCCTTTTAAGTTACATGCTAACTGTATACTAATACAAATATTTGCTGATCATGAAATGAATAAAACAAATTGCATATTATAAACCTGTGCTTAATTATGCTAGTTTCAGATTTTTTGTTACGGTGTCATGTAAAGCAGTAACATGTCCATGGAGACAAGCCCCCCTCCAACAGAATACTTTTATAGTGCACCTTCATTGTAACTGCAAGTGATAAATTGCATTTAGAGATGACTTCAATTATCCTTTCTCCCTAAAGGGAAATTGTGAGGTAAAACATTCATAATGCCCAAAGTTTATTCACTTCATTTAACAGCCAAGCTTCACTGTTTCCACTGTATATCCAATGCAAAGAGACAGCAAAGAGACAAAATGTAATTACTACATGGAAAACTTCAACACTAGACCATATTTCAGCCACAAAAATCTAATTATCTTGAAAACCCATTGCCAATTGAGAAACACTGCATCTCGCTCCTCTCTCTGTGCCTCAGACACAAGCCCTTTGCTACAGATTCCATTACTGCAAAATTGCTAGATAGAACAAAGTTAAAGACCACTCCGGCCTACAAAACAGGGCACCCAAAAGCTGGTGAGAATGCCATTTCAGTAATCATGAATATAACATAATATATACAAAATTATCTCAATCGCTGGTGTTTTACATCCGAGGTACATGACATGGTTTTAAAGTCAAATGGAATATCTTCCATAACCTTTTCTTTCCCATTTATCTATAATGTATTTAGTACAGTAATTATTAATACATTTAATAACATTTTTATATTATTCCATTGGAAAGTTCTGATTTATATACCTTAATAAAGATGGCACTTATAAATGTAAGTATTCGGTTTTGTTTTTAGTGTAAAAAGGCCTTAACATAATTTTTTTTTTTTTTTAAAGTGAGTTTTCTGTTTGCTTCTTAATTAGCGGACAAGTCGCTTTAGTTTAGCTACAGCTGCAGAATGTTATATGAATGCTCATGTAATTCTTATTATATTGAATATTTTACAAACCACAAATATCCACTGGATTAATTATTTAAGACTATTTATTTTTTTGTCTAGGGTGCAAGGAGGCAGACCGCTCTGTTTATTAAACTGCATGAGGAGAACGACCACCCATTCACTGGGGCCAAATTCTCTGCAAATGTAACAGAAGTACAAAGACCCTGTTGCAATATATTTCTTTATTAAATAATCCAAGATCAACCGTCAAAGTATATCATTGTTGCCCTTACTGTAAATTTCTTGCAGACATGTCACCAAACAACACTGCTGATGTCTCAAAACTGTTGGGTGATAAGATCCGGAACAAATTCTGTGGAGGATTAAACCTTCCTAGACAGTTCACCAATAATTGGGACAATTTTCATATATTATCCATAATAACTTATTGATAAAATGGCCATCGTGTCTTGGTGGTGAGGCTGATGAAGAGGAGGATGAGGAAGAAGAGCAGCAGCAACAAACCAGGGGCAGCAACAGGAGGAAGAAAGCGAAAGGAGAATGAGTTGATGAAGCTGTAGAGGGAAGGTCTAAAAAGGCAAACGGAGATGGAGGAAAGAAAGGAGCATAATGAAAGAAAGGCAGGAGCATAGTGAAAGCAGGGCATAGTGAAAGGGAGCATGTAAAGGCAGGAGCATAGTGAAAGGCAGGAGCATAGTGAAGGCAGGAGCATAGTGAAAGCAGGAGCATAGTGAAAGGCAGGAGCATAGTGAAAGGCAGGAGCATAGTGAAAGGCAGGAGCATAGTGAAAGGCAGGAGCATAGTGAACAGGAAGAGCATAGTGAATAGGAAAGGCAGGAGCATAGTGAAAGCAGGAGCATAGTGAAAGGAAAGGCAGGAGCATAGTGAAGGCAGGAGCATAGTGAAAGCAGGAGCATAGTGAAAGGCAGGAGCATAGTGGAAAGGCAGGAGCATAATGAAAGGCTGTTGTTCAGCATTTTGGAAAAAATTGCAGACAAAAAATAATATAAAAATAAAGACACTTAAATTTGAATAATTGAGTCCTTTTTATTTGAAACAAATTACATTTCAAATATGAATAACATAAATAAACTATACATATGTTTATGAATGAAATTAAGGGGTACACGAATGCAAGATAAAGCCGAGTGTGCTCATGCTGGTTTTTTGAAGACACACGACATGTCGGACTGAGCAGGGGCTTTTGCAGTGCTGTTGAACCTCTTCTGCCTGGACCAACGACAGAGATGGGGTGCTTCAGTCAAGGTCCTGGTGTTCCTCTTCTGGTTGGTAAGTGGGGCTCTCACACCGGGTGCTGTTATAATCCACCGCATCCACAATGGGCTGGAGCAATAGATGGCTGCCATGTCAACGAATAAAAATACAAAAGAATGGTAGTACTGCTACTCATACTACTTCAAATCTGTAATCAATCAGAAACACTATCAATACAAATTTTTAACTGTAAAAATAATTTAATTACCCGGTATGATGCTCCACTTGCCACCCAAAAAAGGAAGACCAGGACCTTGATCTCGGCACCTCATACATGTCATCGGTGTCGAGGACGTTTTTTACTAGGCGACAGTGTAATTACGTACGAGCAGGGTCACCTGTTGACGGGCTAGGCCTGTCTCATTTCGGCACGGCCTATGTGGTCCTACGGAGGATTGGGGCACAGCTGTAATCTTGATTATAATATTGATTTAGACTTCTCGTGATGGTTATGAGCTAATCAGACGCACTCGCTCCGCAGCTGCAGAAAATGGCTTTAAAATCACAATTTGACCCACATAATCCCAGCAAAGACGAACAGGAGATGAGTAAACAGGGGAAACACAAGCTGGTAACGCTACGGGACCTGACAAAAATCAAAAGCTGACGGCCCACGGCTCCAGTGGAAAAACAACCCGCCTCACAAGCTAATGAGGCTAACACGGTTAACAGGTCCGGCGCAGCGGACTGCAGAACTTCATCCGCGGTAGGACGGGGTTCAGCCGTCCCTGACGTGAAAATTCAGGGTTTACCAATGTCAGATGGAGGAGAGGAGATGACAACAGTTGGCTCTCATTATGTGTCAAATGAAACACAAACGAGACATGGTGTCACTGCGAGCGGGAATGAGAGCCGCAGTTGGCGCAGCCCGAGTCAACAAAATTTGAATGCGACATAAGGGAGCTGAAAGCGGGAGGAGGAAACGGAACACACACGTGCCGATGACGCTGAAAAAGCATATTTCAGACAATACGGACGATCTGCAGACACTGAGGGCCGAGATGGTGTCGCTGTGGGCGTAGAAGAAGAAAATTAAAAATAAGATCCTGGATTTGGAGTCCAGATCACATAGGAACAATCTCACACTTGTGGAGATACCGGAGGGAAAGGAAGGAGACAACACTGAAAGTTTCCTGGCTAAGGTGGTCCCAGAGCTCATTTCAGGCTCTGGAGTTGTGTTTCCCACAAATGAAAGGGCCCATCGCCTAGAAACTCAAAATGAAATTGATCTAAACTTACTCTTCAGTGTACCAGCTGAGGACAGAGATGTAGCCAATGTTGTCTTCTGTTCTGATGTGAGCTAAGTAGCTGTACTTGTCATGAGGACCTATTGATTTGTGCAGACGCTGAGATGTGTAGACTGTCCTGCAGTGGCGGGTTACTTTACTGTGGATACTTGTAACTTTTTTTTTTTTTTTTTTTACATTTGAGAGCAAGTATATGTACTTTCTGAGGAGTTAGGTTTTTAGCAGTTCATTGTGACATTTTGCTTAAAAGTTTGCGTTCAAGCTTTGAGCAATCAAAAATGTAATGAAAAGTAAATTGCACCTACATTTGACTGTTTAATAGCTCTCAAAATCTGTGTGAAATGTGTGTATACTTTCTTCTCTACAAGTATATTTTTAATTGGGTAAATACCAGTTTTCCACCACTGCTGTGCTGTGACTCGGGTGCGATGGTGATTAGTTTGGAAGATTCCAAAGAAAATTGAAGGACTTCAGTTACAAATAGACTACATTTAATCACTGTAACTATATGTTGCTGGTCTCAGACAAAACTCTTGACTATATTTAGGTCACTATCACACTTGATCATCTGGGTACAATTGGATATAACTTCTCTGAAAGCTGGAGATATTTGGTTGAGGAGACTGCAGACTTTGATCTTAACAACGTTTCCTTGTTGATCTACAAGTGCTATTCTGAGCAACTGCAGAATGAAATGTTTTGTTTTTTTTCCTTCCAATTTATTCACTGTCATTTTAAAAATTGCTCAGCCATCAAGAGAGCCAAATGACAGGTTGGAGAGGCTTCAAGGAAATGAAAAAATATTAATGCTGCTCTTCATGGGCCCTGAGTCATTTGAAGACAGTTTTATTGCACATTGGAGGAGATTGTTCACTGCTTCTTATTCATCCAGTAGAGCTGCTTTGGTGTGGTACTGTATATAATGACTTGGAGGTATTGTACTGAACGGCTGAATGGATAAAACACTATTCCATAAGGAGAGGAGAATATAATGTCCCTCATAACTCTCTGCCTCTTTGGCTGTTGAATGTACTGTTTTAGAAATAATAAATTGCTATACATCATTACTGTTATAGAACGCGCTCCCAAATGGAATAATGTATAGCCATGGCCATTTTTTGGGGGGATAATTTATGGTTAGCTGCCTCTGGCTTGTAAAGTTGACACATTTTAAAGCACATACAACTTAAAAGAACATTTCGTGTCAACAGACTTTTTTTTACTTTTGGAGTCGATGTTGTGGATTGTCCTGAAACCGCCTCCAGTACTCAGTGAAGCCTCCATCTGTGTTCCTGCACTGCTACTTCACTAAAAATAGATCAAAGGTTCTATTTCATCCACAGGCCATAGAGCTGCTAAAGTGTGTGTGTGTGTGTGTGTCAGTGCCAGTCAACCCGCATTGCACATACCGCTGTAACTCCAGTTGTTTCTCTTGCACCAATGCTGAACTCGTGTAATTATTATTATTCTTTTAAAGGAATTTTGGGCCGTAGGCTTTAGTTGACAGGACAGCTCAGTGTGAAACGGGTGTGAGAGAGAAGGGAGGACATGCAGTTAATTGTCAGAGCCGGGATTTCACGACACTCACGACACTTCGGCTGTACATGGAGCCTGGCATGTGTGCTGCTTGCCTTAACCACTTGACCACCGGGCAGCATAAGCTCCCCTGTCCCTCCCCTGTCCCTCCCCTGTCCCTCCCCTGTCCCTCCCCTGTCCCTCCCCTGTCCCCGTCCCTCCCGTGTCCCTCCCGCTGTTTTTATCAGCAAACATAGCGACAAAGTTTTGGTGCTGATGTTAAATTACTAGATTACTCGCTCTTTGATTTGTCATTTCTTTTGGCCCCTGCGTCGATCTCAGACCTCATTGTTCTCTATAGTCCTGCGCGCTCGCTGAGGTCTGGGGGCCAGCTCCAAAAACAAGACTCAAAACGAGACCTTTTCTGTGGTCGGCTCCAAACTTTGGAATGCTCTTGCTCCCCACATAAAGACTGCATCTTCAGTTGATGCTTTTAAGTCTTGTTTACAAACGCACTTTTATTTGCTGGCATTTAATCCGGCATGAGAATTGTGTAGTCCTCTGACCGTCTTTTATTATTTTATATAATATAAGATATATAGTTCATATTTTATATTGTTTTTATTTGATTTAATTTAATTTGTACGCATTTTTCTTTTTTTTTTTTTATCCTATTTACTTTAATGAAATGGTAAAAAAGGTAAAATGTGCCATGAAAATAAAGTTGGATTGGACTGTTTTTTTTTTTTACAACAATGCAAGTCTTTGTTGTGTGAAGCACTTAGAATTGCCTTGTGTACGAATTGTGCTCTACAAATAAACTTGCCTTGCCTTGCTCTTGAGTCTATTTCACATGACAAAACAGCCAATGAGTTAACAATTATTAATTCAAGGATCAAAAAGAATCGAAAGAATGCAATGTAAAAATAAAGTTTACTCAAAAATGTAGAGGGCGTTCAAAAGATGAGAGAAACAAATTCACTTTCCTTCAAATGCTACGATCGTGGACGAGACACATTAAGTTGAATTCATTGGGCTGACAACAAAATCACGGTTAAACCCTTTAGGAAACTATTGTTGTCAGATCCAAACTTTCTCAGAAGTACTTTTGTTGATGTTCGCAACAACATCCAGACAGTGACCCACTTGAGAAGGTGCTGGTCTCATCTTTAATTCTGTCTGAACCGCACCATCAAACATTCACAACCTCATAGAGCGATCGCTTCAGTTCTACTGGGTCCCACTCAGCCTGATTCATCGAGCGTTAGACAGCAATAAACATAACAGCGTTACACAAGACAAGAACAAGAGCTGGTGTGGTTTCTGCAATCAACTGGAGAAGCTCAGTGGCACCTTTAAAACAGGTTGTGTCTACTTGCCTTGAAAGTAAACTATTTCTCCAAAAAAACTGGACTTGAAGTTATACATGAGTGGGCGTTTACATCAGACGTAACTTCAGCTGGGACAGGGCTTTGTGTGAGAAGGTCCTTTGTTTCATTTGCTACAAGGTTATGGTCATTTTATTTGCCACCAATATAGGTTGGGCAGATTAAGAAAGCAACAATAATATTAATCTATTGCCAGGGGTCATCGCTTAAACTTTATGTCTCATCCTACCTTCAATCTCTGAAAAACGTCATAAATCATCTAAAGACTTTGTGGATCCATGAGAGAAGTTACTTGGATAAGGCGTTTTGTATTCTTTGCAACAGAAAGACCTAAAAAACAGTTGCAGAATGCTACATTTCTGTCATTCTCCTTACTTACACCGACATGCAGAGAGGCTAAACTTAGGACATTTGCGTTTCTTTAGTGGTAGTTCTTTGGCATAGAAAATTGCAAGTCTGAACTCGACCATCAACAGAGACAGCGGTAGGACCTTCAAAACTTTTCGCCTGGATTTTTCTGTGACTCACTCTTAGCCTCTTCAGCATAGGATTTTTCTGCTCATGTCTGATCCATTCAATGAAGCACTCTAGTCATGAACTGTGCTCAAAATCATTTCATCTCCCAAACATGTTCAGTGTTCATGAGTGCTGAATATGATGAACATAACATGCATTTCACAGACAGCACTTTCGTTTGGGAAAAAAAATCGGCGTATAAATCGCCCACCGCTCTCTGCACATAATTATAAAAACTTTCATCGAATAAAAAGTCACATGCATCGCTGTGCACGCGCCTGCATGTGAATAGTGTTACACTACAATAATTGGTTTTAGTTGTTCCATAAAGTTTTGCCCTCCATAGAAACAGTCACAAAGATATGGAGAAGAATAAAGTGGTCCAACAGACCAAATTTGCATAAGAATGCTATAATTAGCTGCGTGCTACATGCTACACTGCTAGCGCCGCCTGCTGTATTTTAACATCAACAGAACAATCTGTTTACGTTTCTGGGGCAACGCAGTGTTTATAACGTTCATTAATTGTGACTCAACTTGAATTAGTTGTGTGCTTAAAATACACAATAATCAGTCATCACACATGAGGGGAAAAAGAGAATAAAGCAATTCCTATTTACTTGAAGTTTTTTCCCCTTACCAGACCTCCTACTAACAGGGGTGGCAGTTATTTTCCTCGAGGGCCATATTGGAATCCAGGCGAGTGGCGGAGGGCCCGGCCCGCGTCATTGGTGTAAAAATTCTTATCATTATAAGCACTTTTCTGTAAAATACTGGCTACTGAATCTATTATTCATTAATTTTCATGTCATCTTTATTAAGGACACAAGTGCAGGACACATGTTACAGCGTAAGATAGTTAAAAATGAGAAACTAGAGTAAAACACATATGATCCCCGGGGGGAGGAGGCCGGATGAAAACAGGCCGAGGGCCTGATCCGGCCCCTGGGGCCGCAAATGCCCAGTGCTGTCCTCCTACTATGACACAAGTTGAGCTGTTAATACCCCTTTTGACAAGTAGATAACCATTTCATGATAGTTTTTAAGTAATATCTTTTGGGGATTTAGTGTCGCCCAACCAAGTGCCACTTAGGCACTCTTGACCAAGTCCTGCTCAAGAGTCCTGCCCAAGAGTCCAGCTGGTTTTCATGGCATTCTCTTGTTTCATGAAGGTGTCTATCGCCATCAACAGTCACTCAAGCACCCGTTCTTTCAACCTGAATTATGGCGTGGTTACACATGAATTGTTCAGCCACGTCTATAGGATTCGAGTTTTCCCTGGGCAGAATACAAATGTCGTGTGAGTCTAGAGACTCACGGTGAATATTTTTTGCACTCTGTTCGTTCCAATGTGTCGTTTGGCCATGCAGGTTCACAGGATGTCTCATTCATATTTTAGGAGAAGATTTAAAAATGCATCAGCTGGTTTGCTGCTCATATCTGAACTGTCAGTAAGAGCTGAAAAATGGTGCCGTCCCCCCCTCCAGTGCAGGAGGGATTCTAAAGTACCCTTTCAATGAGGGAATAAAAATCACTTCAAAGATTTTTTTGCTTCCGAAATAGTAATAATGTAGAGGCAGTAGAAAAAGTAGTAGAAAAAGTACTTTATATGAGTACATAGCCCTCGTAGCTATCGTTGGGTCAAACAGGTGTTTCTCTCCCCTCCCTCCACAACATGAACACTTGTTTTTGTTTGTTTGTGTGTTTGTGTGTTTGTGTGTGTGTGTGTGTGTGTGTGTTTAAAAAAAACAAAATAAGTGTTTTGAACCCACGCACTATCTCCGAGGGTTGCACAAGGGTTCACGAGCTGCTACTGTTGCTTTGCTAGAGAACAGTGTCATATTCAGTAATATTTGCACACTGAACAGAATTGTGTTCATCAAATAAGATAAATGACAGCTAAAGATGCAGCTCTTCACTGTCGTAACGTTGTAAATGAATAAGCGTAAGATATTGAAGCATCTTACTTTCCATCTCAACATGACAACAATGCATTGAAAGGTCACCTCTCGCTGTTTGATGGATTGACTGTATCCAGAGAGATGAGTCCTTCAAATGGCTTTGAAGCGTATAGATTTATGGACACAAGAGGCCAGCCATCTCTATTCTTTTCCAAAATCACTGCTTGTGTATTATTTTTATAACAGCTAAGTTCAACAATGTTCTGCAGTTCTATAAAGTGATTCATTTAGATAAATTGTGTTTTCTGACTCCAAGTCGGGGTCAACTTGGGGTCAGAAAAACACAATTTATCTAAGCTATGCATTAACCAAGTTTGTGATTCCAACCTTAGTAAAAGTTGTATTCCAACAACCATTAATCATGTCTGATATATACAATTGTATTGAGGGGATCATTCAATGCAGTGTATAAATATGGCATTTTTGTTAAGTTAAGTTTTAAATCTTTGTTAAAAACATCTTTTCTCTCTGGCCTTTTGAAATGAACTAAGCTGAGGCATTATTTGTATTGACTTTATGTGTTATTGTAACTGATTGTATTTTGTGTGCCACTATACTTCCTTGCACTTGTCTGTACAGCACTTTGGGCTTTTCAAGTTTTAAGTGTGCTTTAGAAATAAACTTTGACATTGATATAGCTTTATATACTAAACACATTCAATTTGTGACCCTCCTGGCACCCAAGTGTTCACAGTGGTGGGTGATCCTCCCACAACCCGCTGTGAATCTCAGAGCACAGCGATACTCAGTAGCCAACAATTTCAGTCATTTTGTAGATGCATTTATATAGAGAGCATAATCCAATGGAGGCAGAAAAGTGGCCATTACCAGACGTTTGAGGACTCCAAGGGTAAAAATAAAAAATAATTACATTTTTTACCCAGGTTGTGCAAGTGAGCTTTAAAAGAGAGCTCTTGGTCCAATACAAAGCCAGGGTACCCCAGGGTTTCCCTGAGAAGTCATGCTCTGAGGGATATCATCGTGTACAGCACGCACATGCCAGAAGGTCATGAATTTTGTTTTTTTTGCATTCAATACCAGTTTTAGTGACCCCCAAGCGAGACTGCACCACGACAAAGGCAGACTGTAATATCTCAATGGCCCGTTCCAATGTCGAACAACAGTAAAGTACCGCATTTATTGGCATAACAATGTTGCATGACTCCAGATAGCTCAGCACAAAGATTATTCTCATAAATGGAGACTAAAATTGGTCCTAAAATGGAACCCTATTTTATTGTGGCAAGCGTAAGGCACACCTGTGCAATATTCATGCCATCTCATCAGCATCCTGAAATTCCACACCTGTGGATGTTGGGGTTGTATGGAGTTAAAGGCTGTCCACAAAGAGCAGACGGACATGGGACCCAAAGTGTGTGAGTGTTGCTGTGTGTGTAAGCCTATTTTAAAAGGGATTTTAATGAAGTGTTTAAGCCTGTTCTTGTGTCTGGGTGCACTTCACCAGGTTATTGAAGAGACTACAAAAGGGAAGTTAAGTGTTATCTCCTAATATGTAGATTCATAAACCGAAATGTTCAAAACTCAGACCGGGGAAATAAAGGAGTTAGACAAACGTACGAGTCAGGCCAAAAGCAGAATTACAGCACAGGAGGACGGCCCACATCAAGCATATACGTGAATTCAGTCCTGGAGAAACAAGTTCAAGCAAAGGCAAAGTATATGGATGATCTTGAAAACAGATGCAGAAGGAAGTGTGGCCTGCCAGAGGGTGTAGAGGGGGCACATCTTTGACTCCCAGGAGAAAGCGACTGCGTGAAGATCCTGCGCTTGCATCCACCTGGGTGCCTGATTTCGGCTGGACTGGATACTGGACACTGGTGTTACTTGTGGAATAGTGAGTAGTCAATAGCCCCGTACAGGGCTTAATTTTATTTTATTCAGATCAAATTTAGTGGTGCACAGCGAGTTGGGTGTAATATGTAAATGTGGAATTCTTATTTGAATCTCCTTTAGTGAAAGTTGTGAGAGTTTCGTTAGATGTTGGTCCCCGGTCTGGACAACCAATTGTTTTTTGTTCTTGTTCACACAATTGTTAAGTGTTAATTGTATTGTTTATGTTGCTCATTTGACATAGGTTCATTATTGTGGCATTGTGGCAATACTAAAAAAGGGAGGAAGTCTGTGTAATCCCTCATTGTCCAGGTGTGATCCACCGTTGAAATCTGGACAGTTGTTTAAAAAAAGAAAAGAAAAAATGTTTCGACTTCCATCCGAAAGAGATTTTCAATCTGGTGGTCTGAGCAACTTGACTTTTGCACTGTTCTGAGCTGACATAAACCCTACCCTCAGGGAGGAGTTTCACCTGAAACTTAACTTGCCTTTGTTTACCCAGAAACTAACCTGCCTTTGTTTACCACTTAACCTGTTTTGAGCCATTCCAGTCCTATTGTGATCTGACTGAAACTCCCTCATTCCCTCAACTCGAGGGCAAAAGTTGAGTCGCTTGGACCAGCTCAGCAGAATGAAAATGAAAGGGAAAAGGTCTCCTTAGCTAATATAACTCTTAGCGTTATTACAAGAGATGCACTTAAATGACTCAAAGCATTAACAGCTGATTTTAACAAGGTTTTTTTTCACCTTCATTCACAAGCCAAGGGGAAGAGATCATCTCAAAAGGTCTCAAGCCTTTCAAGCTTGTAGACTATACTTAAGATTGTTGTTGTAGATATGTGCTTGTTATGAGGAATATAGCATATTCCGCCTGCATGGGCAAGAATATGCTATATTTAATGTTTATTGCCCACTTTTTTCTTGGAAATTGTGATAACAATCTCTATATTTCCAATTGAGAACATTATTATGGGTGGCGATTTGAATTGTCTCATGAATCGTTTGATTGGCTGTTACCCCAATGGCTCACACCCAGTAAAGACCTATTGTTAGCAAATGGTCTCTTGCACAATCGGACATTTTGTCATATCTGAGAGTGTTGCCTCTAAAATGCTGATGGATCTTCAAAATACTGGAGACTAAATCCTACCATTCAAAGTGCTGCTGTATATTATGGGTAAATTGAACCTTAAACATTTCTGTTTAAAGAGGAATTCTCTTTTTTAACAAGGGCGGGAGTAAAAAAAAAACACAGAACAAGGGAAAACATTCTTTTCACTTCAGTTAACTATGCCAGCTGTGTTAATGATTCCATTATGCCATTATTTTTTAAATAGATCTGACAGTGCTCCTTTGAGAACATTTGTAGAAGATATTTGCATATTTTGCCAAGGGTGCCAATATTGGTGGAGGTTTAAGAAACATTTCTGTCATTGTGATCTCTCTTCCTCCCTCTTCGATGTGACATGACGATCCACTTCCATTGCGTATCTGGAGGAAAACTCAGAATATGGACGACAGCCCTGTGTCACTCTACTCTCTGGGAAATAATTAGTCAAAATGGAGCCCAAAGTGCACTGAGAGGTGAGCCATGTCTCATTTTTTACTTTCAGTCATTTCTGTGTATCAAACCAGGCAAAAGAGGCAGCACACAGACAGACATCAGTGTTCTAAACAAAGTTGCAATTATGTTTGAAAGCTTTTCTAATAATTACTTTGGGGGATTAATACTCCCAAGTATCAAGAGCAGTGGGCGGGGATAAAAGGTGGGGAATATTATCTGAGCACTCAAGCCTTGAATGCAGGACAGAACAGGATTACCCAAACAAATTGATTTGGATTTGTTCATATTTTGACCACACAAATGATGATGTCCGTTTTAAAAAGCAAAATCATGTGTTAGTGCATCGGTCATGGCTCTTACGTTCTGCCATCCATTTCTAATCAAGATCGATTGGAAATGATAAAACTTCACAAAAATGGTCACTCAGGTAAATCCTCCATTTAAAAGCAGGATTGTTCTGATACTGTTAGCAGATTTAATCCCTATACTGCAATATTTCCACACGCGAAGACTGCCGTTGTGTCCTTGGGCTAGACACTCAGCCTGCCTCATCCCCCCAGAGTCTGCGTGCACTGCTGTGTGACTGTGTGAGAATGGGTGAGTGGTAAAGTGCTTTGAGTGCCTTGAAGGAAGAAAACACTAGAATACGGTCACATAAAAACACTGTACAGTACTGCAGGTACACATTCACAGAGCCGATACCGCATCAGAGTTTGTAAACGTGGTCCATGCGGTTTACTGTGTCATGGCTAATGCAGGTAAAGACGCTAAATGGTAAAAAGAAAAAGATTTGCGTTATCGTCACAATCTCTTCATTTTATTCCTTCCACACAAGGTTAAAAGATTGTTTAAAAGCTGTATTTCATCTATTTTAAACCTCTAGAGTTGTATGCCATCTGACAACAATACAGACCTGCCTTCCATCTGAAATTTCAACGCCATCCCATTATACCATGTGAATGCAAACTAATGCTGAAGATCCTAAAAAAGAAAAGACTTGAAAAGAGGCTGGACGCTTTTCACAATGAGCATTTAATCAAGTGAACATCTGCTCACTTCACTGTTGCTTTCCTGTAGGACACCTCTAGGGCCCTCCACAGTTTCCCTATAGGGCTTTTCTAAACAACAACCATTGATTACTTAAGGGTTTGTGGGATGCTCTTTTAGAATAGCCATTTCCCTTTTGTGCCAAGACGTGGTCACAAACATTATTGTCATACAAATTGTATAATGAGAGCTTTAATCAAAACAGCTTGGACAATGGCGCATTAGCTGATTATTCATTTATTGAGTGTCGCCACTTAACCTTAATGTCATGCAGGGCTCGAACGATGAGCCTTTTCAAACCGTGTTGGACAAATGGCGGAAAACATTGCACGGTAGACAATAGCTCATACATTTGATGGATAATTTCAATGCATTTTTTAAAGGAAAAATGTGTCCTTGTCATTGTTGTATTTAAATGGGCTTGTCTAACAACATTAACTTGACAATAATGATTATTCATGAGCCTGAAACGTATGAAACATAACCAACCAGAAAGCATTTCCAGCCTTATTCCCGTAGTGATGGGCTCTTTATACAGTATGTTGTTTTCACATGTTTCGCAGCTCTCGTCTATGAGAGCTGGCGCTTCCGATTCACCACAAATAATCAGTTCTTAAAGATGCGTCTGTCATGATCCTTCAGATTCCTCCCTTTAATCCCGGCCTGTGTCACTCACGTCGGAGAAGCTGATCCACCTATCTGTGAGGAGCGATCAGTCCCCGCCAGCTGCTGTGCCCATTACTCACCTGTGGAACATCTTCAATCATGACACCAGGCTCTACCGCCGCTCCCTGCCCGTTCGTGAGTTCATCCATAGTGTTTTTGTCCAGCCCTCATTCTGTCTTCAGACTGTAATTACACGATCTCCATGTGGCTCCTGCTCCAATAAAATGCCTATCTCAGTACCTATCTGCTCCCGTGGACCACCCCGCTGTCCCAGTCTCTCCTGCCAAACAAATCTAGTAAAACATGAATCCGTGTTGGGTTCCGCTTTGGGATCCTACGTGCTCTCACAACAGCATCAGAGCCAAATAGCCCATTCATCCTTGACTCCCTTTGTCTTGGTGTGCAAAACACTGTGGGACCAGGCCTTCCTGCAGCTGCTCCCACCCTCTGGAACTCACTCCCACAACCCAGCAGGAACTCGGGATTCACTACAGAACTTCAAATCACTGCATAAAACTCATCTGTTCAGACCGATTTTTCTTTAATACTGTTGTTTAATGTCATGGTTGTCTTTGTGTGTGAAGCGTCTTTAAGTGTCCAAAAAAGTGCTATATAAAAATTTGAATTATTAGACAAATTAAATTGAAGCACAAATTATGGTTGCAGGATGTAAAAACACATTTAGTAGGGCCCAAATGATTTATTACGTTGCAGATTAAATTAAAGGATTTCTCCCGAGACATCGGCCATCAGCCAACATTTTACGGATTTGCACCAATGTTTTAGATTATTGGAAGTACTATTTTTACCAACTATGCAATTCTCAATTTTAAACCCAGGACCTCTTGAATCTAATGGCTGAATTTTGTGTACTATCCGCACATCTTTTATGCAAAAATTGGCATCGCGCCAGCCCAAAGCAGCAATTAAGGACATAAACATTAGTCAATATGAATGTCATACTTAAGAAACTCCAGAAATCAGTCGCTGAGTTTATTTTACAAGCCATACATTAATTTCTGTGTTTAGTGTATTTTAATCATGTAAGGCCATTTTGGTATTATTTTGTGTGTGTGTGTGTGTGTGTATGTATATATGTATGTATATATATATATATATATATATATATATATATATATATATATATATATATATATATATATATATTATATATATATATATATAATGAAATCATATATATATATATAATAAATAGAAATCACTCCCAGAAGGAACTTTAGCAGACATTGACCTAGTAATACCGCAGGCAAATGGCAAAGGTAACAAGGAAAGCGACGACAGCTCAATGGCAAGAACAAGTCCAAACCGACCAGACATTGTGGTAAAGGATAAACAGCAAGGGAAAGCTGGTTGTGGTTGACGTGGCGATGGCAAGTGATGGCAACATCAGGAAAAAGGAACTGGAGAGACTGGAAAAATACCAAGGGCTCAGAGAAGAGCTGGAGAAGGCGTGGAAGGCGAAGGCGAGAGTGGTGCCCCTGGTCATCGGAGCACTCGGGGCAGTGACCCCCAAACTGGAGGAGTGGCTACAACAGATCCCTGGAAAAACATCAGACATCTCCGTCCAGAAAAGTGCAGTACTTGGAACAGCAAAGATACTGAAGAACCCTCAAGCTGCCAGGGCCTGGTAGAGGACCCGAGCTTAGAAAAGAGACCACCCGCGGAGGGTGAGTAGGGAATATATATATATATATATATATATAACAATAAAATGTATGTGTAAAATATATATATATATATATATATTACACATACGTTTTATTGTTTTAACTAGGGTAAAAATTATGCATTTTAATTAACAAAACAATGATAATAATATCGATGCAAGGTGTTTATAAATTAACCAGTCAATGTCATGGTTCATGCTAATTAACATTAAAAACTAAGTAAACATCGGCCAATTAATTGTAACCGTCCTGTTCACATTGTTTTTCAGATACATTAAGCACAAGAGCCATTGTTCCTACAAATTCACAACCAAGCAGAATTACAAGATCTTGTGCGGTACTCATAGATTATATTATCACTAACAATTTAGTAAAGATAGTATAAAGCGGCCTTTTTCAGTGACCATTTGCCATTTTTATCATCTATGATTTACAGCCCATGAAATACGAGAGCACAGAACAGCCCAGGTACTTTAGCGTTAGAACAGAGCAAACACTTAACGATTTTAGGACTGAACTGTCCTTACAATTTTGGTCTGATGTGTACGTGGCCGATGTGAGCGATTCATATACTAAATGTTGCCCATTGAAGCAGCTCAGGAAATCAAGGGAAAATAATAAGCTATGGATGATATTGGGCTAAATCAAAGCATGCAAAAAGAAAAATAAGTTGTAAAAGACCATCAGTAATGAAGTGAAATATAAAAAATATAACATCAACAAACAAACTAACAACCGTTTAAAAAATGCTGAAAAAGACTTCTACCGGTATAATAAAAAACTGAATGAGAATAAGGGAAACACGAAAGCAACCACCGGTACAATAAACAGTTAGATTGTGAGTTTGGCCTCAGTACTCTAATTGCCAGCCTATTTTTACAAAAACAATGTATTTAACAACAGATAGAATATTGCTAATGAGTTCACTCTGATTCAACCACCACAAAACCTTTGTTTTTACTGCAGAAAAGAGCAATACGAATAATCTATATAAAGGGATTTAGAGAACGTATGAATAATTTGTTTGTTAAGTTTAGTTTTGTGGAGAGCCAAACAAAGAACTCTACCAGAAGCTGTACAAAATCCTTTTACTTTTGTTTCTGAAGACAATGACCATAGAAGACAATATTTCTTTCGCACTGCTTTCACAAGGACAACATTAATACAGAAGTGTGTCGCTATTCAAGCTTTGGAATGTGTTAAATAAGGCCTTTAAATGTTGCATCAATATTTACAAATGTAGAAATGAATGGTTTGTTGGTGACTTGGTCGGGGAAGAGAAAGTTCCTTTTGTTCTCTGTCGAGTTGTTGTTGTTGGCGCTGTTCTCTGTGGAGTGGTGCTGGCACGGTGAATGGCATGGACAAATAAATAAATACAATTGGCTCAAGGCTCCGTCGCTCGTCTGTTCGCCTCCATCACAGCTCCTGCTCCTCTCTGCTCTGTCTTCTCATGTGTTGGGCAGGCTTTGTCTTATTTCCGATCATGTTACAACACATATATAAGAAAGAAAACAAAACGTCTCTAAAATGCAAGAGACACACAGGCCTAGCAAAACAAAGGCCCATAAACAGTATCGATGTAACAAATTAAATCAGAAAGAAAGAATCAGAAAGGAGTTTATTGCCATTGTCAATGAACAAACTTCACAGACATAGGAACTTGTCTCGGCCTTAAGGTGCAACATAAAACACTGAGCAATAATAAAACAACATATATTCAGTCAAACAAAAGGGCATGCATTAAGAAACAATTTAAAATTACTATAGTATAAGATAAAAATAAAAATAAAAATAAAAATAGGCATTGCTATGTACACAAGTTTACAGTTAAGTTTAAAGTTGTAGTGCAGAAAGTGAGTGATGAATCGTGCAGTTAAAGTGGCAGGTGTTTAGAAGTGTTCATGAGTCCAAACGGCAGAGGAGACACATTACAAACGAATAAATGCGCTGCCATCTCAGCCCTGACAAACGAGGTACACACGACGGCCCGTAACAGATCATTTTCATGTCAAATATAAAAAGTATGACACTGCGCGTGTTTCCACTGATTGATCGCTAATTATCCATACACAAATTACTCAACTAAAATATGATAGGAAACGTATCCTGCTTTTTCATGTTCAATACATGGAAATGCTCCTCTTGCTTGTTCTCACATTCAATCTGCACGAGATGGAGAGCGGTATGGATGGAGCCATTGATTCTCTGCCGCAACTCATGTTGCATTGAAATAATTATTTAACCAATGTATTTTAAAATTATTCAAAGATTGAAAAGAGCTTTGGGGTCCAGACCAAAAGCTCAGAAGGTCAGGATCCGGACAGCAGTCCGCCAATTGGGGACCCCTGATCTATTCAATAACTTTCTGCTCAATTTATGGAGGCTTAACTTCTTCAGTGTGAAGCCACACAGTGAACAACAGATTCACATCACTGCTGAGCACCTGAAAGATCTCTGCTGTGATAGGGCACTGAAGAGTGACTCACTATCAACTGTTGTGTGCCACCTTTCATTTTTCAAGACATTTATAAAAAAATACTTTCTCATCCCTTATTATGCTGAAACCTAAAGTTTAACCTTTAATTCAGGCTCAAACAAACTAAATCTTCTCTTTACCATCCATGTCTAGGTCCTTTGGGGGCAAAAACATCTCTACAACTTTTATATCAATGACATCGTTTCATGCAGAAGTCCTACACGCCTTAACATTTATCCATACTAAAAACTATTCCTGCACCCTACTCTTTTGTCTGTCTCTCTAATGGGTGAGAAATAGGCTACACTTATTCAAAAGAAGATCAGTTACAACTAGTAGCCTTGAGCACATTTAATTCAGTCTCATATTTTCCAAACTTTTGAAAGGCTCTGTTGGTATAAACTGCTTAAAAAAAAAAAAGTCTCTCCAGCTCCATATGCGAGACACATAGTAAATCGCTTAATCGCACATCTTGATGAAGGCTTCACCCCACTTCTTAAAATGCAGTTCGGTTTTAGACGGAACAATTCTACTGACGAAAATGCAAACTGTTTTTTATTGAAAAAATTATAACACAACTACACACATATCCATACGTCGGCACTGTGTTTCCAGATCTTAAGAAAACATATTAATGACCAAGCTCTCACATCTCAACTTCTCTTCAGATTCTCTGTTATGGTTCCAGTCTTATTTATCTGACAGCATACAATGTGTTACCATAGATGGAGTAAAATCCCAGTGCCTCAGCAGTGATATTTGAGTCCCACAGGGCTCTGTGCTTGGGCCTCTGCTTTTTTCGTTATACATCAACGACTTACCAGATGTCTGCTCTCAGTTAGATATGTTGATGTATGTCGATGATGCCATCCTGTTCACCCAGGGTAAGGATGTTGTCTGACAATAGGACTCAGCACACTGCATAATTGGCTTGAACAATGCTGCCTCTCGCTCATCTCAAAGACATGACATTCAGTGAAAAAAAAAAAATCAGACATGCTCTGTGTTTTTTTGAATGGAGAGGACTAGAGTTGGTGATAATGTTGGTGAAAAATCTTAAATATAAGTATATGCTCACAACGTTTTAGCAAAATGAGTTGTCCAACCTGCCATATGCACTGTATGTCTCTATGTCCCAAGTGCTTTATATTGTGCATGTATTTCTCGAACCTAAATGGATATATTAAAGCCCATTATGGTTTAATCTTGGAATAAATTATCATGTATTGTGAATATAATTTAACATTTTGAATTGTGTGTGTGTATTAAAATGTACAAAATAAATAACAAAGCACCATTATGAGATAAGGGTAGTGGAGAAAGCACTTGTGTTGTTGTGCCTTCTTGGGAAATGGCCGCATGCAGAGCAGTGGATAGGCCTCATCCTCCACAGACATGTAGATGGCTGGTCCAGATGGAGTGTTCAGGTGATGTTGTTCAAGGGCTCCATTGAAATAAGACTGACCAAAGACAAAAAAAACAATGTTATAACATGGATAAAAGCTCAAAAAAGCTAATCTTACATAATATGTGTCCTTTGATATGTGTTTGTACTCAGTTGCTGTCATTCGGATGAGCGACCCCATTTGGTCCTCTTATTTGTTGCCATTACATGAATAAAGTGAATGCGTGTCGTTGATGAAACCCAAATGAAGTGCACATTACCTTTGGACAGTAGAGCCCCACTTACCTTAAGCTTAGACACCAAGGCGTGTAATCCACTTTGCAACCCACAATTTGACACACTCACATTCCTTCTTTTCTTCTTTTTTTGTTGCAAATAACAATGCAGGCAGAGACAGCCTGCTGCAGTCTCCTGTCAGTCATGTTTGGTGACATTTAGAAATCAAGTTTTATGACATGAATTTTTCGGTAGTCATAGCATGCCGAAACTCCTCATAAACCAGTAAGTGTGTGTGACGTCTTTCTCTGTCTGAGTTGTTAAGTCTTTGCTTTCTTACAAGTCTGAAATGATTTATTGTTTGTCTGTGATTTTTATACATTCTTTTTCCTGTTGTGTGAAGCACTTTGAATTGCCTTGTGTACGAATTGTGCTCTACAAATAAACTTGCCTTGCCTTTTGTTTATGTCCTTATGTTTGTTAGTGCACTCTTTGTTTCACATCTTGATATTTCATACAATGTAAAAATCTCTGTAGAGCTGGCCTAATGGGAAAAATATGGTGTGTTAGTTATAAAATTAAGGTGATCGAAACACAAAAAACTTCATTGTTCAGTAAACAATTCAGCAAACAAAGTGTTATTGTTGTTATTTATAATTACTGATTATATATGACTGATTAAATAAAAAGGGACATGTGTCAAAATCGTGAGTCAGAATCTGCATTTTGTGTCCAGCTTGGAACTGAATGAAGGGTTCCATTACTTGGAGAAATTAAGCTCTCTTTAATCCCCAGAACACGGAGGTGCTGATAAATCTCTATAACGACTTTGAGCTGACGTTTTTCAGACAACTCCATCAACCATCTGTCAAGTCATCCAACGTCTTAAGGTCCAATACATTTGTCACTACACGACACTGAAAAGTAAAACACGGAAACAAAACACGTCGTTGTAATCCCTCATTCGTGGGCAGGGCTTTCACTGAGTAGGATATAAACCTGAGTTCTCAGACTTGTCTCACAGATTGAGAATGACTCTTGGATGAGAGTCGAAACATTCAACAACAAGTTTCAGTATGTTGTCTGGATGGTTTACGGTTTCAATTACAATTTAGTGGAGAAGAGAAGATGGGACTGCTGTTTTGGAGATGAGTTACATCACTAAACTGAACAGAGAGAGGGTGAGTGAAGTTTTAATCAATGGATTGAGAGGGCACCTGTTTGTAGGCTCAGGTTGACAACAACAGATATATTTTATAACAGGGTTGTCCAAACTACGGCCAGCCAGGGGGGCAATAGCGCCCCTTACACCTATTTTTCTTGGCCCTCAGGTTTCTTCCTTAATCGGCCCAAATGACCATAAACAGTGGTTTGTACGACATTTACACATTTTTCACAAGTCTGTTTTCTTTTTTTTTTTAACAATCTACATAGACACATATACAAGACACGGACAGATCATATAAACGTTTAACATTCTTAAAACATGCATTCCATCTTAAATATATTAATTAATTTGTCTATTTTCAAATTCAGTCAGTCTCTCCATTTTTCAAATGTCAATCATTGTCAGTCCAGTCCTTGATTGTGAGTTAAACAGCTAAACAGAACTGGTTTTAACTTAGATTTGAACATTGTGAGGAGTAAATGACGTGCAAAGATGTTTCAATAGAAAGTAGAAAGTATGCATAGTATATCCCCATTTGATAATCACAGGCCTTATTTTAAAAAAACTCCAGCATGCTATAAAGGAACACTTGTTTTGGTGATAATGGTGAGACGTTCCCATCCAAGGGCATTGTTCAGTCGATATCAGGAGCAAACAAATCAATTCCTGTAATTAACATGTTCAGGCTGTGGACGATTTAACATCGCGGAAATCCCTGAGGACATAGAAATAGAATGGTGCATGTGTTTTCTTTGGACAACTGTCAAGGACAAAGTGAAAGAGCAGGTTAATAAGACATTTATGTGATGAGGCAAAATGATTACTTGCATTTTGCAAATAATCATTTACTTTTGTCCTTCGTTATAACCACTATTTTGTAGCTGAGGAGTAAATGTAGGACAACAGCAATGCGGTGAGTTTGATTTAAATAACCTACTGTGCTAAAACGAGCGCGTTCTGTTGTGCGTCAGTGCTCTTGTCAATCCACTCATTTGGATGTTTTTTGATGTTTTTCCTTGCTTGAGGACAGACCTACACATACTTATTGTATGGCATCGTATTGTGGTGATCTGTCAACATAAAAGATAAATAAAGATTAGTCAAATGCATTTACTTTGCTTGTTAATATGTTTTAATGATTATGTTACTGTGTTCAGCAACGCAAAGGGATTGTCGGCAACGATATAGGTTATAAAATAATGTTAATTACTGGTAACGCAAGAGTACTCTGAAGCGTAGTGACGTATCGCATTAGTTTTCCAGGGTAGTAACGAGGTAACGTGACGAGTACAAAAGTAAGGCGACCCAACACTGCCGGTAAACGCGCTACTTTGTCAAACAAATGAGTTTAACGCGTTAGTTTTCCAGGACAGTAACTAGGTAACTTAAAGTGGAGCTAAACAACCCTCTCAAAGCCCTCATCGTCCGCAAGCAATATTTGAAAAATACGTGGGAGCAGGATGCTACTCAACTGCCTGGAGAAACAATCTCTACTCCATATGAATGGTTCTTCATTAGCCACGAAGAATTGGTTCTCCTCCTGAGTGGGTCCTGCTCCCCCGTCTATCTGCAAATTGAGGCGTGTCCGCCTGTCCGTCCAAGGGAGTCGGCTCTCTCCTTCACTGTGGAACTCCTACAGGTTTCTACTTTTCCCCAAAGAGGTTTGGCAGTTTTTCCTGGTCGAGAAGGAGGTTCTAAGGACAGGGGAGCTTGGGACATCTGTCTAAGGACACGGGATGCTGGGACATTACCAAGGTCTATGAACATTGTTTATTCACTTTTTCACTGTCGCCCATCGAGGCAACCGCTGTTGTGATTTTGGGCGGTTCAAAAATAAATTGAACTGAATTGAGTCCTGCAATGTCTGCATTTGCAGAAGACCCTGCCAAGGTCTCCTATGGCCTTCAACTCCCTCATGGATTTTGGATTTAAATGATATGTTTTCTATACTAAATCAACCAGGTCAGACACCTGACTGATCATTTTTTTTATTCTCTTTTTGCACATTCAAAATACATTTGACTTTTTAGACATTTTATATATATATATATATATATATATATATATATATATATATATATATATATATATATATATATATATATATATATATATATCTTTCTCAAATATATATATGTATATTTTTGTATTTTTGTGATATATGGCTATTAATAAAAGTTGTAGTACAGCCACCTGTGTGGCATGCAGTGAAATGGCCCAACATATGCCTCTGCCTCCTGTTGTACCAGGGCTATGACTCCCCCCTGGTGCCCAAGATTTACTGCAGCCCCCGTCTGCACCCAGGGCAATGGTCTTATTCATTCAACCTCCACAGTTCTCCCAAAGAGAACAGAATGCTTTCTTCGAGACTGTGAAGATGCCTATAATACAACTTATTTAGGATCAGTAATAGGCAAAGCTTGTTAGTTGACAGACAGCTTATCTTGTGCATTTGCAGATTCCACTTCCATATGGCCAATGAGTGTATTTACTGGCCTCCCATTGTGCAATATGCGACTATGTCTGTGTCCCCGTCAATCACAAATAACAACTATGAGGCATTTGAAATTTCCATGGATGTCCTCTCTTTGAAAGTGTCAGCAATTACCCAAGTAAACGGTGCACAAGCTGTGTCATTACTGTATGTTTTGTCAATGGCAGTTCTTCTTTTGCAATATTATAGGCAACATTGAATTTGATGATCATTTCAGAAGTCACGCAGGCAGGTTTGAATCGCAGCTGCCTGTGGTGTTGCTTTCACGCATTTGTCCTGACATGTGATGTGTTTTTTCTTTTTTAATGTTTCCATGCGGAATGTTGAAGCACCACAAAACGTGGTCTACGGTTTTTTTTTGGCAGCTACAGTAGGGTACTATGTTTTTAATATCGTTTGAACCAAATGTTCTAATGACATTTATTTTAAAATAGTCCTCTTTTAGTCCTGCTTTAGTCCTCTTTTAGTCCTGTTTTAGCCCTGCTTTAGCCCTGTTTTAGCCCTATTTTAGACCTGCTTTAGTCCTGCTTTTGGACCTGCTTTAGTCCTGCTTTGGTCCTGTTTAATCCTGCTTTAGACCTGCTTTAGACCTGTTTTAGTCCTGTTTTAGTCCTGCTTTAGTCCTGCTTTAGTCCTGCTTTTAGTCTTGCTTTATAGTTTATCCATGTTTTTCTGGTAGATATGGTTAGTTTAGTCTTGTTTTAAACCTGTTCTTGTCCTAGGTCTGCTTTGCACTAATCAAGTCAGGTTTCAGATAAAAACTGGGTTTGCATTGTCTTGTGGTGGGATTTTGTAGTCCGACCCCCGGACCTTAGCCCTTCTAGCCCCCTGGAAAATATAATTGGAGACCCCTACTCTATAGTCAAGGAAAATTCAAGGGATTCAATCATCCATTGTATAAAACAGTAATTGTCAAACTTTTTCAAACTTGTTCCCTACCACCAAACAATACTTCCCAAATATGAAATGTACCTAAATATTTAGCTTCACAAATACCCCAAGGTAAATGTGATGTCCAGCTGTGAATTGGTATTTGTTTTTCATAACACCTGACAATATGAAAGAGAGGGGGAGTTAAAAAGAGGAAGTGCAAATATGTCTTGTGACAGCTTCAACAGAAATTCACTCACAAAACCTCCATGGCAGAATACAGTTTTATTCTCTTTCCGTTGCTGGTGATACTGTTGCAGATCTCAGGTAATTGTGTTATTTTATTTATTTAACAATATTGTGTTTATTTTATGTGTTTAATTGATGTGCATTTAAAATGTTGTACTCAAATCACCTTCGGATCAGATGATAAGGAGACCAAATACTTCTACCACATAATCCAACTAACAGTGAAGTATGAAACCGTTATATATAATACGTGTTGTGCATATTTCTGGTTTTGTGTACTGTATGCAGAGTCTGACCAGGTCCAACCTTCGCTGAACCGATGTGACCAGACAACATGGACTAGATCGCACCAAAAAGTGGAGCTGGTCACATCAGAGGAAGTGAGCCCGACTGGAAACTCTTCTCTCCGAATGAAGGATGTAGGAACTCAGCACGCAGGGCAGTACAAGTGCAAACTGTATGAGCCCTTGGGACAGGATGCACAGGCCTCTTTAGTCTTTCTGTCCGTCATCTCCTGTGAGTACTGAGTTTATATATGTATTTATTTTTTTGTACTGGAGCATTTATCCGGTCATGTATCTATGACGTTGTGTAATTACAAGGGCTGTACCCGATTTTTTTCATGCAATAATTATAAAACCTATTTGGCCCCAGAACAGATTTATTATAAAAGCAGCTCTTAGGGTGAAAATGAGTCCAAAGAACATTGTCGGTGACATCACATTCTACAGTCGTGCCTAGTCAAAACCATCGCAGCTGCTTCAGTCTCATAGCGTGTGCGCCGCAGAAAGACAAGACTAGAGCCCAGTAGCAGGGATTTAAACATGTAATAAAGAAATTGTTTTGGACTGTTTACTGACACTTTTCAAGCATAAAGCTCAGCAGCCAATGAAAAAAGGACAGAATGTTCTATTTTCAATAGTGATGATATGTCGGCCTAAACACCAAATGTATGATGCAAAAAATGCAGACACAAAGTACTTTTACACTTACAACCAAAGCTAAAGCACATGACACAATGATGGCACTCACTGTGTAAATCAGCCCTCTTCCTCTTTTCCTCCTGTGTCTGACATCCTCATCTGTTTGAACACAGCTCCAAATGACACAGGTTTTCCTCTGATAAATCCATGCGAGGTTTGTCCAACTTCTTCACCTCTGTCGCCATGTTTTAAATCTATATTTACAGGTCAGACTACACATTTTTGAGTCAAATATTAAAATTAAAGTTAGTTCCTTAATTAAAATATGTTTTGTACTGCATAATAGATCTTTGATTAGCAACATGTCATTCATAAACATTTGAAAGTTTTTAATAGAATCAGAATCAGAAAGGGTTTACTACTACTACTACTATAGTATAAAATAAGAATAAAATAGGCATTACTATGTACACGAGAATTACAGATACATTTACAGTTGTAGTGCAGAAAGTGACAGTGCAGTGAGTGATGAAGAGTTGCAGTTAAAGTGGCAGGTGTTTAGAAGTGTTCATGAGTCCAACGGCAGAGGGAAAGAAACTATTCTTTGTGGCGGGAGGTTCTGGTCCGGATGGACCGTAGCCTCCTGCCTGAGGGGAGTGGTTCAAATAGTCCATGTCCAGGGTGAGAATGGTCAGCTGTGATCCGACCTGCTCGTCCCAGAGCCCTGGAGACGTACAGGTCCTGCAGAGATGGAAGTCTGCAGCCGATCACCTTCTCAGCAGAGTGCACAATGCGCTGTAGTCTCTGTTTGTCCCTGGCTGTGGCTCCAGCGTACCACACGGTGATGGAGGAGGTGAGGATGGACTCAATGATGGCCGTGTAAAACTGCACCATCATCTGCACTGGCAGCTTGCACTGGCAGCTTGGCTTTCCTCAGCTGCCGCAGGAAGTACATCCTCTGCTGGGCCTTCTTGATGAGGGAGCTGATGGAGGGCTCCCACTTGAGGTCCTGGGTGATGGTGGTGCTCACACCAATCTAATAGACACACTCTTAGACTTACAGTCTGGACAGTCCCGGTATGTCACTCTTGACTTTGGAAAACTCCGGGAAAACAGTCCAGGTCGTGGTCAAGTCCAGCAAGGAAGGATTCTTTCAGGTTATTGATGTGAGACGACCAAATTCCACATTTATCTAAAAAGGGGATGTGGGGACAAGATTGACAGAAAAAAAAAAGTATTGATAACATTGTAAATTATACAATGACTTGTCAGTTGCGCCATCCATTTCCAGTTCAGACATTTGCTTATGATGAGGAATTAAAGCTGAGGTCAGCCAATAAAGTGTTTGTTAAGAATGGTAAAATATGAGACTAGCAAGGAGATGAAACCGGACGTGCTGGATTCATTGGCAGAAGTCTATTTTGCCTACACTCAATACCTCACGCAAAAGGATATTGATGCCGTGGCTCAAACACTTGTTGTCAAGTGTTCCTACTTGGAAGTTCCAGGATTGGTGTTGGCAAAATTCCAACTGGAATTGTAAACAGTTTAAAGTAGGGCTATTCAACTTAATTTTCCTGAGGGCCAAATTCTCGGGGGGCCATGGCCTCTGGGCCGGATAGGCTACAACCCAAGTCGGAACCAAGACTAACCCAGAATTAAACCAGGTCTAAACCAGGTCCAAACCAGGTCCAAACCAGGTCTAAAGCAGAGTTAAATAAGGACTAAGCCAGCAAAAACCAGAAAACTAGGTTTAAACTTGTACTAACCCAGAATTAAACCAGAAAACAAGAAATAAATTCTAATTATAATAATAATATTTGGAAGATGGGTCGTGGGCCGGATCAGATCGTTTGGCGGGCCTGATCTGGCCCCCGGGCCTTAAGTTGAATAGCCCTGGTTTAAAGTTAAAATTGCAAACATTCTGACAGAAGCTGGAGCCCTGAGCGCTGTGATCCCGGGACGAGCCGCAGCAGCACGGTGAATCTAAAATGACAGCATTAGTTTACAATGTCTATTGAGACAGTTTACACACAAAACTTTACCATCATATTTAATGTACAAAGTTTTAAACATTCTAACAGAGCTGATTGATTCAACCATGAAATAGATATTTTTTGTGGTTGAAGCCATTCATTTTAATTGTTCTTCCATAATTGTACTTTAGGTTAGTACTGCATTGGATAAGTGACTGATACACATGTGGACTGCAGGAAAGAGTTTAGATATTTTAAGACAGAAATCATTGGATACAGCCCCTTTAACTATTGTTTCCTTTTCAAAAGACAAGCGGTCCTAGACAGTGTTGTCTGCTTTATCTGTCTGTAGGATCTATCAGTTGTGGATAAGGTCAAATATCTTGGTCACATCAGCAGTGGTGGCGATGAGGACATTCAGAGGCAGTTCTGTAAATTGTATTGATTCTTTATTCTTTATCCTCAGTGCGAGAAGTTAAAGACCATTTAGGCATGGACCTGAATTGCTCTGTGTCCACAAACCTGCAATGCAACAAAGTCCCGGTCAGATGGCTTATTGAGGGCCTTCCAGTTAAACAAAAATATAACCGTATGAGTATGAGAACGGGAAACTGCTGGACTTCTGCGTATGTTCCAACATCTGTGTACGGCAACATTTTAACAAGGCAAAACTTTACATGTGAAGTGAAATGTGATCACAAGATGCAACAGTTTGCCTTCAGAACACAGGGACCAGGTGAGAGCTCAGCCTTCTCTGACTTTGCTTTACACAAAACCTAACTATTTAACAATACAGAGTTTTTGTTTTTATTTTAGAGGGAATCACAATTAAATATCCAATAAGTACAGAAAAAGAGATGTCCAAAACCAGCAAAGACATGCAGAATCAAGGTATGTGTCCCAAAGTCTAATACAAGTTTAATTGTTCTGTTATTTTCAACGTAATGAATAGAAATAAAAAAATATGACTTACATATGTATGTGGCTTAATTGAAGAGAAGATGCAACAAGCAGATTTAAAAAAATGTTTTTAATTGTTAACACAGCACTTTCATAGCCTGAAATGAATGTACATTTCTGACTTTTGTAACTGTTTATGTTTATACTACTGCCTTTTCAAGAGGAGATAACTTTTGCATGGCTCTGACAATTAGCTAAATGTCCTCCCTTCTCTCCAACCCCATTTGACTCGAGTCTATTCACCTTATTCTGGTTGTATTAGTTAACATAGCGCTGCCGAATTCACGAGAAAATAACTTCTACACAGACTGTTGACTTGTTGGTCACATGAACATTGGATATTTTACACAAATCAATCTACTTCATAGCATATTGTAGCTGCAAGGCTTTTCCCTCGTTCTACATTTCCAGAATGCCGGTCCATGGAAAAAAGAGAAAAAAGTGGGCGGGGCGGAATACTGTCAATACTGTCCTGAAAAGATAGCCTCAGTGTCAATACTTTTATATTGGCTCAGCACAAATGTAGGTATCGATGCAGTTGTGCAAATACAGATATTACTTAACATTTATGAACATTTGAAGGCTAGATTGAGAGAGGAAATAGAAGAGAGAGGTAGAGAGAGGAAAGAGTGAGAGATATAGCGAGTAAATGAGGAAGAGAGGTAGAGAGAGTGACAGAGGAAGTAGAAGTTAGGTAGGGAGAGGAGGAAAGAGGAAGTAGCAGAGAGGTAGGAAGAGTGAGAAATATAGCGGGTGAGGGAGATAGTGAGTGAGAGAAAGAGAGTGCGAGAAAGAGAGAGAGAGGAAGTAGAAGAGAGAGGTAGACTAGGGGTCTCCACTATAGCTCGTGGCCCTATTTTGTGTAGCTTTCGAAGGGATTTCCACAACAAACAAGCATTTGCCCTAAATCCGCCCTCACGCTGCTGTCTCAGCCAAGCTTGGTTACGGTGCCGTGACCTACAGCGACATAGCCTTATTCTGCTGGTGCCAAGCTACAAAATGTAGTTCATTTTATGTTAATCGGCCTCTTATTCTTAAGATGCAAAAGAGTGAATGAATGGAAGTGCAAACTGAGGCTAACAAAGCGCTGCAAAGTCGAACTCGATCTTCGAAGACAAACAGTGTGTTTCCAAGAGCCTCTTAGACCACAGGGAAGACCAGGGGCTGTGCAGCCAAACTCAGGGCCATCGGAGTAACTGGGTGGGGGGTTACTAAAAATAATATAAAATCACATCATGCAGTGAATGAGCAGTGACATGCTGAAATATGATATCTCAAATTCATCAGGATATGGGAAATCACTTTCGATTTCAGACCCACTTCTTAAATAACTTGAATGTTGAACCATGTCCTATAGATACGTTTGTATTATATATTGAGATAAATGTTCAGACAATAGAAATACAGTTTGTTCCAGCCAAATTAAGCTGTAAAATGTTTCGGAACATGAGTAAGGTGAAGGTACTTTATTGTCCCCATGGGGAAATTTGTCCTCTGCATTTGACCCATGCTTCAATGCTGCCGCTGGGACATCTCCTCGGGAGCAGTGATCGGGGGCCCATCTCCAGATCTTTGTGCTAGGCTTGATCAAGACTACCTTCTCTGGAGGATTTTACCTATTGTGCATGTTTTGGTAGCTCATGGTTGTTTTGTTCTAGTGGAAGGAGTGAGCGCTGATGACAGCTTCCTCTTCTATAGTATGTGGTTTTGAAAGTGCTGTGAAGAGACTTCCCCTTTCTCTCCATTTTAGAGAGTAGCCCAGAGGGAGAGAGCAGAGTGAGTAAAAGTGATGAGACTGTAGAGTCGGTAGAAGACGGGTCTGGACTTAAGGATGAGCCTCCTGGACACTATTACAGTATAGTCCTCGTACGCACCTTTCTCGTTATGCCCGTGTGTGATATTTCAGACTCCTTTCACAACTGCACTGGAGATGTGTGTCTGTGAAATTGGACCACAAGGGGTTTGGGAGGTGTTCCTTTTTGTATAATACTGGCAGTTTTAGACACAGTCAGACTAAAATTGGTGCATGCAAGGTATTCTAAGTACTAACTCCAGTTAAAAAGATATGGCTTGCAAAAAACTAAAATGCAGAGTGGGTAACATTGTTCAAAATATCTGTCAGTAATTGTAACTCACGACGTGCTCACGACCATTGTTTTTACCTTACAACAAAATGCTTTCTTCTCTGAACAATATAGAAAATAAAGAATGAAGGATTTTTGAACACTGGGTACATATACATGGCCAGAAAAAGAAAAAAGAAAAAAAAACAGATAACAAGATCAGATTTTTGGATCATCAAAAAAACATGTCAGTTTATTGGTAAACATTTGGTACATTTGGGAGACAACGCCCCACTTTCCATCCACAGCAGTCAGGTCACTCAGGCACATTCTTAAAAATACCTGGGCCTGGCGTGGGATGTCTCTGCGGCATGGTATAAGACTGCATTTCTTGTGGAAACTCAGGGTTTTTTGAGTTAAACAGGGAATAATGATCATTGAAAGCATGAATAAGATATGGTATGTGTGGGTGGTTTGGTAATCACACAAAATCAGAAGTGAACGGACTACTGTGTGTAGCACTCAAAGTCATGGGAGTGAAAGAACATCCATCATTACTGCAGGTATTTGAGGAGACAATCAAGCAGGCAAGGACAATCATCTCTGGCCTCTCTCATGTTTTACACTCTCCCTACGAGCTGCTCCCATTCGGACGTCACTACAGGGTTCCAATAAACAACAAGATCATTCTTCATCATTCTTCCCAATATCAGTGAACCTTTTAAATCCAGGCCATAGGGCAGAGAGGTTGCTATATGTCGTATTCTAATGTCTATGTCGTGTTTTCTAACCGTTTCATGTGTTTTTCTCTGACAGCCTGTGTGTCCAAGACAAATTTCCAGATAAAGAAACCTTGATCTTGACTATGCATTTTCAAATAATTATTTTCCACATTAGCCTGTCAAAACATACTCAGGTGTGAACAATCAGAAATAAATCAGATTTCTCACATCCACTGTTTGCATGACATTTTACTAATCCGATAACTCCAGGAATCAGATAATGCATGTAAACATCGCCAGTAAAGACAAAGTAAAACGTAGGATATTTTGGTGTGATTCAGGGTTGCCACCAGCCTCATTGGAGTGGGCCTTGAGAGTGAACTGGTATTAGGCACGTTCGAGTGTAGCTGTGCCTCGTGTCCGATGAGGGCGTAGAAAGCCTTGTGCGCACCAATATGGTTAAACCGGCAATCGACGCAGATCGGATCTTCAGGTCTTGCTTATCTCAACGTATCTGGCAAGGCAAGGCAAGGCAAGGCAAGTTTATTTGTAGAGCACAATTCGTACACAAGGCAATTCAAAGTGCTTCACACAACAGGATAAAAATGCATTAAAATCACAAAGACATGGCAGAAATCACAAAACCTTCATTTAAAGAAATTAAAAGCCATTTTCAGGCTCTCCGTCAAATAGTTAAAGACATAAAAGAGAAGAGTGCAAATATCTAAATATCTCTTCTACAGTGGAAATAATGACAAATAAATGACACAAATGAGTAAAACTCCCTAACAGGACACAAGGGTTAACTGTGTGTCCAGGCTGGTGGTGGGCAGTGGTAGCAGTGTCTGTGGCTTCAGTCGTAACTGCTGTGCTCTTCATCACATGGAGGAGGGTCAGAGGTGAAGTTAAAAGCACGAGTTCTGACCAAGCATTTAAGCTAATTCCTGACTGATTTCAATGAATACATGTGTGTTTTTCAGTGAAACCAGAGGAACCAATCAGCAGCCTACCAGTGAGTAAGACATTTGCATACTGTATGAACTAAAACTGTGGCGTTTGTGGCGTTTCTTATTAAAACGTGTGCAATTCCTTTGGAGTATGTTCTATAGTAAAAAGGTTATTTAAGCCTTATTTTTTTTGTCCTGCAGCGTGAAGAGGGAGTGTCTTATGCTTCTATCAACTTCAAAAAGAGGCACAAGAAAATCGGTGTAAGTTTAAACCGATGTTAGTTCTTCGTATTTAGACTTGGGTTAGCCATGGTTCTGTTTAGTTTTAGTCTAGATTTAGTCCTAATTTAGAGTGTTAGTTTTAATCTTTTCACTAATAGGTTTTAGATTTTTATTTGCTTGAGTTGATGAAAAATGTCATGCAAATTCAAGTTGGAAAATTATATGTAATTTTAGGTCTTCGCTGATTACTCTTAGTCAGCAAAAACATTGACGAAAACTATGACAAAATATTTTTGTTGGCAAAAGTAACACTAGCACCGCCCTCTGTGTTTGTCCAGGTCAGAGCGTGTGAGGAGGCTGTGACCTACAGCTCAGTAAGAATCCAAACCTCTGAGAACCCTGCTCAGCTCGACGCATCGTCAACACACGACATTATTGCACATGTTGTTTAACTGCAGTACTGTTCCTGTAGCTGCCCAGACCACCACTCACCCGAGGCTTTAGTCATAAGATTAAAAGACGTGCCTTCTCTGTTTATCTCTTTAATTAACTTTGTGCAAATGGGGAAATTAAAGCTGCCCCTTTGTCTTAAAAGTAAATAATATAAATCACATCTTTATTTGCAAATTAGTTACTGTTGATGCTTAACAACCATAGTAATTGCATATTAACACTTTGTTGTAAACAAACCGTAAAGAGGCAGGCAGAAATCAGTGGTGCAGTTTTTAACCGGGTTTTAGCAGACTTGTTGCTTTAAATTAAGTCATTTTAGATGAATAATGCAATTTAAAATGTCCAAATAAATGTCGAAAGGTCCAATAAAATAATGATCCACAAGGAAAAAAAGCAAAATATATGACTTCACAAGGGTATAAGTCTTAGATGGGGAAACTAGATTTTAACAGCTCACGAACTTAGATGAAATGTGATTTTTAGAAGCATAAGGCCAAACACAAGCATTCAGACTGCTCTGAATTGAGCTTCAGGTTAAGTGATTGCAACCGTCCAACTAAGTCTACTATTGATCCTGCTGTCAATGGATGCGGTGACCTATTGGGTAAAAGATGCAATAAATATCCTTCACTAGCAGATTGACACAGACCTTTATATCTTTGAATGAAAACAAATTACACTCGTCAACAGAAACTGCACTAAGGACTACTGTATATTGAGACCACACTAACCAAGGCAGAATCAATATATTTCTTACTCCCAATAGGTGAAGCTGTTAGTAATCTGTTTCAGGTGAGTGCTTTTAAATGTTGATGTCTCATTAAAGAGGCATCACCGACTAAAAAGATCAAGGGTCAAATTCTCCAAAACCAGTGATATTATCTATATCTATTTGCAACACAAAGTCGATATCTTCCTGTCTGCTTCTTGCTTGGTGCAGTTGTATGCCTTTCCTACACGCAGCAGGAACACCACTACACACACACTTCTCCACATGTGTTATTGGGATCTGTGAAATTCGAATCAATACGTACACTATTTCAAAATGTTATATAGTTGATGCGCCTCGTGTACACTGACTTCAGTGCTGGTGCGTTTCGGGAACCGCGCCTGCAGTGCTCCGAGGTCAGTGTAACCGGGCGCTGTGATTTTAAGCACTTTCTAACTCTTGTGGGTTTCGAACCACACCTGCGTCGGAGTCAGTTTGCCTAGAGTAGACCACCTTCTACCCAGAGTATTAAATGGCTTAAGTCAAAATATACCCAGGTATAATTGAGCCATTGCCACTTTAACCCTGGGTATATTCCAGGCAGCGGGTGAACGAGGTTTGCATTTTGAAACTCCTGCTTAAATTGGTTTAAGCATGTAAACGAGTGTATGCTACTATCAGATAAACATATAAAACCAGTTACATATCAGTACGTACACTGTATATTATGCTAAATTGACTTTTACAATATTGTTCTATCGTCAAAAACATACCTGGAGTTGTGTCTGTGTAATCCCTCATTCGTCCAGGAGTGTTCCATTGTAGAAAAAGATTCATTTGTAGTCATCTCGACTCTGTTTTAGAAAAAACGATACCTTGCGACTCTCATCCAAGGGTCATTCTTAATCAGTGAAACAAGTCTGAGAACTCCTGTTTATATCCTACTCTGTGAAAGCCCTGCCCACAGGGCGGGACCTCCTGATAATGGCCCATTGAAACTTAACTGGGATGGGCCTATTGTTCTACATTGTTCCCTGGCGTTTGGCTGCCTCACCTTGAGTGCCTGTTTAGCATCAGAATGCCTCGGGCGTCTCCAGGGTTTCAGCAGACCATTATAAACAACTGGAAGGTTGAATCTTAAACCTCCATTACGATTTAAGGAAGGATTCTCTTTTCCTCCTCTTTCAAACCATATTTCTCCCTGCTCAGAATCTCCACCTCACTGTCTTCAATAGAGTGGTTTGTGGCTTTGAGATGAAGATGTACAGCGCTCTGGGGTCCTGAACAATACCTGGAGTTGTATTGTGCTGCATTCACGTTTAATCCTGTTTATGAGTTTTGCTCTGAGCCACACACAGTATTTTATTCCATAATTAGCCAGAGCAGCTCGTAGTAATTTCACTGTATTATATCTCTCCTGTCAGACTGACCTCTAGCCAGGAGTAGCAATAAGTAAAAATGTTTCAGTGCAGAGAAACACAAGTATATTGTGTGTGTATATATATATATATATATATATATATATATATATTCTTTAATTAACTGCCTTTTTACAAATATTATGTTATTAGTATATTAATACATATTATGAACAACCTGAGACTGGTTTAAGAGAAGTGCAATTTAAATATTACGCATCAGTTCAACATTAATTTGTGTGCCTTGTGCATTGCAACTGATCACAGTGATTATTATGTCAACAAAACATTTTAGTCAGAGGTATGTGAAACTTAAAACCATAGTTTTGCATGTTAAGATTAACATAGAAATGAGTTCAACTCCAGTTTCCACATCTAGGAAGTAATTCTGGACAACTAAATTAAACCTAGCATCAGCCATTTTAATAGAACATACTGTAAAGTTGTCACCTCCCTTGTTAAAGCTTTTAATTTAGAAAAAAATGAATATATGGCATGCATAACAAATAATAATCCTCCAATCTGAAGTAGTGTAGTGTGGTAAATCAGTTGGCTATCATTGCATTTCACAGTATTTACTACACTAAGTATTTAGTATTAATACTTGTTTGTTTGGTTTGATTTTTATTTTTTACTGTGCAAATAGTATTGAAAGCAGCATTTCACAGGATTTTGTATTGCTGTGTATTTGCACCTGAAACTTGGCATCTTTAAGTCTGCATCAATATCAGGAATCATGTCCTGAGTAGCTGCTTTTAGTCATTTACGTGCTTATGTGTCCAATGTGTCCAAGCCCACAGAAGCAATTGTGTCTTTCAATGTTACATCACACTGCAAATCAGTTATTTCAAGTTGTATGTCGACGGGCACATCAGATGTTTTGGCTGTGAATGGTGAGCGAAAAGCCCCCACAGCAATCCCAAATCTAGTCTTTACCTCATGTTAGCAGTAACATTGGCTGCACATGCATGTCTCAGACAAGGTAAATGTCACTTCTTGCGTATGCTGTCATAATACTGTGTGACCATTTTTTTGCACCCTTGCAACATTTTGTTCAGATTATTTAAGTGCTCTGTAATATCAGCCATAAATGCAAGGTAATGCAGCCATTGTTCGCATTGTAGTTCCATGGCAGGTTTAACTTTTTTCTTCATGAACTGCCCAATTTATTCACGGAGATCAAAGAGCGCTTTAGCACCGCCACCTCCATGACGTGATTCATTTTCAACGACTTGCAGCACAATGCCTCTTGATGCAAAATACAGGGAAATTACCAAAAACCATTCTCCCCATTTGCGGCTTGTAAGTTCTCTTTGAATTTTGTCACACCCGCCTTTCTCCCGATCATTGATGGCGCACCATCTGTAACTAGGCTGACAGCGCTCCACCGGCCGATCAAATGACTCCACTTTGGCTGTTCAGATCTGTCAATACTTCTGAAATCCTTTCTGCCACAGAATTCCGTGACATGCTGATGTTGGCAAAAGCGTGTTTTTTCTCAAAACACACAATTTCTGCTGCCTTCAGAAAGCATGTTTTGATTAACTCATCCTCAGAATACAGCTCTGATGATAATGCTATTTTGCTAGCGATAGCATCGCTGACCTCTTGGGTGAAATTAGAAATTGCTGTTTCTTCAAACCCAGCAATAATTCATTCATTCTCTTCTCAATTACATGCCGAGTCTCGTAGTGGCGCAGAAGATTATATTCCTTGAGCACCGACACATGTTGCATACACACCAAGCACACAGGTTTCCCATTCAGGTGTGTGAACAATTAGGAATTTGTTATTTTTTCTTAAAAATCCTAATCTCAATGTCCACTTTTCTCTTTTTTTGACAGAGACATTCAGCTGATGAGGGTGTCACAATAGTTAAAACATAGGACAAAATGCCACTTACAGACCCAGACGCCGCATTGCTGCCCTCTGCTGTTATTTCGGAGTCATAGTCTTGTTGTCTACTGTGTACGTAACAGAACTAGTCCTCACTTCCTCATCGTATTCCAAACATCTTAATAATTCACCACGATGAACAACAACTAGCCTGCTAACTGCTAATGCTAACCAAAAAATAAATAAAATCTATACTTAAATGCAAAATTCACACAGTGGTGGACATTTTACAATTTTACAACATAGCTGGAGCAAAACAAAATTTTGCTCAACTTAAAAAAATTGGGTGTACAAATAACCAGGGACGTTTTGAGGGGGAATTGGCTGCCGTTTTGCCACTATGGCCTCGAAACACTCAAACAAGCAAGTGTCTCAATTTTATTCCAGTCATGAATTGGTTTATTGTCCATTTGAAGGGGATCCAGACACTTAGCCTCTGTCCTCTTCTACAACGCATTTGCTTAATCATACCAGGCAGATCGCACAATGACTTTCACAAACAATTGTTGTCTTGATTTACTGTAATCCATCCAAATAATAAAAGGGTTTATTCTAATTACAGGGAATATGAGAGGAATGACTTTCCTTGACATCAGAACACAGCAACAAATAGAAAATATTAGGGGATAAAAAAATGGATGGATGGGCAAATACCAGTCGAGAATTGTGCATGCATCAGTGTGCGCAGTAATTGTTGCTCAGCTTGAGTAATCCTTACACAGCCTCCTAAAAGGGACATGTTATGTAAAAGCGACTTTTATGGGTGATTAACCGTATTAATATACGGTGTTCCCTCATCATTAGTTTACCCAGAGATGTATTTTGATAGATTTATCATGCATCAACCATGCTAGTTTGACTATATTTTCATTATTTAAAGGGGCAGAAACATTTAAAATGTCATTTGTCTCTTGTAGCTTTATATCGTCACTAATTTAAAGCAAATCGTGTTTTCCAATAAAGTTTTATGACGTTCATTTTTAGATAAATATATACTTGTGTCCGGTGTTTTAACATTGAGCTCATATTGATAGCATATTAGATGTAGTTTGTCCACTCACATGTTTGGTAGTGACTCAAATTGGGGAATCACAGTCCTTTTTCATCAACAAAAACATACATACATTTATATCCTTATCAGTTCTGCAGCCATTATAGATAGATAGGTATTGCGATTTGCAATGACCAAAATGTACTAACTAATGAGCGGAATACTGTATGTTAGTAATAAATACCCAGCAAAAAGCATAATGTCTTCTTTAAAAGTATCATTAGCAGACCTGGGGTGTTAATCAATATTTAGTGTATAATAGAAAAGTGAGGAACCCCCCCGGGGTCTCCTGCGTGAAAGGCACACCTGTCCTACTGCGCTAAACTCCCATACCTTATCAAAATGCTAAATGGATTAAATAAGCTTACACCAACTAATTGATTAGACAAATTAGCGCTCTATGTTGTTAAATGACTGCCTCTATTTCTAACACATCTAATCATTGGAAACATGAACAGAGCCTTAACTACAAACAAAGACTTGTCTCTAAAAGATAGTTTTCAAGTCCCTTTGTTGAAACTTGGTGCTGCTGTTGCTTCACTTCTCGCACATGCGCAGCTAGGGCAAAACCTGCAAACATCCATGATTCCCACACAGCGTAGTTTGAGCGTAGACCCTTGAGTTTGAGGCTGTGTGGTCCTCAGAGCCCATGCGCAGACCTTTAAAAGAAGCTGCTGTACGCTTTGGTTCTAAACGCTCATGTTAGAGAGCGGAGCATGAACGGGCCTCTGAACACGGCCACAGATTGCGCCGCTATGGAGAAAGCAGAATCGTGCTTCCCATGCAATAATGCCCAGCGGCCTGTAGCGGCCACTAAAAGACACTGTGAGTTCAGCCAAGCTTCAGCAACAGAATCGAGTGGAAAACTTATTTGAATATATTCGAGAACAATTCATTTTATAGTTGTGACACGCGGTAATTTTAGATTTTATTGGTCACTGAATTATTGATTGCCCTGACCGCACGCCACTGATCATAAGGCTTTAGTATAACACACCAACAACACCAACAACTGTTATTACTATTCAGTCGCACTCACCGCTGCTGTCTTAGTCAGATGAATAGTTTAATAGTTTTGCATGTGTATGTCTTGCCTTCAGCTGTGCAGTTTATTCTTAATGATTATGATTGCTTTTGAATGCACATGTGGCACTTACGTGACATGAACTACCCCCTCTATGAAAAATAATGTCATCATTAGACCAAATGATCACATATTCTTTCTATTTCTTTAAATAAACACTGACAGTTGAATACAATTTAGGCTGGCTGTAGATAAACCATTAAAAAAGCAAACAATCAGGGACCAACTGGTGGCCACTACAGTTCATTGCACAGCAGTGAATGCGTGGTGGGGTAGGCGCGATTAAACCAGTGCTTTTGTGTTCCCGAGTGTTCCTGTGACGTCACTTCCCGGGTGTTCTGAGAGTTGTTCGTTGGCTACTTTTCATTGTTAATCCACAAACTATACATAAACTATTTTAGCTTCCTACACACCATTGAAAGTTTGATTGCTCCATAAACAACTTGGAGCCTCGTACGGTTCACATTCGTTCAGTATTTTGATGATTAAACCCCCTTGCAACCACGGTCTGAGCTAACCTAGCCTAGCCGCTAGCTTCATGGCTGAATCTTCTCCGCCTTTATCTTCCCAAATTGTAATATTTCGAGTCAGAAACCTGGCTCCTTCTCTGATGAAAGAGGCATGAAATGTAGTGTAGTGTTAGCTTTGGAGGCAAAGGGGGGTTAGAAGCGCTTATCCGTTGTTTGGGGGAGCTGAAGTCTCGGTTGTAGCATCAGGTTTACTGCACCACAAGTAGCAGTGTTGGTGTTAGCAGTGCTAAGGCTAAAACTAGCCCCCACAGTGCTTCCCATGCTGTTCACATGTTTTTTTCCTTCTCCCACTCGTCCCAGGGAGAGGTACTGTTTTAGACACTCGTCCCGGGGAGTGGTACTGTTTTAGACACAATGCCGATACTGACCTGTAGCTCTGGATGCCCTTCATCTGCCTGGATGAACCACCCTCTCTGGCCCCACAGTCTATCTGAAAATTTAAGCGTGCCAGTCTGCCCGTCCGTGGGAGTCGGATCTCTCCATCTCTGTGGTTCTCCCCGAGATTTCTACTTTCTCCCAAAGCTAATATTGTTTCATCTGTTTTTCAATGTCGCACTTTGAAGCAACTGCTACAGCAATATAGCAATACAAAAAAAAAGTACATTTCATTTAATTATGTGCTTGTTTCTGCCTGTCTGTCAGATGCAAAGTAAGAATCTGATTGGTCTGTGCAAAAGCCTGGGCCCTGAGCATGCCGTCTCAGGGCACTATCTTTCTATGACCTCCAATTTGGCTCTTCCTTGTTAGGGCAAAGGCAGGCCTGACCAATCACACCTCTGCTGTGTGAGCAGACACTGGCAGACGGAACAGGACTCCTGGACCTACACTAATTGACCTCCCTCTAGGCTTCTTGCTTCAAAGGCCCCACACATGTACCGTTAACATTTGGCACCATTCATTTTGGAAAGTTCATTTTGGAGCAAAAGCCAACTAAACTACAGCGATCTGGTCTATCTCTGTAACAACTGTGAGGGACAATGTCATTTAGCAATTGCCCTTTCACCTGAGTATTGTGAATACTCAGGTGAATACTTTACTTTTGTGACTTCAAATCTTGACTGATACTTTTGTTGTTTCCATGTGTTGCAACAGCTTCTGCGAAAGCCACGTACCTCTCAATGGCACAGGTACAAAAAAAGCTAAACTTGGTAATAATGTATTTCTGTAATAGAGACAAACTGTTTAAGCTAGTATAAGCAGCTTACATGACCAAATGTATAATATGATGCTTTACTTTAATCCTAATGTAATCTTCTCAATCTACCAAATGTCATTAACAATGTTGGTGCAGACCTTAATTGTTGGTTAGTTTGTGTAATCCATTTCTTATTGGTGGCTTTTTTCCCTGTAACCAGAAGAATGTTCCACAAGTATCCATTTATTGTGGCCATGGCTAGAGTTTTGGGGCCCAAAATCATAGATCTGTTCATGAGTTTTGCTCTGAGCCCCACAAATCACTGTTTTTCAAAAAAAAAAATTGAGACATTAAAGGTCAAAATCCTGCACAATATTAAGGTACCTAAGTCATTGCCAGACTTTTTTTTTTTTTTTTGAACATTTTTGTGCATTTTGTGCAACTGCATGCCTTCATCAGCATGTTGAGTTGCTTAAATACATTTTTTTTTTTTTTGAAATTTGAAATTTGAACTCAAAGCATTAAAGGCCAATAACAATACCAATAATGTATGTGTGTCCATTACATTAGTAATGTACATTAACCCTTCTTTCAGACTGTACATACACATTTATCGCAGTTGTAAAAAGTGAAATGAAGGTGTCTTTTATATATATAGTTATAGTATATTATATATGGGGTAATATAGGGTTATTGCGAATTGTCTGTATTTTACCCTCTAACTAGCCAGAGCAGCTCATAGTCATTTCACTGTATTATACCTCTACTGTCAGACGGAACAAGACTCTGGCCAGTATCCGGGCTTTACACTAATGAACCTCTTGCTCAGCCTCTGCTGCAATAACTCCTGACGTTTCTTCTTTGTGATACCTCATTGACAGTTGATAGCCTTTGTTTTTTACTGTATGCACCTCATTTTTTATACTCATTACATTTCCAACTGATTTTTCATACATGTACAATTGCAATTTTCACCCATTGGATAGCTTGAAATACAACCCAATCGTGTCCATGGCTGGAGTTTTTAGGCCCAAAAACATATATCTGAAATCGATGATGTCAAAGACAGTTTGTTGCACTTTATTGATCTCAGTCCAATATTTCTGAGCAACCAGATATTCCCAGAGCACATGGTAATTGTGGGCTTCCTGGCAACCACATTTCAAACAGTAAACATTTGATGGTGAAAAGTGGGCACTTTAACATGGTGTAAAAAAAAGTACCCTTTCTTTCCCATTTATTTTTATTATAATTAGTAGCGGGGCTATTCACATTGTTAATACATATACAATATATAGTTTAGCTATTATTCCCCTTGAAAGTTCTGATTTACATGTCTCAATACAATTTTCAGTCCGAGGGTTATAGTGGTCATTGGTTTGTCATACACATTTTTAAGGATGCATTGTATTGTATTGTAGGATTGCATTTTAGTTTAACTACTTCTACATAATCAGCTGCTTTTGATGGTATTTTAAGTGAGCTGTTGAAGCGTTGTTACAGTATCCTGTCAGCTAATTTACAAATGTTTTGAACCTATTCTCTTCCCTGCAATGCAGTAACTTGTTCTGGACAATATCAATATCTCAGTTCCTTAAAAATGGATACGCCCCCTCATCCATATTTACTGTCCTGAGATCGCGTTTCCCAAACTCGATTGTAAAACTTAATTCGTGAATGTTTATTATCCTCCATCTCAATTATATATCCATTGTCCCAGTCCATAATGCATATCTCTTGTTTGCAATGGCTAAAATAAAATATATAGATACATAAAACAAAACCGGCATTGGCTGAGGTTAAGCGATTTGCATTGTGAAACCCACATAACAGCTACGAAGAAAAAAAATTGGACGCTTTTGAAGGTAGCTGGTGAATTGACTTCCTTTTGTACTCTCACATTTCTTTCCCTATAGCGGGAAACTAATCTGACATTTCACAGGTGCTCTTCCTAAATTCAGTTCAAAGCCCCTCACCTCGTTATACAAAGGGTTCGGGTGTCAACTTTGATATACTTTCTCTAATGTTCCAGAGATAACCCGCCTGGCTTTAGACTCTATAAGAAACTTAACTTGATAGATAATCCAGTGTGATTAGGAGTTTAACTGTCAAATTCCCATCTCTGGTGCATTTAAGTTTAAGTTTTGAATCGCATCCACCTGTCCGTTCGAGGGAGTCGGATCTCTCCTTCACTCTGGAACTCCTGGAGGTTTCTACTTTTCCCCAAAGAGGTTTGGTAGCTTTTCCTGGCCGAGAAGGAGGGTCTAAGGACAGAGGAGCTTGGGACATTTGTCTAAGGACACGGGATGCAAGGATATTACCAATTCCCTATGAACATTGTTTATTCGGGCTCTTTTTTATATTTGGCAATGTTAAATGTTTTTGCATATGATTATACTGTCTTATTTCAATAAAAAAGAAGCGTAGTGACAGTGTATTTTCACAAGGGAGCTGAAGGGGGAGCTCTATTGCTTAAGTTTTTTAGCTCTGCTTTAAAATGTATTTGGTTCTTTAAAAAATGTTGATATATTGCAGAATATCATGTGCAATATATCGATTATTGCATGTATTGTGCAATCGTGATATTGTTGTACGGTAAGCCAAGTATCGTGTGTATCAGATCAAACTGTAAGGAACCCTGTGATTCCTTTCCTGAGAGAAGAGGTTTTATGACTCAGTCAAAGCAGGAATGACACCAAAATTACAGATATGTGCAAAATTTGTGTTATTAATGAATACAAAATGTATTTGTAAATACAAAAGATGTTCATCAGAATAATCGTTAGTTGCAGCCCTAGATTGAACCACTGACCTTCAGGTTTATGGGTAAACATCTACACCAACTGCACCACACACATACCCAGTCTGCACACAGGCAACTCATTGAATCATTTTATAATGTACGAGGCATGATATTTGCAGGTGAGATGGGCAATTAACCTTGGCGCTTTTCCACCGAGCGTTGTCCAAATCAAACCTGTCAGATCACATTATTCCCATTTCAAATATCACTTTATTGTGAAGAGTTTAATGCATTCAAAATAAACAGTTTTATTTATTTACAGGGCAGATGGGAGCAACGCGGCTTTCCTTGACATCTGTGCTGTAGCTACAAAACAAAATCATTAGGCAGTAATTGAATGTATGAGTGTAATCAACACACGGCACAAGTCTGGAGAATTGCACATGCGTCTTCAGTCACTTGAGTGTAGACTGTATCAATTTGTATTTGCAACCTAAGCTTAGTCTGTAAATGAGTAACACACTCTGAAAACAGGTCAACGTTAGATCCTTTGGAGAAAAGTAGTAGCTGTGTTGTTGGATTAGTAATTAGCAGTTGTAGTAGTAGTAGTAGTAGTAGTAGTAGTAGTAGTAGTAGTAGTAGTAGTAGTAGTAGTAGTAGTAGTAGTGTTGAGACTGAAAGCAACAAAGTACTAGAAGAAATAGGTGCAGTGGTAGCAGTAATAGTATGGTAAGTTGGACGATAGAAGTACTGTACTTCTCGGGCTATACAGCGCTCCTGAATAAAAGCCGCTCCAACGAAATTTACAAAGAAACAAGAACTTATACATATAGCAGACCGCACCTTTCAATAAGCTGCAGGTGCCCACGTTGTAACATGAGATATTTACATACGCCGGTTGTCTTTTGAACCGGGGGCGCCACGGACCTAATTAGACTAAAATCTCAGTGAATGTGAGTTGGATTGTAATAAAACACACAGCATTTTGAAGCTTTAATAAACAGTGTCGAAAAAGATTCAGTTGTAGTCATCTGGACTCTGTTTTAGAAAAACAAAAACGTTTCAACTCTCATCCAAGAGTCATTCTCAATCAGAGAAACAAGTCTGAGAACTCTTGTTTATATCCTACTCTGTGAGAGCCCTGCCCACAGGGCGGGACCTCCTGCTAATGGCCCATTGAAACTGGGATGGGCCTATTGTTCTATTGTTCCCTGCCTCACCTTGAGTGCCTATTTAGCATCCGAATGCCCAGGGCGTCTCCAGGGTTTCAGCAGACCATTATAAACAACGGGAAGGTTGAATCTTAAACCTCCATTCCGATTTAATGAAGGATTCTCTTTTTTAACAAAGATTGCCTCCTTAACTCCTCTTTCAAACCATCTTTTGGTTTGGTTTTTCTCAGACTTGTTTCTCTGATTGAGAATGACTCTTGGATGAGAGTTGAAACGTTTTGTTTTTTCTAAAACAGAGTCCAGATGACTACAACTGAATCTTTTTCTACAATGGAACACTCCTGGACGAATGAGGGATTACACCGACATGCTTAATAAACAGTGTTAACCCTTAGTGAGTGTTACGTTGTAACATGAGATGCACAGGTTGTCTTTTGACTCACGGGGCAGGTCTGGCCAAGAAAGTTTCATTTCAATGCAGCAGGTTCTAAACTGCAGACCGCCGTATATCGCATGTCCACGCTCCATGTTTGTCTTTGCGTTTCGTCGTGTCTAGATTCACTTCCTCATTAGACTAATTTCTCCGTGAATGAGTCGGATTGTAATAAAACACACAGCATTATGAAGCTTAAAATGCAGTGACCACTGTCCACTGTCTTCTTCTACTGTGTGTCAAATGCTTGCGCTTCCGGCTAAAGTGCCCCCCGGTGGCCGTTAGCCAGTAAAAATCTCAAAATTATCCGCACCGTTATATGGGCTGCAGGGTTAAAAGTATGGGAAAAAAGTAGCGGCTTAAAGTCCGAAAAGTATGGTAGTTTTATAAGTAATATAGCAGCTATAATAGCAATAGTAAGTATGAACTCAACATAAATAGATGTAGTAGTAGTGGTCGTAGTTTGAACTGGTATTAGATATATAAATAAATAATATAATATAATACAATAATATGAATAAATATATATATATATATATATATATATATATATATATATGTATATATAAAATATGTAAAAATGAATAAATGTAAAACATTTTTTTAAATGATTTTTTTTCACTTAACAGTTATCCCAGAAAGCAATTTTTGTTTTCAATAACATTTTAGGAAGGTTACAAGAACATTTCTTTAAAGTTACATTTGGTTATCCTAAGGTTATCATGGAAAGTTTTTGACTGATTGTTCATTCATCTTCTACCGCGATTGTGCAACGCTCTTTTTCAGCATTAAAAACCCCTCTTTTAGGCATGGGTTGTGAAAGGTTTTGCTGTAGATCAATGTTTATTTCCCTCAAACACAAAAAAAAAAAGCACAGATGTATTGGTTCTAAATTGTCCAATTCCAGTACAGAGCCATAGCCAAGTGCAGTGATTACATGTTTTATTCATTTCTGCTCTGATCAAAATGTGTCAGAGCAGTAATCTAATCCATTTTCAGTCAATACATCTACTTCCCCAGGCTTGGATTCCAGAGACTGGGGAACAGTATATTAAGTTTGAAATATCTTGAATACAGAGATATTTATAACATAACTTCCTATCTTGTTTGTCAAAAAGGGTTTATTTAGTTCTTTGATGCATCTTCTGGAGATGCATCTGAACACATGATCAGTGATGTAACCTGTTTCAGGTCTACTGTTGGTCACTTGTTTGGAAGAGATTGATTGCAGATGCAGTAAGAGGAGAGCTCACTCTGCAACCATGATTCAAAAAAATCAGACACGCTAGTTTTAAGTGCATAATAAATTCAATGTTTAAATCTTTCATTTTAGATGGCCAAAATTGTGCCATGGACACCTGGCTTTATTAAACAGTTACTATACCAGGAAAGAAAAGGACCCACTAAGTCAACACCAGAACCAAATGGGGATCAAAACAAACTTAAACCAGTTAATAAATATTATGAAAAATCTGATTTTAACTTGTTATTAGGGTTTTACCTTTTCATGTATCTACTCAAGGTTGAGTAATTAGAGTAATATTCTCCTTCATTCCAGACATCATTGCTCTGTTTACCCCTACCCACATACATGCACACTGCTCTGTACATATTTTGTTCTCCGATTTTGTTTGGAGCAGACCTTGAGCCCCTCCCTCACTCCCAGGACCAATCTGTTCCAGATCTGGTGCCCCTCACTCCGAGGACCAGCCTGCTCAAGACGTAGAGCCCCTCACTCCGAGGACCAGTTTGTGCCAGACTTGGAGCCCCTCCCTCACTCTGAGGACCAGCCCTTTAAATCTGAGAAGCACATTGTTCCAGTCCGGAGCCTACCTACATCTGTGGATGCTGGTGTGCAAACTTTACCTCCATCTCAGAAAGGGTGCCCTTTCCATCGTTTCTGCAGATGGATTCATAATATCAGGAAGAGATACTTCAAATATACATTTTTCATTATACTTTCTTTGTTGAATTGCAATAAATTGTAATTTTTTGGGGGCAAAGGTTGAGTTTGTTAAAAATACCCCGGGGAAGACCCAGGACACGCTGGAGGGACTATGTCTCTCGGCTGGCCTGGGAACGCCTCGGGATCCCCCCGGAGGAGTTGGAGGAAGTGTCTGGGGATAAGGAAGTCTGGGAGTCCCTGCTTAGACTGCTGCCCCCGCGACCTGGCCCCGGATAAAGCGGAAGAAGATGTATGGATGGACAAATTGCATAATATGTAATGAAAAGTGTTTCAGTGTAGTGTAAAAAACAACAACTGACTAGTCAAATAGTGAACTTATTGCTTATATATCTATTTATTAATTTCAGGGAAAGTGCATTTTAATTTTGGTAAATATGCCATAATTAGCCAAAAGGCAATTTTTTATCTGTAGTCCCATGACTGCTAATACGGTCGAATATATGTTAATAATAAATTATGTTTCAAACATTATATTAATTAGTGGTTTACAAGTCTAGTTATTAAACTCTAAATTCAATTAGAAATGGTTAAAAATATATATATATATTGCTAAATTGTGTATTTAAAACAATATATTAATTATTTAATCTATAAAAATCTATTTAATACATTTAAACGCTCAATTAATTGTCAGATTAAAACCAAATTTAGAAATAGAGTCATTAATTAAACTCTTAATAGTATGCTTAATAAATGCATTTTAAAAATTTCATTTTTAAAACAATTGCCAATTGGACTTATAATTCTGCTATTAATACCACCTTTAAATTGTAATTTTATAAAGCATTATTCCTTTACATTTTTATTTCTATTTTTTTAAATTTCATTTATACAAGGAAAACCCAATGAGAAAATTTCTTTTTTTCAAGGGTACCCTGTTAAAAACACAACACAAAATAAACAACAAACACAGGATACTAAAACACAAATAAAACATACAATAAAATTGACCAATACATAGCAACACATTTATACATACAATATGAGATAAAGTTATATAAAACAAGTGCATTGGCACTGCGGGTAGTCCTTTACCAGTGCTTTTAAAATCATTAAAAGGTAAAATGATTTCATTTCAAAAGTCTCCGGGTTTTGTTCCACAGGGAGGGAGCAAAGTTGCTGAAAGCCTTTTTTCCTGTCTCTGTGTTGAAACGATGGGATTGTAAAATAAAAATGTCCTGAGAACTTAAGATGAATCATTTAAAATATTTTTAAATTGTGTTTTAAATGCACAATTTAATTATTGTTTTTTTAGGCTTTAACTATTTCTAATTACATTTTAAATTTAATAAATAGACTTTAAATCACTAATTAGTTTACATTTGAAATATAATTTAAATGTCCTTTTAAGTAAATGTTTTATTATTATTTACTTGGTGCTAAAAATCCATAGAAGATGGTGTCCAACCTTTAGAATTCAGCTCATTTAACATGTTTAAATACACGTTAGTTACTGTGCAACTATGTTCTTGGTTCCCCTTATTTTTCATTGTATCACTTTGTTCATGTCTGTTCCCTGGTATTCTCAAAACAATGTAATACTGGAGTTAAGGAAGCAATCTTTGTTAAAAAAAGATAATCCTTCCTTAAATCATAATGGAGGTTTAAGATTCAACCTTCCAGTTGTTTATAATGGTTTCCTGAAAACCCTGGAGGCATTCGAATGCTAATAATCAGGTACTCAAGGAGGAGGGAGTCAAAGTCAGGTCACAATAGGATGTAGAAGGCCCATCTCAGTTTAGTTTCAATGGGCCATTATCAGGAGGTCCTGCCCTGTGGGCAGGGACTTATAGGAACTTCCCGTCTTCTCCTCTGATAGTGGAACAATCAAGAAAGGCCAAGCGGTTCTCCTTAGCATATTCTCTTGTAAACTTGATGTGCGGGTCCACTGCATTGATGTGCTCTGAGAAGGCTTCCAGCTCTTGTTTCTTAATTGTCACAAATGTGTCATCCATGTAACGGTACCAAAGATTTGGAGCAATGCCTGAAAAGGAGGCCAGTGCCTTCTTCCCAAAATGTTCCATGTACAAGTTGGCCACTATGGGAGAGACGGGCGAGCCCATGGCACAGCCGTGAATCTGTCTGTAAAAATGTCCCTGGAATTTAAAGTATCTGGGGTTAAGACAGATGTCTTGTAGTTTGCAGATGTGTTCAGGTGTCTGTTTGGTCCTTTCCTGTAAGGTGGTGTCTTCCTTCAGTCCTCATCCTAACCGCTGCTACTGCCTCAGAGGTCGGGATGCAGGTGAAAAGGGACACAGCATCATATGAAAACCATTGGGTCATCTGGGTCCAATTGGTTTCACTTTGTCCACAAAAGTATGTGTGTTTTTCCACATGATGTTACGAGTTCCCCACCAGTGGTGCCAAGATGGTTGTTAAATGCTTGGCCACTTGTATGTGATGGAATTGGTGCTGCACACAATGGGTCTGAGTGGAACATTCTCTTAATGAATTTTGGGAAGGCCATAAATGCATGGAATAGCTTCCCCAGGATAAAGTTTGTAATACAGCAGCCTGTCTATCACCTCCTCTTTTTCAAGCTTTTGTAAACAGTCTACCACCTTCTTCTTGTAGCACTGGTCGGGTCTCTTTTCAGAAGTTTGCATGTGGTCGTGTCCTCGAGGAGACTTTGGCTTCATAATCAGCTGTATTAAGAATCACAGTGCAGCGTAGCCTCCCTTGTCTGCTGGAAGAATGTTTATGCTGGGATCTTTTTGTAGTGCTGAGAGTGCCTTCCTCTCCTCAGATGTGATATTTGAAGGAGGCGGTTTTGGCGCTCTTCAGAGTAGCTTAGAAGTAATTGAAAAGTTGAGCCCTTTGGAGAGCACGTCTTTCTCTGCCTGAGACAGGACACGGTCTGAGAGGTTCTTGATCCAATTGTTTTTGCTGGTCTTACTTAGGTCTGTCCCTATACTTCTGTCATGCTGGTCCTTACCTGGGTCATTTTTATTCAAAAAGATGTTAATCTTCTTGATTTGGCGTTCCTTGCTCTTTCTGTGCTGCGCTTCCTGTGCTGTCTGTGTAACATCCATCACTCTCTTGAAGGCTTCTTCAGGGAGGATGCTTGTTAATTTTCTCTGTTAAAGTTTCTGTTCTGTCTTTCAGATTAACAATTCTGAAGTTGTTTTCTTGGATCCTTTCATTGAGCGTCTGCATTAAGTTCCTTCTCCAGATCTTCTCTGCTCTGTGTCCTTTAACTGGTGGTTTCCGCGTAATAAACTCAAATAAGCGCTCCAGTTTGGAGTGTGTGCAGTCAAGGTAACGGAGCACAAGTACTACAGATTCAACATCAGATGTCTCATCGGCTCGGACTGATCAGAAATCAGCCGCTTTTACTTCATCACAAATATAGTTTTTATTCACAGCCTCATTCTGAATTGTTTTGGACATACAGTTGAACACAGACGTCTGTAGATGCAGTTTTAAAAAGTAAACATGGAAAACACTTCCGCGTAGCGTTGACGGGAGAAGCATTAGCCTTAACCCCGCCCTGATCACGGAGTGCTCACCTGCTACGCTGTGTCTCCAGCGTAAACAGCGTAGCTCCTTGCCGTAAACACTACGCTTAAATGGGCGATGAAAAATATTGCCCATTTCAGGCAGTTTTTACTATGGCTTTTCTCATAGTGACGTAGTCATTTTTCTCGGAATTCGATTGGCTAAAGATTCCCATTGCTTTTCTACCAGGCTCAGGGGCGATTTTCAAACAGCCCCACGACGTACGCTGACACCAGTATATACATATAATATATATATATACTCTCTCTCTCTCTCTCTCTATATATATATATATATATATAGATTAAATTTTTCCATCTCACTGCTTCCCCGGCAGAGCTGAAGGAAGCAAGGAGGCAAAACCGGGACTGTACAGAGGATGAGAACATTGGTCGGGGTAAAGAGGGGAGGGAGAGAGAGAGATGAGAGAGGAGAGAGAGAGAGAAGCACGGTATGTAGTCAGAGAGAGAGAGATCGAGAGAGTCAGAAGTAGAGAGAGATCTAGTTTATTCTTTTAAGTCATCTGTCTTTAACCCTAAGAAATAGTTCTACTCTATAATAATAACTATAAATAATTCTGACCAGAATATACTCTCTGTGTTATTCTTCTGTCAGACAAAATCCAATACTGTCGAATACCATTTGATCATAATCGGCTGATTCGCGCAGGAGGGGCAGTAGTTCCATCTATTAGTCATCTCTCTCGTCTGTGGCGTCTGTGTAGCACAGCTCCAAGTTCAGAAAGAGATTTATGAAGTTGATTCACCTTGTGACAACCTCATTTTATGTCTCAGAAACTAGGAGCAGGATATTTTTCAGGAATATAGACTTAGGCAAGCTGCAGAAACACACTCGCGTGTCCTGCTTTGCCACAGTAAACAGTTAACAACAACTCTCTCCAGCTCAGCTGCCGTTAGAACCTCCATTTCCACATCCCATAAGAGTGTAATGATGTTCTTGCATTATTCCTTTAATGACAAAGGTTTTAGGGCATTAAAAATGCCTCAATTTCCTAAAATTGATCAAATAATAAAACCTTCACACCTACACCTTTAGAGCTGACTCACTTTGCCCTGTAACTGACAAAACTGTCCAGGAGATCATCACCAGCCTGAGTTCACTCTAGCGATGCTCGCCTCGCATGAGTTACCCTCTCCTCTCACAGAAATGAAGTCTCATTAAGTCTATCTGTGCTGAAACAGTTTTGTTTAGCTCACCACTTCATTCTATCTAACATAAGGTGTTATTCTCATCCTTATGTCGCTTCAATTCTGGAACATCCCATACAATTTCGTTGAAAAAACTTGCGGTCATGATCCAGACCTCTCTCCCTTAAGATAGAGCAGCTCTTGATGCCTCGCAAGTATCTGGAGTAATTACGCAGTTCCCATCTCTAATTCTTTGCCATTCTTGGTGCCAAAGTCCTTGAACAAGGTTGGTTCCAAACAGCTCCTCTGCTCTCCTCATATACATCCTTCTATTCCCTCTCATACTAACATCATTGAATGTTTTCCAGTCCACGCTGTTTTAGACCTCATCCACAGCACTGAGATCTGCTCTTTGTCAGGCTCGGAACAACAATTGACATTCCACGCTGAACACTCGACGCGGGCGCAATAGCCTCAGTCTTAATTCTGTTAGATTTCTGAGTGCTGCTTTTGATCACTGTCGATCATTCCGGAGACTTGTACAGTAGACTAGAGGACTGGGTGGTGGCGCAATCATGCTGCACTGCGCTAAACAGGTTAAAGTCTGATTCTGGAAGTCATCGGGAAGTTCTTTGTCGAAATTGTGTCAACTTGTCTGTCTCATCACCCAGATGCCCTTGAACCTGTGGGGTTCGCCCCACAGGGTCAATCCTTGGCATCCCCTCTCTCGTTCAATCCTCTACTATCTATGCTGGCCTTAGGTCAGTCTGCATACGCAGCGAGATATGTGTCCTATTCCAAATTATGCTACGACGACACTCAAATTCTATTCGTTTCACATCGACGGCAGGTGATATGGACCCTAGTGGATTCACTTACCTAGTCTCTTACTCTGCACTCCAAGCACTCACAGATCAGTGTGTGGGATGCAAAACAACTTTCTCCAGCTGAACTCAGACAAGACTGAAATCAATCGTCTTTGGCCCTACAGAAACCAAAGAGAAAAGTGTTAAACAGTCACCTCCAGAGTCTCGCTCTAAAACCTACAAATCCAAGTTAGAAATCTGGGTAACTAATGGACTCAGACTTGAATTTAACAGCCACGTCAGATCACATTCACATTCATCAGCTTTCTTTACCATCTAAAAAACATTGCCAAAATCAAAAGTATAGTGTCTAAACCCAGACCTGAGAGACTTATCCATCGGCGTTTGTCTCTAGTAGATAGACTTCTGTAACGGCCGCTCATCCTGTAGCCTCTCCAAACGAGCCTGTAAAACAGCTGCTCAGTACATCCAGAACGCTGCTGCTCCCGGGTCCTGACTAGAACCAGGAAGTACGATTCACATTAGTCCTGTGCTCAGGTCTCTCGCACTGGCTCCTGTGGCTCAGAGAATAGACTTCAAAGCAGCTCTGCTTGTATACAAGTCTACTCCCATGGGCCTAGCACCAAAGTACACTCTTGGACATAGTTAGTGCCATACGAACCATCTCGGGACTCTGAGGACCTCAGGGACCGGCTCCTGCTGGTGGCCCAGAGTCAGGACTAAACATGGGGAATCTGCGTTTCAGTTTTATGCAGCTAAAATCTGTCAACAGTCTTCCTGAGGATGTGAGACAGGCCCTCTACTCTGGCAATGTTTCAAATCTAAACTAAAAACTGTTTTGTTTGGCTGTGCATATGACTGCTGAAATGCTTTTCTTTGCACTCTTCTCTTTTATGTCTTGAACTATTATTTTGTGCCATGTCTTTGTGATTTTAATGCATTTTTTCCTGTTGTGTGAAGCACTTTAAATTGCCTTGTGTATGAATTGAGCTCTACAAATAAACTTGCCTTGCCTTGATGACAGCATGTCACAATTAATGTATGTTTAAAAAGCGCCGAATACAAAAAGCACTATAGAAGAACTATTATAATTATAGTTATTAAATGACGGTATATAGGCTGAGTGAGACCGATGCTGATTAACGGGTCAACGCTGTTCACCTTACAACACCATTGTACGTGAAATAATAATAGACATCTTCCTCTTTAAAAGTCTGAGAGAGCTGCTTAATAGTAATTGAGGGCCTTTTACTGGCATATAAAGGACATCAAAGGCATGAGAGCATGAGAGTTCAGAGGTTTTTTTTTTAAATGGCAAATGTTGTGAGTTTCAACAGCAGTCAACAGCAGTTTTCACTATGTGGGTCAACTAATTACTCAAAGTGAAATGTCTTATTCAAAAAACAGATCCAAATCCTCGACACCCAGAATGCAATCTGTAACATAATTTTTTTCTTCTCTTTTTTTCCTTTTTCTTTTTTTTTTTTACAGCAAAAATAAACAGAACACGGGACAAAAGATGACACAAGGAGAGCATTCAAACAATTTAGTCCCAGTGTAAGGCTGTAGGTAGAGTGACCACCGCAAAAGGTCATTGAGTCGATTACTAAATATTTGCACCATTTTACCAGTTGGTTTCAGGAAATAAAGTCAAATGTCTCCTTGATTTTTTCTTCTTTCTCTAGCACTATGGACAGATCTCTCCTGAAACCCACAAACAACAGTTAATTTGACATTTAATATTATTATTCACAAATAGTACCTTATTTATATGTTTGGTGTGTTAGAGTCACAGCACTGTACCTGTTCTCCTCGCAATCTTCTGCTGACGTGGCAGTGCTACACAATATTCTTCATAAAGTTCATCCATGTCAAGTTTGTCCTGAATCTGCAGTCTTTCAGCAATACCACACAGCTAAAAGTAAACTCTTTAAGCACTTGACAGCCACATGTTTGTGAAGATTGCTGTCAGAGAAGTCAGAGAAGTCCTCCTATTTTTCCCGGTAATTTAGGGCACACCGATAGAACCTAGAAAAGTCCTCTTTGATTGCTGTAGGTTTAGACTGTGGAAAGGTGTGTGTTGACCTCAATCCCAAAAAGGGAATCCTTCTGCCTCTGCTGTAGCTTTTACCGCATTCATGTGATCTCGGAAACTCGGTGGATATCAACTCTAACTTGGAAAAACAGCAGTGGAAATTTCAGCTCGTAAACATGTGCGGAAGTGACTCCAAATTCACGAGGTAATGTCAGAGTTTCAGGTCTGTTTGGGACTGGAGGACAGTGGTGGTTCTAATTCACAAATAAAACACATTTAAGTCACAATTCAGCCTTAATGAAGTTACAAGCAATAAGAGATTTTACACATCTTTTCTATGAATCAATAAAGACAATCAAGGTAAAGTTATGAAAATGTTTCTCGTCGCTGCGGCATGTGTTTTTTGGGAGCTGCTTTCATGAACCGTCAATTTTGGGAAGTTAGATGATTGCGTGGGTAGCTCAGAGATGACATGAATGCAGCATTAGTTTTAAGTACAAAAATGATGTCAAAGATCTCACACACAGTTTTGTCATCTCTGCAGGGCATTAGGTATGTCTGTAGCTCAAGAGAAAAGTTGCCCTTTACAATCTTGGGTCTTCCTAAATAACTTACATGTCACCTTTGGACAGTTTGGTTCTCTTTGTGACAAAAAAATGAGGCCTTAACAGATGACCAACAGGTGTGACGCCTGGTCGCTGCATTAATCACACTCCTGAAGCTGATTCTGTTTTTATTCATGGAACAGACATATTCCCTTCTGCAAAGGGACATAAAAAATCTGGGCACAGAACAATTTGCCTCATACAACATAAAAGACAAAAACAAGAGACAGGAGACAAAAGAAAGAGGACACGACAAATAACACAACAAGACTAAAAAATAAATCAGAGAAATATCACTTGGGGCTCTTGATCTAAATAAGATATTTACACAAATGCTATGAATGCCTTTACTTTTACATAGAGGAAGGAACACAATAAAACAATATAAACACAATGTAATTATGTGTGGTGGACTATATATGATGCCCTGTAAATTCGCCCAACACTATAGAAAGTTAGAAACAAAGTTTTTTGTCTGGTGTGAGAAATAAATTTCACTTTTATAAGTTTTGTCAACAGAAATTACATAAGTGCGAGGTCATGCTTGGGTGTTTTTTTTTTTATCTTTATCTGGCAGTAACTGTCTGTTAATTGGATATCCAATAATGCAGTAAAGTTGTCAAGGACAAAATATATATTGGCCGTTTCCCTTAGTTTCATGCCTTTTCCATGTCTTGATACAATTATATTTTTTTTAGGATTTCCCGGTCGCTTGGGAACCCTGAGTGAAAAAGTCCAGGAGGAGATATGCAGGCAGAGTTGTAGAGGTTAAACATTACGTTGATTTCATGTCCTCTGTCCATGGTGCTGATTTGGTCCTGATTTACTGGAGCTGCAGGGGAGTAATGAAGGAGGTGGGCCAGTCTAAACAGCAGGAGGGTTTTGGGGGCTTGGATTCTTCTGATTGCACTTCACCCATGATCGCTTCATGGATGTATTAAAGATCCATGTATTTAATAAAGAAGCCAAATATTTGATTCACACTCTGAGACGGTGTATTTTTTACCTTTTGCCCAAATTCGGTAAAAGGGTGTCACATATTCTACTGACCAAAAGGTTGCCAGTTTGATTCCAACTCCAATCCTTACAATCGGTCATTATAGCCAAGTTTCCACTGGTTCACTTTGGTGCAGATTGAGATGGGATTGTCTCCATTGTCGTAAGTGAATTGAAGTCTATTGAAGCAATCCAATGTTGAAGTGCTTTCCGAAGCAGGTTTACAATGTTAAATGCAGAAATGTGCTGTAGGGCACTTTTGCATTATCCATGCACAGCATTCTTTTCTTACTTCACTTAGTTGCGAGTTGCCAGAGCCTGTCCGGAGATTCGGTCGTCGAGGCCCCCGTCAACTGCCGCCTACGTCTCCAACAAAATATTAGACTACAAAAAGTTGTAGTCTAATATTGCTTGTCAGAAATGAATGGTTGATAATATTAATGAATCATAAACTAAATTTTAAAAATCATCCCTGATTGAAGCTTGGGTGGTACTGTTTAATATTGATTTGGTGAAATACATGATACACTGGGAGAATTATCCATTAACTCCGATGCTACCACCACTTTAGTTGTCACTGGCTCGGCCACTATGGCTTTCAGACCAAACTGACTGAGCTGGCGACCTGTCCTAGCCCCCGCTAATACCCGCTTAGGACAGATCAGCTCCGTAATGCCCTGTCGGGTCTGGAGTAGAGAGGAAATCCAAGCGCAAATGCCCGCTCCTATCCAGATTAGTAAGTCCGTGCCATGTTTCCTTCTGTCGGCAGCCGCTGTCAATCATCGGGCTTGAATCCGCCTCCTCACCTGCTCCTCTCATCCCCCCGCGCCTCCCCCAAACCTACTGGCACTGCCCACAGAGGAGCTTTTTTCAAATTTTGCTTTCGGCCGAAGAAGGCTCTGCCACGGGTGTTTAGTGGCACTTTTAGTGAACCAGTCTGGGGCCAGTCAAAAGATGGCATGACACTTTTCCCACCATGCATGAATGTGGTGCATGTGTGAGTGATTGGTGGTGGACCAACAGGGCATTAGTTATCTTTCAAACTCTGCAAGCTTTTGATTGATTTGAGAATTGATATTGAAAATGAAATCAAAGCTGTATTTTGCTTGAAGATCCTGGCAGCTGCTCTCATTTGCTTTTCTTTCAGCAGCAGCTTTTCCATCTTGTTTTTTCTCTTTCTGCCTGTCACTCAGCACGGGGCTAATCCTGCTTTATGCACAGCGCTAACCCAGGGGCAAAGGCAAGATGCAACCTCACGTCACCTCCAAACACACTTCAATTAAAAAATGCACTCTCAATGCAGCTTCATAAGATAGTTAGATATAACAGGAACAAATGTGCAATGTTACACAATGGTTACGATTTTAACAACTTGTAAATTAGTTTAGATAAGAGGTAAAAGTATTTATCACTATTATCAATACAAA